>JAWZYV010019159.1:600000-1089741 GCA_038373885.1 Cheiracanthium punctorium
AATTTTTAAAGAATTTGTGTTCATAATAAATTTTTTTATGATACTCTGTTATAGTCATTTTCATTTTGTGTGTTCTTATCTTCCAAACATTAACTTTGACAACTTTAATTCCATTCTGTTTAAGCCGGCGAACTTTTACTTCTTGGAAGCAGTTAGGACTTATTGACTTTTAAGAACTTGAATAATAAACTTAGTTTGTTTTGTTTCTCTGATCTCTGTACGGAGTAAGGATAATGTCTGTAATCGCCTGCTGCATTGGAGAAAAAAAAAAAAAAAAAAAAAGCCATCCTGGGTCCTCAGCCTGCGAGGCCCGATAAGTCGGCTAAATCTGGGGCTCGCAGACTGAGAAGTCAGGATGGCTTTCTGCAGGCTGTATTAAAAGAAATGGATGGACGTGATATCCCACCCGGATCGAGCCTTTACTGCCCCCCATTGAACCCATTGGATGCAAGTGAAATATTATATAATCTAGACCTTGCGAGTCCAGTTTTAAAATCCCAGGATTGTACTGAAGCTTTGTTTAGCGCGGGGATGGAGACTATTCACAATCGCTTTCCTCCTGAGGCATGGCTACATATATATACTGACGGCTCAAAGCTTGAGACGGATGATGTGGTCGGAGCTTAGAGACGGCCCGAGGGGCGTGCGGGGCCCCAGGCGAAGCACAAGAGCGGGGCCTCTTCTCTATCATGTCTTATGAGATAGCAATAAAATAGCCCAGGAGCGGGACCTTTATAAGCGCGGGTCCTTAGGCGATCGCCTACATTCGCACCCCCCTTGAGCTGGCACTGCGAAGCTAGTATTTACTGTGAGCATTTCGCTCATTATTTTTCATTGGGAACATACAAGACTGCTTTTGACGGTGAAGTCGAGGCAATTAAAGTAGCTCTAGCCCATCTGGACGCTTGCCCTTCTCTCTCCGAACAGGACCAGGTTGTCATTTTTTCAGATTCTTAGGCAGCTATTCAAGCCATTGCCAACCGCCTTCAGGCTCTCGACACTATGGCCCTTATTCAGGTAGATTTAGTAGCTACTAACCCTATTGTTTAGTTACTAAATTTAGTAAAGTGGATTCAGATAGAATTTGGAGGCGGAGATACTAAACACGTGACCAAACAAGCTGCTAAAATCACGTGACCAAACAAGCTGCTAAATCACCGACTAAATAAACGCAAGCCTGGAACAAGCGCTCTGATTGGTCTACTAGCTTCCCTGTTAACTTATCCCTACATTTTCCCTGACTTCCCTAGGTGTTGGTCACGTGATTTAGTACTAAATGTATCTGAATCCCGATTTACGAACATTTAGTATCTCCGCCCACTTACTAACTTAGTAACTGAACAATAGGTTTAGTAGCTACTAAATCTATCTGCATAGTAGCCTATGTCTATAGTGCAATGTAGAACTTTAATAAGAGAAATGCACAATAAATATAAAACGATTGTCTTACAATGGATCCCATCCCACTGTGGTATCCCAAGTAACGAGAAAGCGTATGAGCTGGCCAAAAAGGGTTGTTTTGTTAAGCAGGCCCCATGCAATCTGGTTAGCTAAAAGTCAGTCTCATCAAGAATTAATCAAATGTTTCAGACAACACATATGGCATTACTAAAAGATCGAACGAAGGAAAAATCGTGGAGAAATGCCATCCTCAATGTCCCCGACTGTCCAGGAAGTAATGTAGTGGCTGCCATTCGACTAGCATCTGGACATGACTGTTTATATGCCCATCTTTACCGCTTCAACTTGGTGGATAGTCCTGCCTGCCCCCTCTGCCGCAGTGGTGCGACAATGGATGCCGATCCTATCCCCGTTTGCTCTGCTCTAACTAAAAGCTGTATCTATTCCCGATACTGGGAGGCTAGAGATTCTTTGAACAGTTTAGTTGCCTGATGTTCCGTTTTTAGTGCTTTTAATGTTTTGAATATTCTTAGTTTGTTTTGTTTCTCTGATCTCTGTTCGGCGTAAGGATAATATCTGTAATCGCCTGCTGCATTGGAAAATAATAATAATAATAAACTTATAGTAATATTTAATAAAGAAATATTTAATAAAGAAATATAGATTTTTATCTATATAAGTTACCATTCAAAAAAATATATAATGCCACCTCTCCTTAAGGTGGGGTTCTTCCCCCTCCCCTGAAAAAACAGAGAGCCCTCCCTGAATAGAAAATCTGGCTACGGCACTGGCCTGGCTTCGCCACTTCTGATGATATTGGCCAAAATCAGGACAAAACACTCATTTTTGAGCCTATGTATGTCACTTGGGGTAACCATATTTACAAAATTGGTTTGGTAAATAGCAGACCTCCCCACCACTCCTCTCCTTCTCTCACACCAGACTAAGGTGACCATCGTCCTCAATTTTCGAGAACAGTCCCCAATTTCTGTGCTTTTTTTCAATTTGTCCCCAAAATGTAAAAAAGAAATTGGGGACAATTTTTTTAAACTAGATTGCTGTTAATTATTTCATTAATTATAAAATGTCTTCAAATTTGGGTACATACATGTCCCCAATTCTACGTTCAGAAATATGGTCACCTTAGACTAAGGTGACCAAACGTCCCCATTTTCCGGGGACAGTCCCCATTTTCAGGACGTTTTTCAAATTGTCCCCAGAATTTAAAAATGGAACTGGGGACAATTTTTAATTATTGCATTGTTTTTCAATTAAATTACTGTTAATTATTGCATTAATTATAAATGTCCCCAGTTTTGTAGTCAGAATCGGGGACATGTCCCCGATTCTGACTACAAAAATCTGGTCACCTTACCTTACACACACTATACATTTGACGTCAGAGCAATTTAATGAAGCGCAGTAGTTTCTTCAGCAAGCCGGCAGCTGAATCAAAATTGTAAATTTCCGGCCAGCCGGTAGCGTACCCATTTCGTGCTCCGGTGCTCTATCATCCCACGTGAAAGAAAACAAAAAACAACTAATTTTTGTAAACACGCTGCAGTTTTAGTTAGGATAGTACCCTTTTTAAAATTTTTATATAGTATTTTTACTCCATTGAATAGTTTGAATAGAATTCAATGGCTGATCCGCTTAGCATTCTGCGGCAGTATCATATAACTAAAAAACCGATTTTAGAAAAAAATGATCAAATTATTTTTGGTGAAAATTCGTTTCCCAAATGTACGAAAACAAATTATTTAATCTCTGTGTAAGTATTTTAATTACTAGCTATTTCAGCACCTTTTGTAATAAGTTTTGGTATACATATTTTGTGTGTTCGTATGTGTTGTATTACAATATTGACTGTTTCACGTATTTTATTAGGTCTGGGAAAAAAGGATCAACTAAAGAATATTATACTCTTGAGACTTTGCTTTTCTTCATAAAAAATATTCGACTTCCTCACTCTGTATATGCTCAAAATGCCACAGTAAGAATTGTGTTTATTCATAATAGTTTGCTTCCTTAAATAAATCATAAATCGCATAAATCATTTTTGTTAATTTTATTTCTCACTTTTTTTCAGTCTGCTAATATACCTGCTGTTAAAGAATCTGATAGAAAGGTAAGTTATGCATTTTTTGAGATGAGTATCAGTGATGTAGTGATCGGTGTACCTGGGTTTTTTAAGGCGGGTAGCCCACTCTGGGAAAATTAGATTTCCTGTTGCAAGAATAGAAAATGGAGCCTTCTAAGGGAGATGAAGTCCACCCTAGAAGTACTGAAATAACTTCGTCCACAGGGTTTTCATTATGGGAAAAAAATGACTGAGAATTTTTCACCCTTTCTTGGGAGTGAGATTTTTAAAAAATGGGTGAGAATTTATACTATAGATTTGGGTTATATTTAAATAATGTTACTGAAATGCAGACTTTTCTACTAGATGGCACTACATGACTTGGTTTTTTACTTTTCTTTATGGGGTGGTGGGAAAAATCTTTTCAGATCCTCAATTGCAAACATAATTTTGAAAAGCTGTTAAATATGTTTTGCCTAAAGCATGATGTAATTATGCATAATTACCAGAGTAATTGCATTTACCATAGCATATTTATCAAATTATGAATATCTCAAAATATAATTAGGCTTATTTAACTTTGTAAAAGATATTTTTTCGTGCACAGTTAATATGCTGTTGTGCATTTTCAAGTACACCCTCCAAAAAAAGTATTCAAGCAAGAGAGAAATTTCCTATTTTAGATTTGCGAATAATAATTGAGTTTTGGAAAACGCACAACTTAATAGGAATATGGAAAGTCATATTTCTACATAGCCTAATTCATATTATATGATAAATAATTTTTTATATACGAAACCAATGTAGGAAATTTCTCTCTTACTCAAATACTTTTTTTTGGAGGGTGTACCTACATATAATATAAAATGAATTTTAATGAGTTTTTATTTAGTATTTAATTACAAATTTGAAAAACTGCATTTTATTTACTATTAAAACGAAATATCTTTTTATTAATATTCGGTATTTGGTCTAAACTATATGCTGAATATTTGGAACAGCTTTAGTATTGGTCCATTTTGGCACGCTTTTGTTTTGGCGACAAAATCTTGCCGCCAACCCAAGTTTGCCTTGCCAATGCCAATTGTAAACAATATGGCAGATCGGATGGCGCTAGTTTCCGAGATAATGATCACCGTTAACTTTGCTATGATTTATTTTAATGGCTTTTAAATATTTTTATGAAAAAATAAATTATAAACAGATTACAAGCTTACATGTACATATAGATTCAGTTTAATAAAATTTGATTACTTTTCTTTTTACGTGAGGGGGGGGCTCCCCCTCAACCCTCCCCCTTTCTCTTTTTAGTAGAATAAATTAAATAATGCAAACTAATAATATTCTAAAGACAATATTTCACAAAAATAACATAAATAAGAAAGACATTAAAAAATTAAAATATATTTTAGCATTCTGACAAAAAATTACGTAAGCAAAATAAAGAACTAGTTTAAATCACAACATAAACAAACAATGCTTATCTCTGATGAAAATCGCTGAATTATTCATTTTAAATTTAAAAAATAAGTAAATAATAAAATTTAATGTAAAATAAAGCTATTAAAATAAAATCATAAAGCACATTGTCATCACCATCAAATCGCCACTTTCCAGGAACAAACTGCCGGGTTTAGGTTTACCATATCTTAACTTCCGATCATCAAACTGCAGGGTTACTATAAAGGCTTCCTTTATCGCACCAAGAAAAAGTTGCCAAAAAGGACCAATACAAAAGCTGTACCGAATATTTGATATTCGGCTATTCAGCCATATCACTATTTGCTACATCTCTACAAATTTCTGTTATCTGCCATTTTTTTATGGTTTTTGAGTCTCCCACATCAGATAAAGCAAAAAAGTTGCCATATTTTTTCCCCAAAAACATTTGTCATGAGTCTTCTTTAATTTCCATTATTTTATTTTTTCCAATAAATTCTTTCTTCTTTTTTTCTAAATACTCACTTACTTTCCCCCTGCACACACAGTTAGATCCATAGCCTATTTTCACCATAGTTCACTTTTAGGTTCTGATGCAGTTTGACCTAAGGTTTGTTTATTTAGTATAGAACCTTTGAAAAAATTTTATATGTTGTATATTTATATTAATTTTTAATGTGTAAATGTTCTGTTTAGGACTTACTGCTATATTTGAGTGGTGTAAATTCTACTTCAAGTAGTATTGATAAAAAAGCTCGAAATAAAAAACAGTCAACAGGTAACTTTTCTTTTTGTTGATATTTAATGTTTTCATACAAAACTGAAATTTGTTTTCAGTCACTTGCATGTTTTCCCCCATTTAAATCTCTACTTGCTATAATAGAAGATGTGTATTTATCAATGGTATAACAGATTAGTGGTTACACATTAAATATATAAAATTTCGTTTTTTTAAAAAGGTAGTTCAAAACAATAGAATTATGCACCTTAAAGTGGTTTTTCTTTTTCCAAAAATGGGCATAGAAAATTCAGGGTTTCTACAGACCTGGAAAGTCAGGGAAATGAGTTTTGGTCAGGGATTTGGGAAAAAGTCAGGGAAATTAGCAGAAATTGAAGAAAGGTCAGGGAAATGCAAGAAAAATTGAATTTTGTGGTAAAATCAAGAAAATATTTGCTGATTGAACCTAAGTATTGAAATTGTTTTATTTTTATTTTCTCATTTAACCTTATAAATAATTTTAAAATGTGTTCTTTATGAGCCTATCTTGTGCAGTTGAAATAGGCTTAATTTTATCCTAAATTATTATCAAACGGTTTTTTGTTAGAATCCAGTGATGTCAAATAAAATTCTTGTATATATTAATTTTATTATTATTATTATTTGTATTTGTAAAAAAAAAGGGGGAAATATATAAAAAGTTATTAGTTAAAGGATGTAATGTTAAAAATAGAAATGCAAAATTCGGGAAAGCACACTAGATAAAGTCAGGGAAGAGCGTGATAGATGTCAGGGAAGCAAAAGCTGTGAAATCTGTAGAAACCCTGAAATTTTTTATTCAGTATTTTATTGATTTTGAGGCAATTTTCCACACAATAGAAGTGGATATATCAACTGCTTGAAAACAGTAGCTACATCATTGAATAGAAGAATGTCTTCTTTCAAAAACAGTTTTGTTCTGGATATAGACTTGTCTGTTTGCCATTGCTTGCTTTGATGACTGCCTTTTGATATGTATTATTAAAAAAAAAAGTAATTCTGTGAAACTTCATAATTAATTATATTAATCATCTTAAAGCTGTCATGTTAAAACAAAAATTCGTTAAGGCCCTATAATAAAATATATAAAAAAGCAGAATTTTGCATAATTTGCAATTCTTCACATAAACCGGCATTTTTCGGCAAATTTTTTATTTCTTAAATTTTTCTCAACATATTTTCTTCCAAAACCTCTTGAATGTTTATTATTGTCCAGAAATGGATGTCTCCAAAAAGCCAGAACTTAAGTTTCCATATAACCAGATTTGAAATTCATGAAAGCGGCTCAAGTGTTTGACCCTTACCATTTGTTCAACGTGTATGCTGATGATAAAGAAGTCTTCAACAATACTCCAAGGATATGTTAAGGAATGTTCCGCTGAAAACTTAGTAAGATTTTGGAATTGAGAGGTTTTTTCACAGAGGTTTCCAAAACTAACACTCAAAGCAAAGTTAGTACTCTGGGTTTTACCCAATTCTGTAGACCCTATATGGGCAACCGCGGGCCAAATGTGGCTTGTGGAACATATCAAAACCCCATATAAGCCTTTCAAAATCTCATATAAATCCCTATTATACGGCCCGCGACTTCATTAACATCCTGAAGTTTGTCCTGCTACTTTTCAAAAGTTGCCCACCTGCTGTAGACTGTAAAAGAGCAGTTTCATGTTACGACCAATATTTACAAAACAAGGGCAGAGTTTGAAGGAATCATCGGTGGTCGCAGGACTAACATCTCTTTATTTTCATAAACTTTAGAGACAAAGTGAGACTCACTTATTTGTTTTTTAGTGTAAATTAAAATACTGCTGTTCTTTTTAACGTAGTTATTTCCTTACTCACATGCATTGCTTCTATATATTTCTATAAATACCAAATAGTTTCAGAAAACTGCCTCTAATTCCGAAAATTTTTCCGCATATTTTGTAGGACCCTAACTAAGTTAATTTCTTAGATGAAACTAGAAATTTACATAGCATACAAGATTTGTGCTGGCTTCTTAAGTTTGTATACCTCAAAAATTCAAAAGATTAATTAATTGTTCATGACTCCTTGCTGAACTTTCTTGTTCCTTTTTCAATAACATTAAAAAATAATGAAAACACTAATAAGTTTTGCACTGGGCATAAAAGTAAGTTCACAAAAGTACCAAATCTTTAAAAAAGTAGTTTAACATTCAGCTTTTTTTTACACAAAATGTGGTTTGAAATTAAAAGAAGTTAGTTATAACAACACACATAAGCCAAGAACACAGAAGGCCTTAAATAGTGACAGTTTTAAACAATTGAAATCCAAATATTATTTGTTAGTTTGCTTAAACACTTAAACAAAATGAGGTTGAGTTAAAAGTTGCTTCATTGTAATTAATCTCTCCTCTCCCATATATTTTTAATCCTGGGGATTCTTATTGTAATGTGTTTGTTGTTGATTTTTACAGGAAAAGTAGAAAAGCAAGAACATGAAAATAATGAAAGTAGTGAAGTAAGTTTGTTTTTACCACCATAATTTCTTTTTTATTCAATCAATAGATTAGTATGTGTATGAGATGCATCTAAAACTTAATATTCAGCTCATGGATATTCTTAACTTTTCCAGGTTAATAATATATCTTCTAAAGATATTGAAGAAACAAAGGAATGTTTTCTCAAATTTCCTGCTCTTTCAACTCCTGTGACAGAACTGATGAAAAATGTAACCAAAAGACTGAAAAATGATGAACTTGAAACACAGAAGGTAATATGCTTATTAACTGTAATAGACATTTTTTAGTATGTCTTCATTCAGTTACAACAATCTATTTGATAATTCATTAGTAATAAATTAGCATACTCACTGAGATGTGAGGGGAGGATTGCTTAAAGGAGATAGTCTGTTAAAATTAAGGTTTAGAGACTGAAAATAAATAATGTCACACTCAAAAAAAAATATTCACTTCCCATTGTCACAGTTCACCATATCTCTATCCCTTCCCTTCGACACATGTCTTGCTATATTATGTACATTAAATGTTTATTAAAAATTCACTATCTTTCAATATAGTCAAAACTATTTCCTTTATATCAGGGATGGCATGGTTTAAACCAAATGTTTTTGTTTTGTTTTGTTTTTCAAAAAAAAAAACGATTTTTTTTTTTTTTTTTTAAGAATATTTTAAAATTCCGAATACTACAGATAGAATACGCTCTGATATCTTTTAAAATTATCCTTATAAGTATCAACAATAAGTTTTTATATCAATCTAATAGATACTTATTGTTTTATCATTATTAAAGTTATTAATTAAATTATAGGCTGCATTTTTAATTGGTTTCTAAAATAGAGGTTTTGTGTTTTAACAACTTATTTTTAAACCTTAAAAATATCATTTTGAACAACTTATCACCTTTATTACTGATGAATCTAAGTGCAAGATTCTATGTAAAATGTAGTAAACAATTAATATTGTATTATATTATGTACTAAATATAAAAAATAGTATCTCTAAATAAAATATTAAAATTGAATGATTTCAATGCCCACATAAGTATAGCAATAATTGTTTATTTACTTTAATTACTTTCAGAAGGGACATTAATTGTTATTTGAACACTTTACAAATAATTTTATTTATAAGTATGTAACAGGTAATTATTAAAGGATTTAAAAAAAAAACTGGTTTAAACTTTAAAAAAAAAAAACGGTTTAAAGCAAAAAAAAAAAAAAACTTTTTTTTTTTTTTTCAAATAAACCGGGTTTTTTTCCAACCCTGCTTTATGTTCATGTGTGCGTGTGCGGACAAACAAATTAAAGTTGCTACTACTCATCGTTTAAATCTACTGTTGTCTAAATGACGACTTGCCTGGATATTTTCAGTTATAACTGTTGCTTGTGCAAAACTTCTTGTGTGTCTGCCAGAAATAGGTAAACATGTTTATTCGGTTATTTTGACAATGACCAGGAGGAGATTGTGTGTGTGTGTGTGTTTTTCCCCTATTTAAATTTATAATGCATAATGATTAACTAAATTCACATTTTAAAAATCATAATTACCTGCCTTTAGGAAAAAGAGAACTAATGTCAGGAGTGGTGTTTGAACCTATATTCTCGTTTGAAAACCAAAGCTTTTAAATCTCATGCCTTAGATGGCTCGTCCAAAATTAGCTTCCCGCAAATTGAATTTTCCTTGCTATGTATGTGATGCTAACCATTTTACAGAGTCTGCCAGTGTTAAACATAAATATTTATTCTAATTTAAAATTGAAAGGTTTGAGTAGTTTTCTTCAAAAATGCACAAATTATTCTCAAATTTTCTGAGAAGTCTTTTTACATTAAGGATGCATGGAACATAAATTACCTCGAATTTTCAATTATTAGCCTAAAAAATAGAACAGACTGAGACGATTCCATACATGTATAATTTATGTTTGTTTAGAATATATAAGCATTCAGTAAAACTTCACTATAACAATATTCGTTATAATGATAGGTCTCTAATGAGATCCTCCTATAATGATAAAATTTTGCAGTCCTGCAGAATTTCCATATAATATAACAGGGTTTATACACCTCCTGGATTTCGATTTAAAACATTAAGGGCCCTGGTAAACTCCTGGATTTTACTAATTTTTCTGTAGACTCCTGAAATTTTAGTATTGACTCCTGGAAATATTGTTTATTTTAGTTTTCTTTCTAGAATTTAAAGTGCAAAAAAAAAATTCGCAAGTGCGATCTACCGAAATTTTTTTTCGACTCGTGTTTCAAGTGTAATAATCCACTGCCATGTTTATGGATGTTCCTGCCACAGACTTGGAGACAAGGATTGTAATCACTTCAGTGGGCTGAAAGCTTACCACAAAAAGTTCCAATGGTGGCACGATTTACTGTAGGCATTCTTCCCTGCTCTCCTCATATCCAATAATTTCTTTCCTGAACTAAGCCCGTTGGCATTCTCAAACTCTTTTATCGCTAACTGCTAGCTCTTACGTCACTGCGAAAGTATCTCATGATTGGTGTATGAGCTGTATGCTCTTATCTCTTCTTTAGTAGGGTGCATGTTTACAAAGCTCGCCGTTTGCGGCGGTGTGTTGGAAATATTCTGTACACGTGTGACAGTAGTAAAATTTTAAACCATCCTGAGATTTTCATCCTTTTCAATTTGCCTAAAGATGCCGGGTGGAAAGTGCGTTTTCAATGATGCTTGGTTAGAAAAGGTATTTATGTATACTCCTGGAAAAATTATATTAACTCCTGGAATCATACTGCGAAAAAGTGTGGGAATCCTGATATAATTTCTTCTCAGTATAAGGATACATCCCTCTGGAGCAATAATTTTATTTGGTCCCTTAAGTACCGTATCTGTTGGATGTAACCATGCATAACAACTCAACTCGCTCTCCCAGAACCCAATCTTCTCCTCCCAGAATTCTCTGGTGATGTATTATCTTTTTTTTTCTTCTTGTGTTTAAGTTTATTTTATTATTTGTCGTGATACTGTGATGTTCGTCTTCATGTTTAAATGTTATAAATAAGTTCGTTTCTTATTAAAAGAAACATCCTTTTTCCTGCACGCAAGACAGTTATTTATTTTTTTAATAGATCAAGATTTAAGACAGGTAAGCATTCCTTCTTTATTTGCTACCTAACCTACATCATCGAGGTTTTACTATTTTTCTTTTAAAAATATAAACAAATTGTGTGACTGCAATAAGCTTTAAAGCAATATACTCTCAAACATTCTTCCCCAGAACCTATACTTTCTGCTGTTAAAAGTGTTTTCCGTTCTCTGATAAACTTTTGAGCAAATGCACACATGGTAGTACTTAGAATCCAAATGAGAGTTTAAACCATTGTTTATGGGAATGCTTCTCCAAAATGTTTTTTTTTTTTTAATTAATACTTTGAAATTGGGTGTTTTAGCTTCTGCTTTCTGTTTTTGGTGTTTACAGCCACACAAAGGTTATAAAATATTTGGGTGATGACTCTCGCCATAATTTGAAATATTCCTTCAGAAAAATTGATCAGGCTCGAGTTCAAGAAGCATCACTTAGTTTCCAAAAACTTTTTAAATCAGACACAGTTAAAAATAAAATGGAAAAAGATATGATGCAGAAATGTTAAATCAAAATGATTATGGTCATGGAATGTTTTAAAACAATGCATTTTAAGCACTGTGAGTATGTTTTTAATATTTTGCCTTTTTCTCAAAATGTTTTTTTTTTTTTTTATGCTTTGGTACATTTTTCTTTAAAAAATACCTAACATTAAAGATCAGTGAAAACATTTTGAAATGATTTTTTTTTCTTTAATTTTTAGGGTTTTAAAAATCTTTTTAGTAAAATCTTTTTACTTTTCTTTTTTGCCAAAATAAAAATTGCTTCCTATTATTCTTGGATAGTATGACTTCTTATACCATACCAAATTTCAAGGTGGTAAGCCCAATAGTTTTAGAAAAGTGTACCAAACAGACATACTGTTCAAAACATTTTGTAGAGATATGTAAAAGGTTAATTAGTTCTTAAAAACTAATTTATATATAAAATTACTTTTTTTAAATTTATCTATGGGCTACAATATGTGTATATACATTTGTGAAAAAAAATTCATTTCTATCTCTATTTTTTTTTTTTTTTTTTTTTTTTAATAATAATAATAATACATGATGTTAAATCTTTTGCAAAATCTGCCTCTTTTTGCTCATCAAGATGTTCCATGTGCCCTTAATTTTAAAATATTGGAAATATGTGTCTGTGTTAAATAAAAGTATCTTTATCAGTGCTAACTGAAGTGAGTGGCAAAATTTTATTATAACCCAACTAGCCTTCTCATTACAATTATCTTTCCTCTGTTTTAGGGGCTCAGCTTCTTAGATTTAAAAATCATGGTTTATTCAAATTACCTAACTAATCTGACGTATTACATTTACAAAAAAGCAAAGGGTGAAAAAATTGAAAATGATCCAGTCATTGAAAGATTAGTTGAACTGAGAGTTGTAAGTGTGTTTTTATCTATTAATTTCAGTATTTTTATTTATTTATTTATTTTTCCCCTTTTTTTGTAAATGTACACATAAAGATTTTCTGTTAGACATTAATACTGTCTTTAAATATTAGTCTGAAATCATTCTAAATAGATAACAGTTAGTTTTGAATTTAATGTAAAACAATGAAAGCATTATTGCTGTAGACTTGTGTTTGCAAAGATTAATAACACAGTACCTGGCTACCGAGCCATGCTCAGTATCTAAAACTTCCTTAAGTGTAAAATAATGGGTACATAAATGCCTTGACATGTATCAGTAATCTTCATGGTTGCCAAAAATTTACATCGCTGTCGGATTACTCATTTATTATCAGATAAGCTTTGGTCGGCATTCAATGTTACAATGACATATACTTTGCTTTGAAGAGGGATGCTAAATATTCGATGGTCAGTGCCATCAGGGTTGAGCAAAAAGTAGTTTAACGTAAGGTGCCTCTTTCCCTTCTGTCGCAGAGAGTGCATCAGCGAAGATCTTGGCTGATACAATAGGGATTGTTCATGCATTTGCTAACAGTGTCTTGATTACTTCAGAAATATATCTGTCCATATTGAGAACGTTCAAATTCAGGTTATTTTAAAACATTTTCAAATTTTGTAGTGTCATTCATTGTGAATTCAACCAAGTTCCCACACCCCCTATTCTGGATCTTGATAGAACTAAGTGTACTTTTCTATTTTGTGTGTGGTTATTAATAACTTTCCTCCCTCTGCCCCTTCTACACACAAACACACACACACACTGCAATTAGTTTTAATTTTACATCCATTTGAAGTTTTATGATTTTGAGTAGTTTATCATTGTTGAATTCATCAAGTTAAAAAGGTTATTTAAAAAAAAAAAAAACTGGAATACTAATACCCAAACTGTTTTAAAATTTTTACAGATATTAGAACTATATTATCAGGAATGAAAATCTTCTGCAGAATTCTGCTTTTTTGACATGAATGCAGCTTTAAATTTGCTTCAATAGTGGGAGGCAATTCAATAAACTGATGATAACAAAATTTGGAGATACAGTTGGATGTTGCAGCTACATATCTATCATCTACATCCAAAGTTTAGTTACACCACTCGAAAGCTAAAGGATTAAAAAATTCGTTACATTGAGTGAGGACTGTGTCACATCGTTTGTGACAAAAGGGGAAGTGTTGCCATTGGTTCTTTCGTTGCATCACATAAATATCCATTTAGTATAAATTTTGTCTCAGAGAAGCTAGAACGTTCGTTTGTGTTTCAGCCATTAGCTGTTGTCAATATCTATGATTCTGTAAACATTAGTGTGAAATAGTTATACTGAAATTATATAGTGTTAAAGTAAAAAATTAAAATAAATAATGCAATGTCAGCTTATACTCGTCGAAAAGCCAAATCAAAATGTAGAAAATGTTTACGGTTGGAAAGGGCTCCGCAAAAGCAATCCAGTGATACCCATAAAACACTGTGACAGGGTAAAGGGGTATCATGAACATAAAAAAATAAAGACGTCTTTGTTCTAACTACATTTGAATATTCATCGCCAACTTGGCAGAATAAAGTGGTTAAAGTAAAATTCAACCTGGCATTGTTATGAAAATACTCAAAATTTTCATATTACGTTGCAAGATTTTTTCTTTCTGTGCAAAAGGTGTATCACTGGAAAAGATACCTTTTTCATTTAAATTATTTTGTTAAGCTGGAACATCCATGTATTTTTGAAATTCATATGTAATGGATAAAATACATGAAAAATATTTACAGTACCTATAGGTTTAGTATCTACGAGGAAACAATAGGGCAAAATGATAAATGCAGGCAATTTTTGACAAATTTTATGGTAAAAACTGTGTGATAATTCAGGCATATTTTATTTTTGTTTTCCATATGTTGTCTTCTAATGCGTTAGTTAAAGGATATTAGTTGTTAGGGGAGGGGGGGGGGATATTGTATACAATTTTCATTGTGTTACAATTGGGAGCATGGTTTCAAAATCGGAATATACTGATGGGTCGTTTAAATAATAAGTGAAATATTAAGAATTAATAAAATATTTATTTTCAAATTTAAGTAAAGATACAAATTAAGTTTGAGGGGGGGAGGGAGGATGTATCAAGATAGCTCTATAAAAAATTTATGAAAATGGCTATTTGAATGATTTTTTTGTCCAGTTTCCCCGCTAATGATAGAAATGCAACTTCTATTTTTTTTTTTTTAAATCAAGTCATTTTTTAACTTTATCTGCTAATTTTTTGGAATTAATATTGATAAAATTTCTTTTTTGAATAAATTTTTTATTTGATGTTCCCAATTGGGAACATTAGCCCGTGAAAGGTTAGCGGCATCAACACTTTTGAACGGGCATCAAAAGCTGATTTCCAAACTGATATTTCTGGTTACAGTGTATTATGAATTTCTTTTTTAGTGCAGGCTACTTGTTCAACTGTAACCAGTTTAAATATTTTTTACCATTATCAGGCATGAAAGTTTTCAGTCTTTTGACCGAATTCAGTCTTTTTCAACATCATTGATGCATTTGAGGTTTATTATTTAAATTTGTTTAATGAATTAAGTTATACTGAGTACAGTGATATAATGAATATTAGTTAATTTAATAATGAATACATATAAAAGAATAACAGGTAATGTGTTAAATGCATAATAATTTATTTGTTCTGTATGATCCACAAGAAAGTTCAGTCTTTTTAGCGGTTTCGTGCTTTCATACCTGCATTATTCAATTGTTTTAGGCAGCTATTTATATAGCCTAGACCAGGGATGCGGAAATGGTGGCCTGTGACGTGATTTGATCCGGCCCACTAAATTGACCACTGAAAAAGTTAATTTTTAAGTTAGCCAACTAAATCACTCAGAAAACGTATTCAACAGAAGATGTGAAGATTTTAAAAAGATAGAAGGTGACTTACAAATATTCTCTTTGGCATTCGCTGTAAATTACGAGGAGATTCAAGCCGAACTTGAAATAATTGAACTACAATGCAACGATTCTCTAAAGTAGCTATTTAACAATTCACCAAAGCCTGATTACTACAAAAGTTTACCAAAGTGTTGATTCTCCAATTTGATAAAACACACTGAGAAAATTATCTCAACATTTAAGTCTTCATACGTCTGCGAACAGCTATTTTCAACAATGAATCTCCGTAAAAGCAAATTGAGGATTAAGGTAACTGACAAACATCTTGAGAGCATTTTACAAATTACTTCTAGTAACTTGGAGCCAAATTTCAACACCAAGATGATTAAAGAACAGTCAAAATTTCATTTCATTTCTCACACGGGCCCAGTGCATCCAAAGAATAAATTAAAAAATAAATCTATTTAGCCCACCTAAATATTGTGATTATTTTAAATGGCCCTTCCCTAAATCTTATTTCCCCATCCCTGGCCTAGACCAATTTAAATTTTATTTCAGTTGTTTTTATTAGCCTTCTTACAGTACTCATTATATAGATCTAGATGAGTTATCAGGGGCTTAATTTCTCTTTTTCTTTCTTTATTTTTTTTTAATGAACTGTAAGCTTAATAACATTCATGCATCTTATTTTTCATGTCCAAATATTTTATGATCTAAAACACATATGGGCAACCACGGGCTGGATATGGCCTGCTATGTCTTTTGATCCAGCCTGCAAAACTCTGTATAAAACCCATATAAATCACTCAAAATAATCACATTTATACAGCCCACGACTTTGCTAACATCCTGAAGTTTGTCTTGCAACTTTTCAAAGGTTGCCCATACCTGATCTAAAATAAAACAAAACTCTAATGAAAATAAGCTTGAATTAGAAAATAAACTATTTTTAAAAAGGCATTTTCTGCTGTTGGATTTGTATTTTTTTTTTTAAAAAGTTGCTACTAGAAAACTTTGAAATTTTTAAGCCTAAGACTAAAAAAAATATCTACCTTTACCTACCCCAAATTCTATTGTTCATCTATTGAAACATATTGATTGGTGATCCATTTATCCCACAAAAGGGGCAAGTTTTCCACCATGTTTGAATTTGTTCATTATTTTTTTCCTACATCCAAAATTTTGATTTTCGTCAATTATTTCCAGGCTCGAGAAAGGCAACTGTTGTGGAATTGTATGGGGGGGGGGGAATCTTTAATGTTTCTTACAACAGGTGCAGTACTATGTTAAAATCAAATTATGCTAAAAAGCCGTCCCACTCATCCCACCTTACCCTACAACAAAGAGCAAATATTGGTAAGTGCTGAATGGAATGTATTCTGAATATTAAATTTCCAAATGCTTTAAACAGCCTTGATTTTTCTTTGGTGGGGTGGGGGTGGGGGGTTGAGTTTCTGTTTTTAAAAAATGAAAAATAAATACACACTCATACTATCTCAGGTACTAGTTATGAATCATATATATATATCAAACTATTAATATCTACTTTTAAGAAAATTATACTTTATTACATTATTATTAAAGAAAATATACTGGGTGTCCCAAAAAGTTACGGAGTTTAATTCTTTATCTATTACAGATAAATGGGTAAAGTAAATTGAAAAAGTGTTCAAAATAAGACTTTGTTAAGAAAAAATTTATCCCATTCATTTACAAAAGTTACACTTATTAAATTTGTATACGACACCTACACAATGATATAATTTTCATTGTGTTACAATTGGGAGCATGGTTTCAAAATCGGAATATACTGATAGGACACCCTGTATATTAATGTTTCAAAAATTTTTTTCACTTTTATTAATTATTGATAGTAATTGTTAGTATATCACTTCAGTGTTAAACTTCTGTCATGGACAAGGCTATCACAAAGTATGACTAAAAATTTGAATGTTATACTTCTAAGTAAATCAAATGCATAAGTATACCCAGCAAACACACACAGGTTCTCTGAACGTCTATTAACGTTCAAAAGAAGTTTTCTGAACGTTAATAGACGTTCAGAGAACCTGTGTGTGTTTGCTGGGTATTTTAGTGTTGTTGGATTTCTTTTACTATACAAGTTGTAACTCATTATTAATTCTCATTCAAGGTTATGGAAAAAATGAGACCAGTAGAAGAAAAACTGAAGTATCAGATTAATAAGTTACTTTCTAATCTTTCATCTGAGAATATTGGTAATCTTAAAAATTATAATTTATTTCAATGTGTAAATGTGTGCAAATATTTAGACAATGGTTAATGTGACCATATGCCTCCTTTTGAATAGAACCGTCCTGCTTTTAGGTAGCCTTTCCCATTGTCCCCAAGCATTGCGGGAATGCCTTGTTTTTAAAAAGAGATCAATTTTATTATTATTATTATTTTTTTTTTTTAAGGACACAAAAGATCTAAACAATATCTTATGGTAGTGCCTATTAGCTTTTAATTATAATCCTGACTTAAGTAGGAAGGAGCTTTTCCCTTATTAATAAGATATGGATGAGTAAAAGGCAAAATTAGAAGTCACAGTTCTGAAAGCCTGAAAATTTATTTATGAAAGTAAATTTTCAGCAATCATTCTAAGAACTTCAGTTGTATTTTAAAATCAACAAGGGTTTTCCCCTTTCCTTGCCCCCCCCCCCTCTCTCTCTCTCTCTCTCTCTCTTTTCTCTCCCTCTTTTTTAAAAAATTTTTATTTACTCATCTACTTATATAAAACACTAATGTATGCGGTACCAAAATCGTCAGTATTTTTATGCTGTAAGTAGCAACAACTAGATGTAAATGTTAGCATAATAACAGTAACACATGCACAAAAAATCCAAATTAACAGTTCAATGACGTCAAATGAAGCAAGCATATTCATTACTGGTTACGAATGTCACGCAGTAGTTAGATGACAAAACAAGAGTGCATACATGAAAATGCAAGATCTTTTGGATCTTGTCACTGCTTGAAAATAAGATATGGATCCATTATCCATTATGCCAAGTATCGAGTTTACGATACTTGGCATGTTTATCGTACATAAAAAAAAAGTCCCCACGCTGTGGGATAAAGCACATGTTAGCCATTTCCTGTTTCTTTTATATTATTGTAACCACGGTTACATATTAAATAATGCAACCGTACTATAAAACACCAAGTTGCTAACTTTGGCACATTAACCTTGCAGCTTTTGCAGTTAAGAAGTATTTCTGTAGGAATTTTTGAAACACGTTATCACCCAATACAGTATTTTTATGATAATTTTATGGATGGAAATGTCACCAATTATGACTTTTTATACATTTTGCATTGCTAGTACTTGGCATTGCCACCATTGGCTTTTATCATGACACCCAAAATTTGCAGAAAACCCTAACCTAAATAAATTGAATGACAAATGCTGTTAAACAAAGAAACATGATTTTCCTTGAAATAAGTCTAATAAGTTGGCCAACACTGCACGGAGTATATCAGGGTTTCTACAGACCGGGAAAGTCAGGAATTTGGGGAAAAAGTCAGGGAAATTAGCAGAAATTGAAGAAAGGTCAGGGAAATGCAAGAAAAATTGAATTTTGCGGTAAAATCAAGAAAATTTTTGCTGTTTGAACCTAAGTATAGAAATTGTCTTATTTTTATTTTCTCATTTAACCTTATAAATAATTTTAAAATGTGTTCTTTATGAGCTATCTTGTGCAGAAATATGCTTAATTTTATCCTAAATTATTATCAAACATGGTTTTAGTTAGAATCCAGTGATGTCAAATAAGATTCTTGTATATATTAATTTTTTTATTATTATTATTATTATTTGTAAAAGAAGGGGGGAAATATATAAAGTTATTAATTAAAGGATGTAATGTTTAAAATGGAAATGCAAAATTCGGGAAAGCACGCTAGATAAAATCAGGGAAGAGCGTAATAGATGTCAGGGAAGCAAAAACTGTGAAATCTCTAGAAACCCTGTATATAGAACAGTAAGGTATAGGGCAGTGAAGCTAGCTGCCTTGGCGGCTAGCACTATTATATACCAAAGAGTAGGTGTCCTGCTTGAGGGTGGAAAAAATGTTACTTAAATATTAGAGGAATTGTAAAATGTGATGGGTTTTTTTTTTGGGGGGGGGGACGAATAGATGGTAAATTAACCATTGCATTAAATCGCAATACTTTCAGGTTGTCCACCAATGACTGAAAAGAGGTCTTTTACTACAAAATTAAAAATAAAGTAACTTTTAAAAAAAATGTAATTTCCAAATATTCAGCGACTTTTCCTGTACTTCCAACAACTAATTTAATGATTGGAAAGACAGGTTTTGTCCTTTGTTATTTTTCTTTTTTTCAAATCTTTATCTGCTATCAGTAATTCCTCAGAATAATATACTAACTAAGTTAGTTCTTAGTTACTAAAAAAGAATGCAAAAAAAGGCAACGTAAAGAGTCACTCATCTTCCTAGTCTAATTCTTGATCTAATTTTAATAAAATAGTTTAAAAAGTGTGAATAAAAAAATTTAAACCTAAAAGGAAAACTTTTATCAACTGTTTGGAGATTGGAAAGTTATTGAAAATTTTAGATTACAGTATTTGATCCAAACTCCCGTTGGAGGAAAAATTAAAACTTTAAATTAAAATTTTTAATTATTGATTCATGTATTGTCTAATAAGGTAGATACATACTTATACAATAATTTTTTGGTAATGATTGTAAAGGTGGCATAAAATTGTAATAAAAATATATATTTTTTTTTTCTCGGTTTCAATCCTGCGAGACTACATCCTCAAATATTTTTGCAGGATCCTGAGGGATTGGGATTGCATTCCCTATATTTCACAGCTATCTTAGGCGACCCAACAGTGGTTTAATCATCATGATATATTTTTGTATGCAATAATTGTGATAATATAACATGTACAATATTTTTTTTTAATTCATTATTTATTTTTTTACTTTATTTAGAAATTTATAATATTACTTGTATTCTGTCGATGTATGTTGTATGAGTGGTGATTTTATATGTAAGGAATTACAAGTAAATATAATTACCAAGTAAAAAGGAAGTTTAATTATTTCATTTTGTGCCTTTTTTTTTTTTTTTTTAATGTTTCTGATGTCAGTAGTTTATTTTTGAACTAAACTTTGGAAAAAGTGAGCTATTTCAGCTACCAAAATTGTGCTATTTTGACAGATTTTTTAGGTTTGTAAGACTAATATTTTAAAATGAACTTCATTTTAGATTCAGGTGACCCTCTGAAATTCCGAGCGAATCCAGATAATCTTGAAACTCAGGTAAGATAAAGTTTCTTCAATTTTATAACTGTATTGCATGTTAATGATTTAAACTACAAAATGGTCTTGTATTTAAATGTTTCATATTTATGAAATTAATGGTTATTTTAGTGAGAAGGCAAATAGCAAATTTTAATCATAAATTTTAGAAACTTTATCAAACACGGGTTTTATTTTATTGAGTGTTTTATATAAAGCTTTTAATTTAATTTGTCTTTTGAATATATTTTGCTAAATGCATTAAGATTTCTATTATGTAAAAATGTCTTCTGTTTTTTGTGCCTTGTCTTGTAAAATACTGTTTTATGTTTTGGTGAAAATTACTTTTGAAAAATTGACTTATTAATTTTTTCTAAACTATGATTTCCATCTTCATTTGCCTTTTTCACAATGCAATGAGGGAGAATCTAAAATTCTAACATTACTTTTGGCTAAATGCCCTCTGTGCGACAGAAATGAGCCTATGGACAAATACCATCTGCGTACCTGTGGAGCCCTCCATGGTGCTACGGACTCTTCACAATATTGGGAGGCTAGAGGACTTTTGGGGCGATAACCTTCGGTTATCCTATTTATTTTTTATCTTTGTACATTCTGGTTTTACATCTTTTGTATTTGGCCGCTGCCATTGGAAATTAAAAAAACTTTTGGCTAAATGTATTTTTTTTTTTTAATGCTTTAGGGCTTTGTTTAAGGCAAAGCTGCAGGAGGGCTATCTGCTTAAGAAGGAAATACTTTGTGCAGAAGGCTTTTAAGGGGCTCAAATGTGTATTTGTGTTAGATCTGGAAAAAATTGCCCAAAACTCCAGTGCTATGTGCAGAGTCTATTTTCTGTAGCAACACTTGGCATGTGTATCACTAAGTTTTTGCTGTCCACAGAAAAAGAAACTAGATGTAATTCTTAACTATCAATATTAGCATTTAATATTTCAAGAAAAAATCTATAAACAGAATAAGATCTGTTTTCATGCAGTCATGAATTAACGTTAATTTTTGAGAAATTAAACTGATTATTCTAACCTTACTGGTTGTATTTGGTGATGGGAAGCAAGCTAATCTTTATTCATATCAAGTTCTAAAATTGCTGATACTTGCCATATCTCCCATAGGCTTGTTTAACTTGTTGTCCGTGGAATGAACTTGATAATCTATCTTCTTCTTGCATCCGTAATGATAAATCTTTCTTACCTCTAGAAAAATTCAATGATTCTTGTATTATAAAAGTTCAGTGATTTTCTGGGCAGTTATTACTAATCAACACTCATAATAGCCAACATACGTGCCTAAAGCATGTCCAGGAAAAACAGAATTTCACTTGGGAAGCAATCTCTACTGAATTCCATCTTAAAATTAAAAGTTCGCTTTCCCAGCAAAAGTTTTAAAACTTTTATCCTCTGTTTTTTTAAAAACTAGTTTATCCTCTGTTTTTACCGTTGTTATTACAGCATTTGCAGAATAGAACATTATATATTATTAATCCCTGCTGGTTGCAATTATCGGAAAATTTATACATTTTAATATTGAGTCAATTTTAAGTGCTTGGGCATTAACAAGTTTTATTACAGTATGAGTACTTTCATTCTAATACCAATACATTAATACTACTTTCATTCAGAAATAATTATTAATTTTTAGTGTTATGAATTACTCTTATGTTTTGAAAAGCTTTTGTTGTGTTTATCTATAACTGACACTAACGTACATAAATAAAAATTAAATCATTTTTAATGTCTGCTAGATGTCAAGAAAATTTTCAAAATGAATTATTACCAGAATTTAAATTTTTTAAAATATTTATACTTTACTGCAATTGCTTGAAATTACTTCGGTAGGAGTTTGGAATATTAAAGTGTTATGTACATTTCAATCATGAGAAGAAAGAAAGAAATCTTTCTCATTAGAAACTTGTTTCCTTTAAACAGGTTTGTGACTCATGCTATTTATTATTATAGTTCTATATCTTTTATTATATTGCTAGTTATTGTTAGGCATGCATCAGTTTTGCTTTTGACTATCCCAAATTATCCCAGAAATAAATTTGAGATAAAAATTAAAGTAAAATTTTGTAAAACATTTTTTAAGTTTATTTTTAACATGTCTGCTAGCACATTTCATACTTAAAAAACAATGTGCCTTTAGCATGTAGTGATGCATTTATTAGTACATTTTTTTCTTTAAAAAAATAAAATTCAACACATTGTAGTATTACTAAATAAAATTGCATCTTTTCACAATCAAACAATATCTCTCAACGGCCATATTTTGCAATCATACCCCAGCGAATTTCAAAGCAAATTTAAGTCCTGTTATCACACAAATGCAAATTGAATTTTAACCCGGCAAGACGCGCGGGGGGGTCATTTTATGACCCCAAGCCCTTGACTAACTGAGATTCCTGAAAAACTACTCACCTGTTTAATCATTTCTTATCAGTAGCTGAGTTTATCGCTCCCCTCTCCCTTTTGTGAGTAGTAAGAAAGCATTTCCGGAATTTTGTGTTCTTTTATTCACGTTTGTTTAGTCACTGGGGTCATAGAATGACCCCGCGCGTCTCTCCGTTCCTTCCACTGACCAGAAATTTCTCTCGGCTGATATAGTGAGTTAGTTGCTTGTTTCCCGTTCAGAACTGAGGTATTTGCCTGCTGTTTATAATGCCTACTCCATACGAAAAAGAGATGGAACGTTTACGTAGACTTCTTGAGGAAGTCGAAACTGATGAAGATACAGATGGTGAAGAAATTGAACCAGGCGATCCTGCAGAAGAGAAGTGCTCAGATCATGAAAGTTTCAGTGAACATGATACAGACTCTGAAGAGGACGGAGATTCTGGAAATGAAGAAACGGATAGCTCGGAATACTTTTTAGCAAAAGATGGCGTAAAGTGGATGAAGACAAAATTTAGACAGAATGTTCGAACTCGTTGTCACAATATTATCTCGCACTTACCTGGTACAAAAGGACCAGCGAAAGATGTGACAAATCCCGTGAAAAGCTGGGAATTATTCATCAATGATAGCATGGTGCTTCTAATTTTTTTTACTATTCTATATTCATTTCTTCTAGGAGTATTTCCTCATTTTAAAGAAATCTTGTATGTCTGCTTACATGGTTTATTATTAAGTTTTTTATTGGACCTCAATTTTAAAATGTCCCTTGTGTTTTTTGCCCCATTTTAACAAATATATTAAAATTTTTTAATTGTAGGATGATGATGCTTCTGAAGAGGAACAAACCGAAAATAAGGTGTATGTGCCACCGAAAATTTCTGCTGCATATTATGGTATACTGCATTTTAAATTTATTTTTTCACTTGTTCATTTTTATATGCTGTTGCTTTGGATTAAACTATAGTTATAATTCTTATATATTGGTTTTTCAAATTGTGAGGGCCATACCCTAAGGAATACACAAGTATTAAAGACAGCATAAAATGCATCCTTCATCATATTATACTGTCAACTTAGCAATGTACACATTAAGGGTTAAAGAAATTAACCTTCCCTCAAACCCAGATTTAATTTACCTCTCTATTCATTGCAATGATTCACTTTCTTTGCCCAGCATTGTGGTATTTTTGAGATTTTGTAAGGCCTCTTCTTTATTAAGTAGTTTTGGTTATATTACCAATTAAAAGTAATAGTTCCATTTCGAAAAAAAAAGGGGGGGGTCACATTATTAAAACTCAACTTTAAGCATTCATGTCTGTTGCAAAAAATTATAAGCAAACAGTTGTAAAAATATATAAAGGTATCAGGATAATATTTAAATTTGTTTTTGAGTCGAACTTGGCAATCTGTTCTATTCTATTCAAGTCTATTTTGGCAATAAAAAAATATATAAGTTAAAAGATTTTTTTATGATTATGTGTTTAGTAAATATTTTTCTGCCTTCAAATTACATATGAATAATGTTCAACACCAAATGGTACTTCCTGGGGGAAAAAAAAATTTCAAACTCTTATTATGTTATGTTGTGTTTTAAAAAGTACCATAATATTTCATGTTTTTAAAATATTTTCTTATAAAATTAATATCTTTTTCATTTTTGTCACAAGCCTACCACACAATTTAAATTCTGTATATATAGGAATGATCCTTTTTGTTATCATGTGACTCTTCAGTGATTGGTACTCTAAAATTTTCTCATTTGTTTGAAATGTTTGTCAGTAAAAATGAGATATCCTTGTTTATGCACTTGAGTGAACTTGCTTTTTATTTATGTTCTGTATTTTTATTATAGTTTGGCTGCCTTAACTTGGCAGTCGACCTTAGGCGATTTCATTCCTAGAGAGGGGTTGCTCATTGAAAGGTTACTACGTGCTACTGCTGAATTGGCTACAGCTTCTTTCGCCAAGTGGGGAGAATTTCTGGTGGTCATCCAGTCTCCCCCCCCCCCCCCAGAGTAAAAGCAAATAAAAGGGCACACCTGCACCGCTCGCCCCTCACACTCATTCTTCATTGTGCTAGAAATTTTCTGTATCCGCGATAAGGTGCCAATTACGGCTACCTGATTTCACCCCGAAGGAAAACCTGTTGCTGAATGTTCCCAGTGGGCTTGACCAAATTCACGTGACCGACTGTCGAGTTAACGTAGCAGGACTATACTTAGACAATGTTTTTAAGCAAGTAACTTTATGTGCCTGAGTTTTTGCTTGAAAGTAATTGTATGCAATAAATCAGTTCTAATTATTAGTTTTAACTGTCAAAACTATATTAATATTTAATTTTGCCATCTTTTTAAATAATTTTATTTTAAGAAGTTATTATTGATTGAATGTAATAATTTTTTACCTTCCCCCCTTCTACCAACACCACTCCTCTTTCCTTCTTGCAATGCCTTTTGTATATATATAGTGTTTTAAATTCTTAAAAACATTTTATATAACATAACAGATTTGTAATAAATTACTTTTCTTTTCTTGCTCAATAGAGGAAGATAACATACTTGAGCAAAAGAAAAAAGCTCTGGAAAAAGCCAAGAAAAAGGCTTTAAGTAGTAGCATGCTACAAGAACTGCGAAGGGAATATGACATTGGACCTGAAGAAATAAAAGTATGTATACATATAAGTTTTTTAAAACTTCTGCAACTCAGTAAGATTATCATTAAAGGCATTATTGGCCTTCTGGGCACTGTTATTATGAGACATCTGAATAAATGTGCGTTGTGAATTACCCAAGTGTTAGAGTTGTCCTTTTGAGGATGTCATATCTTTAAGTACTATTACTTTAGTGTATATAGGTTGAAATTAACCCTTTAAAGTGCAGCGATCCCGCTCTGGGATCACCCAACTCTGACGTTTTGACTGGTACCACTCACGAAGAATAGATTGGATTTCTATAAAAATAGTTGCGGGTGACATAGCTCCGCGAGAATCCTTTACATTTTAGCACGTCATTTCCCGCAAAAAAATAGTCACGATTATTTTTAACAGCACTGACATCTTCTGAAAAATGAAAGAATGCTTGAACAGCTGCATAGATTGCCCAATGCTGAAAAAAGGGCAGCTGTTGCTATTGCTCGACTTAACTACCAGCAAAATGGCGGACGATCGAAACGTTCATCGCGTGCCACCGATCTAGAGGCCCTTTTTTATGCAGCTGGCTGTGCCCGGCTGTCGTGAAAAAGAGTCTCTTGATCGGTGGCACGCGATGAACGTTTCGATCGTCCACCATTTTGCTGGTAGTTAAGTCGAGCGATGGCAACGGCTGCCCTTTTTCCAGCATTGGGAAAGGGTTGCGTCTCAAAGGGTTAAAGATCTGCATGGCATGCTTTTACAGCAAGATTAATTTTATTAACAAGCTTGTTATTGAAAAATTTAAGCAAAAACCAGACTTGACTGGTTTGTAATCTTATCTTTTTATTGTTCTTTGGGACCAAACTAGGCCTTGCTTGATGCATCCCATGTTCCAGGAATTTCAAGTGTTTATTCTTAGTAATGTAGTGGACACTAATCACCTTGTTTTTTACAAATATACTAAACTGGTGTGTTGCCAACAAAAACTTGTCTGCTAATGTCAATCACTGATGCATTGATCTATTTTCTTTTTTCATGAATATGCATATTTTTAGTAATATTTAAGTATTTTTCTCATTTCTAACTCATATACACTGTTAAAAATGATTTACTTCAAAATGAGTACTTTAATGTACTCGTATTTTTTTAAATGCATTTGCATTGTAAACAAGTACATGACGTGCTTAAATATAAATAACGATTTGAACTGAAAAATAAGATTTTTAATAAAAATAAATATAATCTCTTATGTCCGCACTAGTAAATTATTTAATATTTCACTAATTAAATTCAATCACAGTATAAGTATTTCTATTTTATTTACCAGCTGCTCCTGCAGCACGATACTCATCTTTATATCACACTTTGGAATGTGCCAAAAAATTTAGAAATTTATGAAAATAAAAGGAAAAAAATATCTTTCAACCTCAAAATCAGATATTTTATTAGAAGATTAAAAAAAGCATTGAATCGATTTGCAATCATTCCTTCCATCAATTTATAGAACATGCATTAGTCAGAGAAATACCGTAATTTCCGGAAGAAACGCCGCATCAGCATAAACGCCGCACTCGAAGAAAACAGGCCAAGAAAAATTAAAACTGTACAGAAACGCCGCATTGGTGTAAACGCCGCACTAAATTAAATTGCATGCACATGACCTTGAACCTCACAGTTGGAAAATTTTGCTCTGTGTCATGATGTATGGCATTTCATTTAAGAGAAAAAAAACGAAATAAAATCATACTATAAAAATAAATTATTAAGTAAGAAATATGAAAATGTACTTACGTTCATGAATTTTGATAATTATCCGTTAAAGAAGTCCATATATACGTAACACTAATACTATGTTACTGCGAAAAAGGATCCAACAAAGAAAAAACAAAATGAATGAAAGATGAAAATTTCAAATTTTACTTTTGCTAAGAGAAATCAAAATTATGTGAAGCCGTCAAAGTCTGAATCTTCCTAAATCAAGATCCAAGTCTGCGACATCGTCAAAATCATTATCTGGGGGTATCATAGATTTATTATCTTGAGTTATGATTTCAGCTTCTCTGAATCCTGAAACTATCGACGATATTGTATCCATTTGCAAGATACGTGGAGGCGTGACAGTTTTCCGAAAGAATCACTGTGGATTTACAAAATAAGGGGAAGGGGAGAGGATGGGTTCTCAAAAATTCATTTAAGGACAGAGTTCTTCGAAATCTGACGATCTTCTACGTACAGAACCAAAGTGATAAGCTAATATTTGTTCATGTGAATGGATATTTTTTTTTTTTTGGCACGTAAGCGCCGCATCGTTAGAAACGCCGCACCTGTTAAAATTTTACTTTTTAAACACGTAAACGCCGCGGCGTTTCTTCCAGAAATTACGGTAGGTCTGTAGCTTGAAGTATTATCGGGGGATTTATGAGGCTTCAGAATCCAGACAATGATTGCCTTTCTGCATTCAGAAGGCACATAGGTATTCCAGATGGTACTACAGAAGAACAGCAAAGTCATTCTTGCTTTTTTGCCCATTTTGAGAAAAAGTTCTGCAAGCTAGTCATTCAGGCTTGCACTTTCACCTCTTTTAGTTTCCTTCATTGTCTTTAGTAGTTCATTGTTTGTAAAATTGTTACTAAAAAGTTGGACATTGTCTGTTCGGACATCCAGCAGTAGTTCCCACAAGTGTTTGGCCTTTTCAATTTATTTCTTGTTAACTTGCATGCAGAAGCATTTTGCTGGGCCAGAGCTAAGGCTTTGTCACTATTAGTAGTAAAAAATTTACCATTAAAAGATTTTTTTTTTTTTTTTTTTTTTCCCCAGACATAGGTTCATTTTTCAGAGTTGATAAAAACCACGAGTGCTTAAGCCATGTTTTCTGAAATAAAGACCATCTACAATGTCTCTTTACGACAATTTCTTATTTTTTCTTTTAATGGTCTTCTTATAAATAGTCTGAGTGCGTCTAAGGTAAACATTGTCGATAATATTTCCCATAAATTCGACTTGTTTGCACATGTTATCTTTCTTAGATTTAAGATTGGTCATCTCCACAGTCCAAGCAGGCTTGTAACTCTTGATTCGAATTGTTTTGAGATCACAAATTCTAATTGCTTCAAAGCATTATAGCTTTTATCTGGTTTCTCTTCATAAGAGAGGTCAGGAGTAATCAGCTTATCAATCAAATCCGGAAGTCTGCCCCAGTCAGCTCTATTAATACATACACTGTAAGAAATACCTGTAATTTTACCACACATATTGCTGTAAAACAATGCAGTACAAATGCTGCAGCTTTGGAGTATAGCACTGTGTTGTAAATTCGCTCAAATGTAACGTTGATAAGCCAATCATGATGAACCTTGTACACAAAAAAATGACACCGTCTTTACATCACAATGTGTTGGTGTTAAGTTTACCTACACATTGTGCTGTAATCTAGGTAAATATTTTTTTCAGTGTAAGAAGTGTTTCTGATGCGTCATTTCTGGATAGCCTTTTATACAAAGGATTCTATTGCCATGCCCAATACAAGATTTCAATAAATTCATTAATGTTGTGTGAACAATATTTGCATGTAACATGGTCCCCAAAAAAATCTGGATTAGTTTTCTCTCTAAATGAGAGGAATGTATAGCCAGTACTCTGTATTGAGCTAATTGTAGAGGAGTCAAGAAAGTTTCCATAATCTTCCCCAGTGAATTTATATCTTATACCCTCATCTTGGGGAGCAGCTGCTAAATTTACCAATAATAATAGTATTTCTATCTATTAAGACATTTTCAAGGATTTGAGTCAGCAGATGATTACCTGGAGAATTATTAGCAATAATAAGTTTAGTTCCGATATTGCCTTTCTAAAAATTTAACTCCTCTGCTTCAAATGTTATTTTTGTGCATTTCATGTAGAACCTTAAAATCAGCAGTAGTAGTACCAATGATCACGATAATGCCTCTAGATGCGTATTTCACACCTTAGAAATTTAGAATACACCTTAAGAATTTCGGAATGCATGTTTTTATGGATTGCTTTTCCATATAAAATTCTGTTTTATGATGGGTGATTATCATGACGTTCCTTTTGAGAATAATTTTTATTTACAGTCAATTCTCTGAAATCTGCGATAACTTTTAATGTAAACAGTGAAATTTACATTTTACACTAGCAGTGTACCTAGATTGTGTAATCAGTTATTATATATGATTTATGTGTTAAATGCAATTTAATTATGCATATGAAAATGTAGCATAATTGTCCGTTGCTTTAACCCTTAGAGGCGCAACCCTTTCCCAATGCTGAAAAAAGGGCAGTCGTTGCCATCGCTCGACTTAACTACCAGCAAGATGGCAGACTATCGAAACGTTCATCGCGTGCCACAGATCTAGAGACCCTTTTTTGACGACAGTTGGCTGTGCCGGACACAGTGTCAAAAAAGGGTCTCTCGATCTGTGGCACGCGATGATCGTGGCGTTTCGATCGTCCGCCATCTTGCTGGTCGTTAAGTCGAGCGATGGCAACGGCTGCCCTTTTTTTTAACATTGAGAAATCTATCCTGCTGTTCTCGCATTCTTCCATTTATCAGCAGATGTCAGTGCTGTTAAAAATAATCGTGACCATTTTTTGATGGGAAATTGATGTGCTAAAAAGTAAAGGATTCTCATGGAGCTATGTCACCCGCAACTATTTTTATAGAAATCCAATCTATTCTTCTTGACTGGCAACAGTCAAAACGTCAGATTGTAGTGTTCCCAGAGCGGGAACACTGCACGTTAAAGGGTTAATTAGTCCTGTGGATAGGAAAATACTCTTTCCAAAAAGGTTAAGGAGTATTTTTACTCTTCTGAAAAAATCTTAGATCGATCACTGAGTAATACTACAGTAAATCCTCGCTATAACAGTACTCTATTGATACAATGATAAATCTGTCTATTACGATAAAATTTTGTGGTCCCACAGAATTTCTGTACAATATAATCTCCCCTCGATATAACGATACAACCCTCTAGAATGATAATTTTATAAGATTCCTTAAGTATCGTATCGTTTTTACGGTATTTTTGATGCCTACAATAATACCAGAAGCAATCTGTCTTATAGTGCATAGTCACAATGTCTATTATACTCCAGCGATTCAGTTCTTGAAGTGCCTGCCTCCACAATTGCAAAAACATCAGCATCTTCTATTTTTAGTATAGTTTAGAGTTTGCAAAATCTGTCACGAGACAGACACTTGCATTCCAGAAGATAGGTATAGTGGCAGCCATGTTCAGGCCTTGAAAAGGGCCATTTCTTTTTGTCTGGATCATTACCCAAAGAGGACCTCTACCTTTATTACTTGAGAAAGGCATGACATGAGGGCTTCACCAACAATCCCCATTACTCATGTAGCACTCCCCAGAAAGCACTTGTGACTTGATTGCTATGGACACAAGTAACTCCTCAGAAACCACAATATTGTATAAGAAAGTTCTGCAGCATTTATTTTGATTTAAAGTTCATATTAGATTTGAGTTCTATTTGACAAAATCTTTCCGATTTGAATAACCTCAGCCCTCTAAAAGTTACCCTAAACTCATATTGTTAGTTTCTAATGCATACATATTTCATATCAGCCAACTCTTCTGGTCTTCTGCCAGAAGATGAAATCTTCCGTCTTTTTTTAATTTTTAGTCGATATATTAAATTGTATTGCAAACTGTGCGAAAAAATTGTAAATTAATAATTCTATTTCAAAATAATTGATTAAGGTAATCATTTCAACAGCTAACAGCACAATGCTGTAGTATGAGTGAGGTCAAAGCATTTGTAAGCAAATCTTTCATGGATAGTTAACAGAACTTCATTTCGTTCTTCCCTCAGTGATTCATCATTAGAAAATTTGTTAGTATTGAAAACTAAAGCTTGAAAATAATTTTTCTGATAAACTATTAGTAAAAGCTAAAAAAGCTACTTTGAACGAGATAAAAAAAAATCCTAATCTGTTTATTTTTCAACATACTTTGGTTAAAAATAAAGTCAAATTTACATTTATTTGATTCCTTTTTATTTTTGTGAAAATACTCCATTTTTTTTCATTTTATATAAAAAAAAAATCAGGTAAGCTCTTTTCTATGGCTATTTAAATTTGTTTTTATTTCTATACAATACTAATATAAAAAAATAAATTGTGATATACACTGGGGAAACAGTCTTCTGTTCTTAAAATATTTTTATCTTCTGATTTTTTGTAAAATCTTCTGTTTTTTCAACCCGAGTCTTCCTGTTTTTGGCTTAAGGGGGTTGGCAGGTATGATATTTGCATAAATGGCTCTGCATGTGCATTATTCAATGCAACATCAAATATTATGTGTCATTTAACATGTTATCTGTTTTTCTTATTTTAGGAAATGCATGATCCTTATAAACTGAAAATAAGTGAGGAACTCAAAGAAAGAGAAAGGTGAATATACAATGTTCCAGTAATGTTTAATAATTTGAAAATACATAGTTTGATCTTTTTAAAATCATTTTTAACAAATATTTTTTCTCTTTCAAATAGATTTGAAGAAGAATATATGACACGGCTACCTTTGACAAAGAAACAAAGGGTAAGCATTGTCTAGATTTCATTATTATTATTAAAAGCCTTCAAAAATGCTTGAAAAACGTACAAAATGACATACTTACATGTTTTGAAATTCATTATATTGATATTTTATATTGTGATTTGTCGTGTTGTGCCTATCTTAGATTTTGTGTTTTCTTTTAGCATGAGATGAGACAGCTTACAACTGTGACCAATTTTAACACTAAAATAGATGATATCTCAGCTTTAGATATGACACCTGATGTAAGTATTATTTGCTTTTATTACGTCTAGTTTCTTGTATGAGTAAGCATTAAAGATGTTTTACATTCTGATTTCAAACATGGGGTGAAAATTATATTTGCAAGTGTATTAACTTAATTTCAAAGATTAATTAATTGATGATCTATTTTAATGCCCATGAATGTTTCAAAATTCATTACATTAATGAATTTTGAAACTCAAAATAATGGAGGGGGAGGGGGGAGTGCATGAATGCATCATTAAGTGATTTTCATATTTGAATCAGTATCGCACACTTATTCAGGGATGAGATTCTTCAGATTTTTAGCTGATTTCAGCTTTTTGTAAATCAGGAGGAATTCACTTTTTATCTTTTTTCTCTGAAAATTCCTCTTTTTTTTTTTCTGTGGATTCCTGATATTAGTTATTAATTAACTGTAATATTTTTATCTTGTAGCAACTTGTGATGTTTTATTTCTTAAAACTTTCTTTGCATGTATTATATACAAGTATCACATGTACAAATTTTTTGCTCTGGTGTGATTTCCGTTGTTTTTTTTTTGGGGGGGGGGGCAATCTCATCCATATTTATTACATAGCTGCCAACTCTTCCTGTTTTCCGGGAAGACTTCCTGATTTTGAACATTTCTTCTGTCTTCCTGCAGGAAGATTAAATCTTCCCTTTTTACTTCCTTGTACGTAGTATAAGGAAGTAATGTGATCCCGAAAAATTTTGGGGGCCAAATTTCGACATAAAAACCGATTTTGACTACCTCTAAATTGAATTTTAAAAATTTTTTCGATGCATCTCATCGTAGGCTAGCATGCACGATCATATTAACGCGTCTGCAACTCATTTTGACCAGTGGCGAGTCTACTGTGGCCAGTTTTTCCATGCCGTCTGTACGTACGTACGTATGTATGTAACTCGCATATCGCAAAAACTATTGGTCGTAGAATGTTGAGATTTGATATTTAGGATTGTTCTATGATCTAGTTGTGCACCTCCCCTTTTGGTGGCAATCGAATGGATAGTTTATGTACAGGACTGCCCAAAAGATTCGAAATACATTACGCTCTATGGGCCGAAATTCATTAAACTCGCCTAACTCAAAAGCTATTAGGCGTAGAATGTCGAAACTTCATATTTTGGATAGTTGTAACATCTAGTTGTGCACCTCCCCTTTTGGTTCCATTCGACTGGATAGTTTATCTACAGGACTGCCCAAAACATTCGAAATACATTACACTCAATGGGCCGAAATTCATTAAACTCGTATATCTCAAAAACTGTTGGGCGTTGAATGTTGAAACTTTATATTTAGGATTGTTGTAACATCTAGTTGTGCACCTCCCCTTTCGGTTCCATTCGACTGAATAGTTTATCTACAGGATCGCCCAAAAGATTCGAAATACATTACGCTCTATGGGCCGAAATTCATCAAAGCGTTTTTTAGACGTATTGGGCTATTTCAAACGACTCAGAAGTGATATATGCTGTAAAGAGTTAGAAAATGAATTTCTCCATTAATAAAAGTGTCTTTTTCATTTATAGTTCTGCTACAGGAACACTCAAAAGATTTCCAATACATTACGGTCAATAGCAATTTTAGGGGCATTCATCCATTTCAAGCACAATACCGTCCTACCACATAAGTTAGGTAATGGTCCGACCACGGTCACGTGCCTCTCTCAAGAACTATGCCAAAAGTCGCCAAGCTTGGCGACTTTTGGCGTATGTGTGTGCATATTTAACTCTCAAATCTCAAAAACTATTATGAAATTTCATATATAAGAATGTTGTAGCATCTAGTTGTGCATCCCGATTTTTGGTTCCAATCTACTGGAGAGTTTATTTACAGGACCACCGAAAAGAATTTCAGTACCTTAATGTCTATGGACATCTTCAATATAATACAACTGTAGACAGTCATTATTTGGTACATGCCCAAAATCTCGCCGTCTGTCCTCGACCTTGGCGAGTTTTGGCGAAATATCGCCAAATTTGGCGATAGTCAGTCATTTGGTCCACGCCCAAAGTATCGCCATTTGTCATCGTTCTTGGCGAGTTTTGGCGAAATATCGCCAAATTTGGCGATAATCTGTCATTGTTTGGTTCATGCTTAAAATCTCGCCAAATGTCGTCGACAATGACGAGTTTCGCCGAAATATCGCCAAATTTGGCGCCTAAAATTATTTCCTATTTTGTATAACTCTAAAACTTTAACCCGCAGATTTTTTTAACTTTATATTTAGAACTATTGTAATACCTAACTGTTTTCAATATCTTTTTTGACAGCAATCGACTGAGAATTTATTTACATGGTGAGCCAAATGACTTTGAATACATTGAGGTGTATAGATGCATTCAATTCATTGAAAGTCTGTGGTCAATGACTACTTTGGCTATCCCCAAAATCTCGCTGACTATCTCAAGTTTGTCGGCTTTTGGTGAAATATCGCCAAATAAAGTGTCAGAAGGAAATCTTTCGAATTGAACTCAGCTTGGCGATATCGAAATATTTGGCTAGAAATCGCTAAACCTTACTATTATTGATATTTTATCTCTTTCAAACAAATAAATTTAGAGGAAGTCCGTCGAAAATATTTTTGATCTAATGGACGTGCAAGGAAGTCATGTGTTGGACACATCAGATTTTTTTACTTTCCTGCCATTTTCCCATACAGACTGCTAATATTTAAAAATAACAAATAGGATATTTTTAAAGTAAGAAGTGTGAAGATTTCAGTTAATTTCACATTTTGAACACAGCCTTTCTCAGCTGTTACAGCTGACCTTATCTTGCCCCTATGTAAAAGCTTTTCAGAAAAAGCTTTTCTTTACATTTTCCCTATTCACTCTTTCATTTGCTCATTCGGCAGTACCTATATGCATATGCCAGGCTAGTAGCATCAAGCAGTCCTAATACACATCTGCTGATTTGTTAAGCACTAAGAAAAGTATAACATACTAAAAACGCAAGTTGGTAGTAAAATTTTAAATTACTTATCAACTATTTTTGACTAACTATTTTTGACAACTATTTTGAGTTAAGTACCAAGTGCTTATTTACAGAATTTAACGGCACAATTTAGCAGTAAGCGCTGCCAATCATGCAGGTCCATGATCTTTAAAGTTGTTTCCTAATTCAGAATGATGAAAAAATATATAAATATGTGGTAATTAAATCTTCAAGAATCCTTGTGGTTGTTTTTGTGGATGAAAAAAGAAAAAGTTCATTTTTACAATTTGTCATTAAGCTGCAAATCTTTACTTGGGCCAAAGCAAGCTGGTGCTGCTTCTAATCAGCAAACTTCAGATTCATTTATGCCTGTATAGTTTAAAAACTTCACTGGAAAAATCTTCCTGTTTTTCAGGAAATCTTCTTGTTTTTTTTTTTTTTTTTTTTTTTTTAACCAAGATCTTCCCGTTTTAAGACAAGATAGGTTGGCAGCAATGTATTATAGTATTTTTTTGTGAAGCTGGAGTTTTCGATTTGTGGTTTATTTATCTGTTTTGTAAATACGTTATATGCTTCTGTATTTATAATGAATAAGTGCATAAGTGTGCCTACATAAAAAGGCATTGTAGGTTTTATTACTGTGTTGCATTTTGATATTGTGTAGCATCTATTTCTTTTTCTTAAAAATTACATGAAAAATAAAACACAACACTTTGATTAAAACTTTTCTTTCTTTGTTTATTTCAGAGCATGCATCTAAAGAAAAAATCAAGTTCAAAGAAGGTAAACTACATCTTTTGTAAATTTGTCTGCATATAACTAAACTAGCCGTCGATGGCCACTTCACAGCCAAAATGGGCAACGCACACAAGTCGTTTCGCGATGGAAATTTTTAATGATTTAGTTAACAATATAATTCATAGATGTCGCCAGCAAACAATCTGTTGCGCTTTCTCTCTCATCGATCTATGTGAGAGATTATGTTCCATTATTTTTTTTCAAAGAATCAAGGAATGAATCGTTTGCTTCGCTTGTGTTTACTTTTTGAAGGCGTGATATCTCGCTAGATATTTAGAGCTCAAAGTAGCTGCAAGTTTGAAAAAGGTTAATTTTTTAGAGATCTTTTGAACTGTACAAAAAGTTTTTGCTTTTTCAACAAATCGATCAAAAATCTTCAGTCATCAATAATCAAATTTCAACATGGCCATCAGATGCACCAGGAGCGATAGGTCGATCCCGGAAGCGTTACAGACAACGGCTTTTATTATTTAGATTTCTTGTTACATATGGTGTGATTAAGTATTTTAATTTACTATGTACTTAGCTTACAACCTTTTTTATCCAGTTAAAAAACAAAATTATATAGTCGTATAGTGCTGCTTCAGAAGTACGTATGAATTTCTTCTTTTAATAAATTATACATTTTTGGTCAGTTTGACTTCTGATGAGTATTTTGTATAATCGCTAACATTTCATTTATTAGAAGTTAACTTAAAACTCACTCTCTGTTCATAACATATTAATCTCCTGTCCTTAATACAGAAACTAGACTATGAACCGACAATTTACATAAAATTAACTCAACAAAGCTGGCTGCTTTTGTTCCAGAGCACCATTTTCCTTTGCAACTATACCATTTAATTTATGGTTGTATAAAGTGTTGATTTCCTGCTCATTTTTAACTTTGATTTTAATAATTCAAGTAATTATTGCTTACACAATGCTTACAGCCATCCTCATATAACTTGGTTTAGTTAGAATTCTAGGTAATTCACTGGGGTCTCATATAGTCTTTCATAATTCCTTTCAAAATTGGCCACTTAAAATGTTTTAGTCTTCTTTTAAATTAATATTAAAAATTCTTGATAAATTATTCCTTTTGTGAGTACATCTTTCTATATGTCACAAAGTTGATGAAGATCGAATTATTAGGGATGCAACAGATATCTGGCAAGTTTCCAGTATCCAGCTGATTTTTCAATATCTGAAATATCGTCTGATATCCGAATCATAACTACCGGATATCCGGGTATATACTGCTAGAGTTCTATCAATAATATGCATGGGACAGGATGGAAAATTATATTTAATATAATTAAACTTCCTCTATAAACAGGTTTTACCACTAAAGCAGATGAACAGATAGTAACCAAATTTGTTTTACAGACTATACATGAGAAGTGCTTAGGGAATTTTGATTAAAAAGCTCCAATTAAAAATGTTAAAGTTGCTATTATACATGAAAAAACAGCAAATTTAACACTGGAAATGAATTATTCAAAGTAAACACACAAATTAAACATTTGTTCAGTAGTTTTTGAGCGCATTTATAACTAGTTTGGCTCATATTTAGAGCTGATTTCATACTATAAAGTGCTGCTTAGTGGACATTTTCTGAACTAAACTTTAAAAAAAAAAAACCTAAGCACATCTCATGTAATGTCTATGTGCAAATTTGGAGGCGATCTTCTCATCCTTTTCAGCAATAGACTGCTGTTTATAGGGGAAGTTTAATTATAAGCACTGTGTAGTATTATTAGAAAAGTATGTGCATTCAGTTCTGTAAAATCACTTATTTTTGCAAAAATTAAGATATCGGTGATTTTGTGAGCTGAAAATTTCGCGAATTTCATATGAATAGAACTTAAAGTTGCAAAATCTCGAAAGTACCAAAATATAGAACCCCTTATGCATAAGGCATTTTAAGAAACTTCCTTTTATCTGAAAAGTTCATCCCCCTCCCCTCCCCATTTTGAATGAATTCAAAGAAACTGGTATAAATATTATAAGTGAATGAAATGCATTGTATTAATAGTATCCTTGTTTTACATTCAAGAAATAGTTGTATAGTATTCTAGTTGTAAGAAAGAAAGAAAGTTGTCAAGAAAGAGTTTGTAACTGTGCAATAAATCATTAAATTTTAATATGTGAAAATTTTCTGATTTTTTTAATTATTTGAAGCGGAAGAAAAAAGTATTTCACGAGGATTTGATTTTCACAATGATGGGTTGTGAAAATTTCAAAAATTAAAATCTCGCAAAAATATATGATTTTTCAGTATATGCAGTTTCTCTCATGGTAATCCCACAAATAATGTAATTTTACACTCTCTCCCAGCATAGAGTTTCTCCGATATTTTTAATTTGCTTCGGAAATCCAATAATTAACAAAAAAACTCTGATTATTCTGTCTTCAAAATTTATAGTGGCAGGGAGAAATTTTCAATATTGATCCTTTTTGTAAGTGACAATCTTTTACTGAGCATTCTTTTATTGAAGTCTCCAATATCTAATGATTAAAAAATGCACCTTTCAAATATATTTATGAAATATTTATTAATGAAAGTTATAACATGGCTGCTTGTGCAGACAGCTATGTTGTAACATGGTATTTTACTAGTTAATAGTTGTTTTAGTTACTGCTACAGTATTGTGTATGATTGTCATTCTAGTTACTTCTGCAGTGTATGATTATTATTCCAATCATAAAGTACTTTGGCTAATCTTTTTGTGTGTGTCGCAAGTCGAAATCAAGAGTAGAAAATTGAAATTTTCCTAAAATTTGGAAACTAATATTTGAAATGATTTTTTTTATGAATTTGTCCCTCCCTCCCCCCCTTTTTTTTAATTATGCCATTTTTGTACTGTGAAAGAATGCTCGTATATTTTAGAAGTTAAACAATTAAACAGATCTATTTTTGTTTGTAAGCTTGTAGCTTTAAAAAAAAATTATTTTTGATTAATGAAATTAAATGCATAACCTAAAAAATTCTGTTTCTTACCTGTATAAAACTACAAAAGAAAGCATTATAAAACTGTTTAAATTTTAAGTAACATTTTTTTATAAATTATAAGTCAATTATTAAAAAATACTTTAATGATGCGTGAAATATATTTGCCTTTTATTGTTCTGATGTCATATTAAAAAAATGAAAAAACACACTTAATAACTAAATACATGTTTAGTGCCAGATATGTGTATCCGGCAACTAAAGGAGCTTTGGATATCCAGTATCCAGCAAAATCAATATCCGTTGCATCCCTAAGAATTACACATGTTAACACAAGGATGGATGCAGATGAAATTCGGGTCTGTTTTGCAGCTCCTTCCCAAAATTACAATGAATTAAAATAGCCTCTTCCCAAAAATACAATCGATAACTCTTCATTCGCATTTTACGCTATATTTTAATTTGTTTCATAAATTATTTAAACAACATCAACATAAAAATAAAGGGTTTCCACAAATATGGCACCCTGGATTCCTGAAAAAATTCCTGAACTGAATTTATTAATGTGTTTTTTAGTTCGTGACTTTTCATTCATTATGCATCAGTCACTAGTTAATGTACTGTTGTTCTTGTTAGTTTTTAAAAGCTCAATTTTTTTTTCATTTGTTTTATGCTTTTTTGTATCAAATTAATGAAATAATTGCTTAATTGATTTTATTTTTTGCTTAACAAAAATATTTTCTGTTTTCAGAAAAAGTTCAGTGGCAAAGGCAAGAAAAAAGGTAACTTTTTTTTTTTTTCAAATTTAATTGTTAAGATACATTTAAGTCTTTAGTTTTGTGCTATATCAAGAAATAAAATATTATTAAACAAAAATATATAAACTTGAACAATTCAAAGGTTTTTAGGTATTTTCTAATGAAATAATCTAACTTTAGCTACTAATATGTAGCTCATATCACTGCATTACATCATTTTCTGTTCTCGTATGGAAAGTTCAAATGTTTAAAGTTAATTACACTGTTGGACTTTAACAACTTTATTTGTGAGATAAAACAGAAAACGATATGCACAAAATTACTTAATCCTGTGATAATTTTATTTTTGAAAAACAAATTTCAAATTTTTTGCATTATCATTCCTTACAGCAAATGTTGAAAATGTCCACCGCCATTTTGAATGCAAACATGAACACAGCGAACCAAGTCAGGGTGGTTTTGGTCTAGGGTATACCCGGAATTCCTGATATTTCTAGCCTATCATTTCTGGAATTTTTTTTTTTTTTTTTTTTTTTTTGAGCAGTGTGAAAAATTGCATTGAAAGTTAGGCTCAAGCATTCGAGTTTCAATCTTTCCTGATCCTTGAGAACGATGATTTTTTCTTAAAACGCACTGGTTCTCATTTAAAATGGCAGAATTTACAAATTCAGCTATTAGTGTTAAAAAATTGTTATTAGTTTGTTTACTTATTATTGCTCGCTAAAGCTTAAAAACAACTCTGCTTTCGCCATGCACTTTTCAGGATTTTTGAAGAAGTCTCGCAATTACCCCAAGTTTTCTGACATTCTTCTCAACATTTTGATGTGATTGATGAGATTTTTACAATTATAGTTTGTTTTAATTCATCGATTTTTGCAGGACTTCTCTGAAAAAAATCATTTGTTTTTAAGTTTGCATTCAAAATATTGGCAAACATTTTCAACATTTGCTGTTAGGAACAATAATCTAAGAAATTTGTATTAAATTATGTTTTTCAAAAAATAAAATTATATTGTTAAGTAATAATTATGCACCTCCATTACTGTGTTACCTCATACATAAAAATTGTAACAATCCAACAGTGTTGGAAATTGTCTCTCACATCTTAAAAGGAATTCAATTATACTTCAGTGTTAGAATAGTTACCACATCCATCAGATTTAAGGGTTAAACCATTGGGGTACTCTTAAATTAGGATCACAACGTATTTCAATGTTTTTATGTGTCTCAATTTTTAATTTGTATGTTTAAGTAAAAATTTTCTTTTATTAGAAATATTGTTAAAAATTTGTCAATGTTTTTACAATTATTTATTTTTTGTAGGTTTCAAAAGAAAACGATGATTTTCCCTCCTCCAACAAGTTTTGTAAATATAAATTATACTTATGTTATCTCAAAATAAAAGAATGTGTAAAAAATGGTGCTTCTTACTAAATCATTTGAACACTATATCTTTAAAACATCAACAATAAAAGGAACTATGTAAAAATATTAAAAGAGAAATCATTTATTTATTTATTTTTACTGCGAATCCAATAATTAATAGTTTTATTTCCTTTTCATACAGAGAATACATTCCACTTAATACCTAGTAAAAAGAGGTATGCCAAAATAATGGTAGATATGTTTTATATAAAAATCAAATCAGGTTATAAAAACAACATTTTTGTGCTCATTTATTTGTTTATAGACATTCCTTATGACACACCATCTACTGGTCTGGGGTTTGAAACGATTTTCTCCAGATGTAACATTAATACTAGGGTGGCCCTTATTTTTTCAGCTTAAGAAAAACCTAGCTACCCCAAACACTAATTTGGTTCTAATGGTCTCAAGAACATGTTTGAAATTTTAGCTGAATTGGACAAGCAAATGAAATTTGGTTTTGTGACATTAGTTGTAACTAACACAATAAACACTGAAAATTCATAAAATTTTGAATAGATTTAGCAAAAATACTATAAATTTTGATGGTGTCAAATGATTTCCAAGGCTTAGATTGAGTATTTTAAAAATAGAAAATTTGCTACAATAGTGTGGATTAAAGCACAATACACTGTGTTAATAAATACACAGGGATGTGCCAGCTGCTCCAATTGCACAAAATCAGTGATGATGCTCCAATCTGCTACGAAAAGATCGTTTTTGAACATTTTTGCTCCAAATTCACAGAAAGTGTAATTAAAAATTTTTCCATGTGCTGAGAACATTTTTAATCTCCCGAATTTGTACAAAAAATTTCATTGCACATTCTAAGTATTCTAATTTTAATCTTTTTTTCCCATCAATCTTAAAAGTGGGTATTTTTCCTTTGACATTCCTTTGTTTAAAACCTCCAATACTTGAAGAATAAAAATTGACCCTTCTGTTAAATTTAATAATTTTATTCAAGTTGAAGCTTTTTTAAGCCACTGACAGTAGTTATAAGGTTTAGTAAATATTAGTATAAAATAACTGACCTTTTTAATAATTTTTTTTAACTTCTGACACACATACACCCCTTGCAGAAATAAAATTTGAAATTATATGAAGCAATGTTTAAAAATCTCTGATGAAAAATCTCTTGTTTGTGATAAATTATATTCACCACTTCTAACTAAAACAGATTATATGGTGGAATTTTTTTTTTTTTTTATTGGGGGGGGGGGGGGGGGAATACAAGATAGTGTAGAAAATGTGAACATGATGTACTTTTTATGTAAGAATTGTCTGTGCATGTGTAGTTTTTTTTTTTTTTTTTTTTTTTCCCTTAGCAATGTGTTTTAAGAACCTTCCTCGTTTTCATTTTTCAGATTAGCATTCTTAAATATCTTCTCTCTTCCCACGAAAAGTAAATTTTGTGTTCAAAAATTGACATTTTTGTGCTCCATAGGTGACTTTTTTGTGTTCCAAATTACTCCAGAAATCCGTTTTTCTTGCTCCACAAATTGCTCCAAAATTTAATTTCAGCTGGCACGTGCCTGAATACACAATGTGTTACTATTCCCTCCTGGGTTTGGAAGGCTTATAAAAAATAATATATTACCAATACAGCAACAAAGTTGACTTTACTGGAGAAAGAAACATTACAAGTTTTGTTTCACTAATAACAAGCTTCCTTGTTGTTGAATGAGTCGAGGATTTGAATTTAGGTTTATATTTGACCCACGAAATACAGCGATTTTTATTCGATGAAATGAATCATGCTTTACATATTTGTTCGTGTAATGTGTTTCCACACCTTTTGATATATCAACACACAGTTGCTTAGGAAATGGTCTTTTCAACAAGATATGCAACTGCCAATTTTTACAAATATCTTTACGTAAAAGGCATTCTTCCCGATCAGGCAACATTAATTTCTAACCAGGAGCCTTTCCTGAATGGCTATTTCCAGTTGTAGGGCTATTTGAGTGATTTTTATACTACTCACTGCAGGTTGTGTCAAGTGTAACATTCAGCTAATTTAGCACTACAAAACGTTATTTTAGTGCTGCTGTATGATTTATCAGGGTGTCTATCACATAAAGTAAGCTTGATTTCTTCACCTTTTCTTGACCATAACAAATACAAAACACTAATATCAAAAATACATTCGTGCCAGGGATGCAGAATATGTACGATCCGGCAATCTAGGATAGGGGGAAATTTTGCAGTAAATATATAACTGATTTCGATTCTAACAATGAATTACAAAATTCTTCGAGTTCTTTCCCTCCCATTCCTATTTTTAAAGCGATTTTTTTTTTCAACTTTTTCACCGATCAGCAGTTTGCTTTCTCTTAACTTGGACCAATTGCTATTTAGTAAATATGTATGTAGTTTGTATATTGTAAATATTTTTACACTTATGGTAATACAGAACTTATGCAGGTCTATAAACATATCATAAAATTTTGGGGAAATTTGCATATGGATCAAGGGAAATGTTGAGAGTAAAAACAGTTTCTACAACCCCTGCATCATACTGATAGAATGAAGAAAAATTATACTTTTAAATTTTCACTATTAATATACAGCGTGATCAGCGAATAAGCCCCGATTTCAAAATTAAATATCTCTACAAAAAAGATCGATAGAATTATGCGGCAAAACTGTAAAAATGGTGCATAAAAGTTTAGAAAATTTAGTTACGAAAATCGTCAACTAAGAATTTGAATGAAATGGAAAAAGGGAGTGGAGTCGCTAATCGTGACCTAGTGCTTCATTTCTTGATTTTCGTGACCTTTTTTCCAATTCTTGACTTTTCCGTGATCTTTGCATGATGGTAGACACCCCGTTTATTTGCATTTTGCAAGAGTAGTAGCTTCACCCCCCGTTCCATGCTTCCACTTACCACAGATAACAATTGGGAATTAATTGCTTTCATATGCTGTTTCCTTCCTCTCATGTCACTGACTGAGAATTTTGTACAAAATGACTAGATTATTCTTGTTCTTTTTAATGAATGAACTTTACTGAAAACTGTTGGAATCAAAAATGCAAATTCTATATGAACTTTCAATTTTTTCTTTGCATTTTAAGTTGCAATATTCGTACATAGTGCAGAACTACATATATTTACGCATTTTACAATATTTCTCAACTAGACCACATTTTAAAAATTACAAAAACCTTAATGAGCAAACTTCATTGGCATTGAGTATGTAGTTTATTTTTAAATAGGTGGTAGCACTACTCAAATAGCTGTATTTGCGATATGAAATTTGCTGTCTTAGCTCACTTGTTTACTTTTGTTCAAAGTAAACTTTACAAATATTTATTTATTTTATGAAGCTAAGTTTATTAAAATTCTCCTTTAGTGTTTAAAACCTACATTTTTATTATTCCCTGTTTACTAAAAAAGACACATTCAGTCACAATAACCCTAAATGTTGTTGGCTTCTCTTAGATATTAACATCCCCCCCCCCCCTTTTCATGCTAAAAAGATGTCCAAAACCTTAACATGCCAATGTTCCTTTTTTAGAACATCATGTTTAATATTTTTTTTTAAATAAACTGTCATATCTATCAGTTTGAAAAAAATACTGCTTATTATTGATTGATTTCTTGATACATTAAGTATTTTTCAAACGTAACAATTTCAGCCCAGAAAAATTTCTAAAAAATCGCCTTTTTTTACAAATATTACAGTACAAAAAAAAAAAAAAAAAAATCTATAAAATTCCCAAAAATTCAAATTCACCCGAAAATTCCCCTATTGTATTTCCAATGGATCAATTCAAAGAGATGCAATGCAGAAAGTGCAATTCCAAAAAAGGAAGATAGGCATGTAACGATATACGAAATCAGGGATGTCACATGTATGTGTTGCTTGTGTTCCTTTATTAGATTTTGATACATTCAGTGCTTATAGCTGCTGAACATAGGTCTGTCAAAGGTATAACCGATATTTTATTTATTTTTGAAGGTTGAAGGACTAGAAGCGGAGGGGGGGGGGGGGGGGGGAAGTTGTCATATCTTTCACCCCTTTGCCAGAAGGAGGGTGGATAGTTAGTGCTGCATTCCTCTGATTTGAGCTCAGATAGCTACTTGTTTTTTCTATTAGTAATGGATGTGTGCTTCGCAAGGGTTTGTTTGTTTATTTGAAGTCATTTTTATGTAGAGGGGACTTATGGAAAGAAGTGACATCAAGTCATGTGCTTCATTTTCTTTCTATGCTCTGCAAATTTTCGAGGCCATTTCAATAAGAACTAGTATAGATGTTTGTGGAAACAATGTATATGATGCAGTTGAAGAAATTTCTAACTACAGAAAATGTTGATTTTTAAAAAATTCTATGTCCGATGATTGAAATAAGTCAATCATAGAAATTTGTCAATTGCCTCTTGATGAAATCGGGTGCATTACTGATAAAGAAATAAATTATAATAGTTTTCAGCTGATTATACCTGGAGACGTGTGGGCAACAGAATTTTAGAAGAGAAATTAATTTAAATTTGTTTCAGACGAAGCCTAGAATCAACGTTACCCTGTGCTCATCAATGGAAATCTGCAAAAAATTCGGATGCACAAGACGTTCTTACATGATAAAGGCATTTTGTAGTATGCCAAAAAAATACTGTAAACATGTGTTTTGAATGCAATAAAAGGCTCCATGTACACTTCCCACAATATCATAGACATTGCGAAAAAAAATGCTAAAAATTTGTCAGGGTGTCTACCAAATTTCTGAAAGTCAATTTCCTGACTTTTGGGAGGTCCCGGGAAAAAAAATTCCTGACCAATGCATTTTACTTAGGAAAATTGCACAACGTTCCTCCCTTGTCTTTATATTTGCATATTTTGTACAACTTCTTGAAATCACTCTTAACTGAAGTATACAGGATTAAGCTTTCATCCATTGAGGAACAGAAGTAGTTGCACTTTCTGATAGAATTAAACTGTTCTTGGAAATACTGTCCTAAGATATAAGTTACCAAGTAAGCTAATTTGTCTTTTACCCTCCCGTCATGATTGATGAGTCCCCCATTTTCCCCTCCTTATACAAACACATCGCTTGATGCTTTCGAGGTCCAAAAAATGCGTTGCAGTTTCTTTCGGTTTCCAGTCTGGCAATTAGAGAGAAAGTGTGAAAAAAAAATTGATTTCTTTGGTGAATTTTCCGTTCCCATTATCCAATTTCCTGGTTTTTTCTAGACTTTCCGGACCTATTTTCCAATTTCCCGGCTTTTTCCAGATCGGTAGACAAGCGTTTATAAAAAGAAATTAGTGTTTTAGTGGGTTTTAAAATTTTTGTACTGCTGGTTGAAATCCTAAGCACCTTCTAAAGAATAAAATATTATATTATTTCTTGATCAGGTAGTTGACATTTTTAAAATTCCATTTAGTTCTATTATTTTTATTAGTAGTCAAGAGTATGCAAGCGTAAAATTGCTTTTATCATTCTTTTATACATTTATGCAAATTATTCTTACAAAATATTTATTAAATTTAATTATTCTTATTTAATCTTATTCTTATTCTCTATCTTAATCTTAATTCTTATTTAATTATTCTTATTTAATTATTCTAAATTTAATTATTCTTACAAAATATTTTGCTAATTTTAAAATTACAAATTTTTTATTGAGTTTTGCTAAAATTTTAGAGTTATCGTACAGTGTTTTGTTGTTTACATGAAGCAAATATAGAGAAGGAAAGATAGTGTTACATGCCAATGTTCCAAAAATGGAACATCCAAGAAATCAGTGAAGGAAATTTTTTAATGGCAATTTTTTTTGTTTTATAGTCATCATGGGTGTATGCTAATGTAATTTTGATAAATTAATTATATCTTTTATTCCTGGATTGTAATGCGGCATTTAAAGGGTTAAAATGAATACATATATTGTGCATGCACTTATTTTTATACAATTTTCTTGTATAAAAAGATAGGCAATTTATTAACCACTAGTAGTCCCGCACGGCGTTGCCCGTGAACCCCTTAAATTATGCAATTTACAAAATCTGACATGTAAACTGCAACTCCAGATTAGTACTCTAGGCCGCAATTGTATAACAGAATGTGCAAATAATGGTTCCAGATTTCAGATACGTACTTACAAACACACCACTAAAGACAACTCACTGCCGTGGCCGTCACAAATTTCCCCCAGAAATATCGTGTAATTTGCATTAAAATTGCTGGAGTTATTAAATATTTCATCCAATTAAGCAAATTATCTTGTAAAATCCACAATTTTCGATTTAAATTTCTTAAAATTAGGAAATGTTAGGTCATTAAATATATTAAATACCATAAAAAGGTCCCATTAGGAAAAACGTGCCAAATGACAGAAAAATCGTCAAACTTGGCGAGTTTTGGCGAAATATCGCCAAAATTGGCACCAAAAATTAGGTTTTCGAAGACCTGCGACCCATAGAACCAGAGATTTCCAGAACATTCCATATTGATGCAACAAAAAAATCTCTGTTTTAGAACAGTTTTTAATTAATAATTAAAAAAGTGATTAAAATTTTAAAATTCTGATTATCGGACTCATGGGATTATATATTCAAATTTTCAGAGTTCTGCGTGCAGTAGGTTTGTCTGGAGACCGCACACATACAGACAGACAGATTTGCAAACATTCATTTTTATTATTATAGATTTTCTTGAACATAATACAACCTTGGGTTGGCAAGTTTTTGACGGTTTTAACCATGGTTTAAACTGTCACATCAAAAACCTCAAATATTGCGTTGTAGTATTACAAATATTAATTGATGTCTTTAACATTGCATACATTGTATAAGCTATGAATATGTGTGAAATGTTAACACTAAAGAAATATAGTCATCTTTTACAGATTTTTTATAAAACATATTGTCTAAAAAAGGGAAAAGAAATTTAATTATGTATCCAATATAGTCAAAACAATATTCTTGCTAATATAATATTAAAATTATAAATTATCAATTTCAATAAAGAATTAGTTATGCTTCATAGAATGCTTCCAGGAAAAAAATGAACGAAACTAATAAGTATTATTCTATTGTAAAATATTTTGTTCTTTGTATCTGTAATTAATTAAACAATCAATATTTAGAAAAATAAAATGTGTGCTTACACATTACATTTAAGTACTGAAATTTTTTACTATTTCTATTTTGAATGTGAAGCTTTAGTATACTGATAATTAATGGTGTTGATCTTTATTTTATTTGAATGACTGAAACTGCTATGTTATTGGCTGTTGCTTAAAACCCTTTCAATTTGGGTTTTTAGATTAAATCAAAAATAAACTTATGTTTGCTTTTAGGAAATGTTTAGCCACACCTTAATTTGAAAAGTTGGAAAAACTGCAGACCATTATTTATCTAACTGTATATACAGTACCATGTACCCTATTGAAAATTATCTATGTACCATTTATAGTTCTATTACAGGAGAAAAAAAATTCCAATACATTACACTCTATGCGCAGTCATATTAACTAATTATTATTAATGAGTTCAACTTGTGTGTTAGCATAATTCATATTTAATTAATATAATTAATTTTAATTATGTATTTAGCTTAATGCAAAATGAAAATATACTACATACTTAGTTTAAGATTTTGTTTTCTTTCTTTAATAGATTAGTTAAACCAGTTTTTGATGCTTGTCTTGTCAAAAACCCAACTCTGCTTTTAAGGTGTTAATGAATTAAAAAATCATCGCTAGATTTCTTTATGTTGCTTACATAGCAATTTTCGTTTGCCGCAAAGAGTTTAGAAAGAATTCTGATGGTAGTTTAGGGGAAGGGAAAAAAAAAATAAGACAGCACTTTTAGTAATTTTCATAAAAAATAAGCACTTTCAAGAGTGCTTGAAAAGCTTTTTCAAAACAAGCACCTTTTAAGCTCTTTTTAAGACATTGTGCACCCTTAAGTTAAAAAACTATTGTCTACAATATTAAAAATTAGTTAAAAAGTGGAGTATACTTTATTCCTCAAATATATTTCGACCAACCATCCGTAGCCATCATTAGTTGTTGTTGTTGTTCTCTAACGGTGTCAATCTTTTTATTTTTGTTCTGATCCATTAGAAAACAATGACTTATAATTTCCATGGACAGACAGCCAAAATATATTTCGGAGGAAAAAGGTATTCCTCACATTTTAACTATGGGAAAACCTCTGTATTTTCTTTTAAAATATTTTAAACCTAAAAATTAGTTGACATTTTTATACATTTCAAATGTGGAATAAAACGATGTCTTACCTTTGCCTGATACAAATGCACTAAAAAGCCCTATCGCCTTGCATGGTGATGAAGAGACTCCCATTTACTAATAGGAACTATTCTATTCAGTTTAAAACAAATTTCTTTGACTATTCTCTGTTTCTAAGTTTAACAAATTCCCTGTTTTTTAGGTCTGCTACCCACTGCTATTGGGAGCAAATGATTTAAAAGCATTAACATATCAAATCCTTAAAACTTATCTCAATGTCAGCATCTGTAAACTGAAAATTAAGGGAGGAAGCAAATTTTTTAGGTTGAACCTTAAAAGAGTAATTGCACTGTTATCAATTGTTACATGTTTAAAAATATACAGGGTGATTCAGAACTCCTGTAAAATATTTTAGGGGGTGATAAGAGCTCATGCAGAGCACAAATCAATAAAGAACCACTGGTCTATCTCACTGTTTTCCCACTATCATGGATGAAATGGAAAAGTTCGAAAACTTAGTACGATACACAAAAAGTAACCCCATATTTAGAAAGAGTAGTACAAATCCTATAAAATGACATGAATTGTGTTACAATATCTAGAATTGATGCCAAGTTACAATTAATGAAACAGTGAAAAATGTACAATGAAATATTTGCCAACATTTTAAAACATTAATTATGCAAATACCGCTCAAGGTACTGTCAGTAAAATTCACTAAAAATTGGCCCATTGTGATAGCTTTCAAAAAAATTACAGTGAATTATATTAGTTGTCTTGTTCAGAAGAAATTAAAATTTTTCTTTGCAGCAGATCATTGAACTTTAAGTATTTTGAAAAAGTGGCTCCACCCATATGAATGATGTGTATGCCTCAAGTCAATTTTCGGAGTTTCACAGCAAAATATTTTGGAAGTTAAATCCAAAACAAATTTAGCAACACCAGAATCGACTTGGAAAACTGACTTGAGGCGTGCACATGATTTGGATGGACAGAGCCACTTTTTCAAGAAACTAAAAATTCAATGATCTGAAGCTAAGGAAAATTTTAATTTCATCAGAACAAGACAACCAATAAGTATTGTTGAAAACTCTTTGAAAGCTATCAGACTGGGCTAATTTTATTATTTCTAGTAAATAATTCTAGCACATTTTATTAATGATATCTTGAATGGTATTTGCGGAATAAATGTTTAAAAATGTTAGCAAATAGTTCATTTTGCATTTTTTTTTACTGTTTCACCGATTGTAATTCCATCATACAATAAGTGTCATCTTATAGGATTTTTTATGCTCTTTCTAAATATGGGATTACTTTTTGTCTAATGTGTTTAATAAAAACTTCAGAAATAAAGGATTTACTAAATTTTTTAACTTTTTCATTTTATCCGTGATAATGGGGAAACAGTTAGAGACAGAACAGTGGTTCCATGTTGATTTGTTATCCATGTGAGTTCTATCACCCACTAAAATATTTTACTAGAGTATGGACTCACCCTGTATATTAGTGATCTAATTTTAAATATTTTAAGTTCTATGTTTATATATAAAAAAAATAAAATAGCAAAATAAAAATGCTAATAATCAGCAATAATTTTCTAAAATTGGTAAACTTAAAAAATTTTTGCATTAGATAAAAATAAGAATTTTTCCTTAGTAAAAATGAAATATGGGAATTATTCTACATTCAGTAGGTTTTATTAGGCTTTCTTATATAACAACTAAAATTTTAAGCGAAAACACATATAATATACAATTTATACAAAAGCAGGCTAAATAAACAGTACTTTTAAAGTGACATAACAGTAAATGACAATGTTTGTGAAAATGCATTTAAAAAGGTAAATTTATGAAAAAACATAGTTTAGCTTGGATGGCCTGCATGACAGCTTAAAACAAACATGAAAACAGAAATGAGAAAGAAAAAACAACATGGACTTATTAAGTTCAAAAAGGTTCCTAAATTTTTTAACATACAAAAGTCCAGACATACACTTGATCAAAAAGCAGCATAATTTATTTACATGAACATATGCTACTCTGAACAAGTTTTCATTAAACATTTTAAGTTGTTTACACATTGAAAAAACAGACAAATAAAGAAAACTTCAAATTATATTCTGAACTAAAAGAAAAACTTTAATTTTTCCCCCCACAGAAAAATATATTTATCCTCAATTCCCGTTAATATACAGGTCTATCCATTCAAAACACATTGCTTCTGAATCCATAAAATTCTTTCATAGGAGTTCAATCTTGGAAGAGCCAGGACAGCTTTCAGAAACGGAGATTAGGCTTATGTTTAACCATATAGCTAGAAAAAAAAAAAAGAAATTAATTGGGTGTCACATTAATAAAGAGGGAGAGAGAGAAAAGGCTATTTACAAAGCTGATTACTCCTAAACAGATTTAAACAATAATATCCATTTTTCATTGAAAATATGCAGATGTTTAAATACAATACATTTAATATTAGTACACATATTAGGGGTGGCTAACATTGAATATTCTACACGAAACTGTTGGTTTATACAGTGTTGATGTGTCCCAAAAACACTGATCAAGCCTTTTATTCCTTAAATATTGATTATAAGCATATTTTTTAGAAAGTGAGAAACCTCACAATTTTTTATCGACCTTTAGTTAAATTCAACAATATCTGATTACAGGTTGATAGCATTACAATACATTATTACACATATTAGAAGTGGCTAACATTGAATATTCTACATGAAACTGTTGGTTTATACAATGTTGGTGTGTCCCAAATACACTGATCAAGCTTTTTATTCCTTAAATATTGATTATAAGCATATTTTTTAGAAAGTGAGAAACCTCACAATTTTTTATCGACCTTTAGTTAAATTCAACAGTATTTAATTACAGGTTGATAAAAATTCATATGCTTAACTCTTGTGGCGTATCAGAGTTGCCATGAAATAATGTTTCATCTGTTCAATCTGTGCTCGCAGAAGATTACAAGTGCCAACAGTTCTTATGCAAGGAATTTCATCTGGGAATCATCCCAGAGTAGCTCAATGGGAGCCCCCACACTTTAAGCAGCAGTCCTGGGTTCGATCCCCAGCTCTGGAATTTTTTGCATGGTTGGTATACGGATCAACTTAAAAAAAACTCCAAATATCTTAAACTTATATAAAATAAATTACAAAGGTGCTTAAAAAAAAAGGTACAATGTTCCACAGAATTTTTGCTGTAATTGGTATTATATAGTCCCTTACCAACTTTATTTAATCATATCTATTAGCATTTTATGATGAAAGGCTGAAATTTTGTGTCACCTAATTAATGTATGGGACACATTTAACTATTTTTTTTTTTTTTTTTTTTTTTTTTTTTTTTGTACAGGGTCCATAAAAAAAAAAATAATAAATGTTGCATTTCATTAGATTTAATCTCTTGAAAAATTTAATCAGTACCATAAATTCTGTGCCTTTTTTATGTAACTTTGTAATTTATTGTACATGTCTGTCTATGATATATATTTATGGAATAAAAACCTAGGTCCGTGTTTTTGGGACACATTTTATATTTTTGCACAAGTGTCATCCCACTGAACTTTAATCTGCTTGTTCTCAGTGTTTCAAGGATTCTGCATTTGTGTCTAGCATTGAACTTTCCCATAAGACAAGCAGATTAAGTTTTTTACTTATTGAAATCAAAAGTTAAATATTATTACGGATAAAATTTCTGCTAATTATATTCCCATTTTTACCATTATTTATTCCTTTACTTTAAAATAGCTTTTACGCAAATTTAAACTATAATCTTGAAGATACAACTGTGTTTTACATAACTGTTGATATTTTCATATTTTCTTTTTTCCAATTGAGTATTGTATGCAACAGCATGTCCAAAATACAGGAATTTTACAATTCGAATTATAACAGTTGAATCCTACTTAAGGATGCTGGAGTTTGCTAATTTTTATGTAATTCTATTGAATTTTTTAGGAATAAATGATACAGATAAATAGATTAAAGTATGAAAACATTTTCTTCATCAAGTACTGCAATATTTTGAGTTTTGTACTTTTTAACACTGCAGAAATAATTTATTTCAATTTCTGAATCATCCTTTTAACTGCATTTTGTTTAAAAATAATACGTAGAAATATTAGTTTTAAACGAGATGCAAATAAAAGGGTGAAATTCAAAAATTGAAATAAATTATTTCTACAGTGTTACAAAACAAACCACAACATATTGCAGTACTTGAAAAAAATGTTTTCATACTTTAATCTATTTATCTGTATCATTTATTTCTAGTAAATTTAATAGAATTAAAAAAAAATAAAAGAAATGAAATAACTAGCAAAATAAAAAGAAGGAATCAAAATTATTTACTTACTCATCTAAAATTTCCCAAAACTTTAAGAGGTTTGCACGATCTAAATGTCTTTTGTGCCTATTCAATTCAATAACATGTACAGCCCATTTTCCTACATTGACATCAAGCTTCATTTCAATCCATTTTAAATGGAAGGCTTTGACTATTAAAACAAAAAAGATAAACACAATGATTAATATCCATACTTGCACAAAAATTTAAAAAAAAAAAAAAAATTCTTAGCAGTAATGCAAAAACATTATTTATTTATTTATTTATTAACTATACAAACAGTTTTAAAGCTGCCAAACTAAAGTCTAACTCAACCAAAAGACAGACCTACCATCTTTTCAGAGCAAAGAAATGTTCTCATAAACAATTTTATATTTTAAAAAAGAAAAAAATCATACATACAGAAATCTTTTTATTTCCAAAACCAATCAAAAGATAGACCTACTATCTTTTCAGAGCAAAAGAAATCATGCTCTCATAAACATTTTTCATATTTTAAGAAAAAAAAAATCATACATGTAGAAACCTTTTCATTTTGTAGTACAATAAAGCAAGTTCAGACAATCTACAAAATGCTTGTCATTACTTGAATGAAATTACAGTAGTTTGGGGAATAAGCACCACAATGTTTATATTATTAAATGTGCAAATGTGAGCAATTTCTAAAAGTGAGTCGTTGATGTGCAATTTTCTACTGTGAACATGTGGCAATATTTTAAGATGTCACAAACAAAACTTTTTAACAAAATAAATATTTATATTTTGCCAGAACAATTTATTTACACCTGAATTGGTATCTAGTTGTACTGGACAGCCAAAATTAAACAGGATGTCAAGTCAGAGCACATTGCTAATGCAATACATTTTTAGTCCAAAATTAAATGGACTGTCCAACAAAACTTTTACATAACCTTAAAATGTAAACAAAATTAAATAATACAGAGTGCACCAGGTATAATGGACCTGGGATATAATGTACTATTGGTTATAACGTACCTAGAAGCTAGGTCCCGATGGCAGTACTATGCGGTACTGTATTTATAATGTTATTTAACTTCGGTTAAAATGTACTTAACAAAAGTACGTACTTCGGCTATAACATACTTTTTATACCAAAGCCAAAAAAATATTTTGCTTTTCTTAAGAATTTTATTTCCTTGTTCTGGAAAATTTCCGTACCTTCAAAAACTCTCATTGTCAGTTTTCAGATTCTCTAGCGAGATGAATTGTGTATGAATGAAGGGAGCGATTTTTATCTTTTTCGCTTGCTAGGTAGGGAGGGCTAAGACCAAGACCATGTTTTTTATTTGTCATTCATCAATATAAATGCCTCCTGAAAAGTCCTATCTATAATGATTTTCATGATAGTGAAGAAGAAACAGAGGAGCCTATACCAAGCATACCCGAATGCTGCAAAAACATTATCATGATTTTTTGAATGTCGCAGTGATGATACAGAAGTCTATTACGAGTATTCAAAATGGTATTTTTAAAGTAGCATCTGCCCATTTAAAACAAAAGAAAATTACAGATTATTTATCTCAATAAAAATTATAATTAATAAAGAATTTTCTCTGTTTAATTTTAAAAAATCAGACCTGTTTAAAACACATATTACAATGAAATTACGAGCCCACTTTTTTTTTTTTTTTTTGTAATATTGTCTTACTGGCGGTACTGCTTATAATGTACATCGGCTATAACACACTACTTTTTTAGGTCCCGTGAGAGTACGCTATAACCGATGTCTATTGTAATAGAATTTAGAAAATAAAAATTTGCAGTTTCCTTGTTAACATGACTCAAGAAAAGCTGTGCGATTCCTGGTGAAGTACATAAAAGATAGTGATCATCACATGAGTAAATATAATACTGAAGAACAGTTTCAATGCATTATTTTCTATTTATTTTTAAATATTTCTTATTCTTTTAGTGATTGATGCTTAGAGGCAGCAAATTAGATACATGCCCAGAAAACTGCTAAAAGTTCCTGACATTTACAGGAATCGTGCTGTCGATCAGCAGCGTTGCTAATTGCGAAAATAAAATTAGTTCGGGCAAAGAAAATATGTTTTGGCAAAAATATTGGCAATTGTACTTCTTAAGGGCAAAAGGCAAACTCAAATTTGGTGAATGATTTGACAAAACTTTTTTTTAAAGTAAGCGCAACTTCTGCATTTAGCAAATCTAAATAGCCAAATCTCTCCGCGCCCCCCCCCCCCCCCATGTTAAGATCTTTTTTAGGTGCCCAAGTTTTTAAAAAATCACATACAGTAGAAGACCCAAAATACGCACAGCTTGGTTCCACACCTTGTGCAGATTTTGGGTCATAACAGGAAATATATTCTATTTTCCTTCACCCCACCCAGAAAGAAAAAAAAAAAAAAACTAAAGAAACAAATCATGTTACTTAGAATCATGATTTAAAAATACAGAGGGATAATACAATTTACGAAATTATGAGATTTACGAAATTATGAGATTATAGTACAACTTATTTAAACATGTATATTCAATAGTAGTTTAGGACTTTGAGATGTTCTAATTATATATATATATATATTAGGCAAGTTGGAGTGTTTAAGCTGATTAATTTTTGCTAACTACTACTAGTTGGCAAAAATTAATCAGCCTAAACACTCCAACTTGCCTAATATACTTGAAAGGTTGATACAATCACTTTCTAAATATATATATATATATATATATATTCATTACTATTTCCTGTTCTGCAATACAGCTTTGCTGCTCTACAAATCTGAGAAATTTTTTTCTCAGAGCCTAATCTTCATTAAATGTTATTTCATCAACTTTTTGATCATCCTCACTTGTCACTGTGTCAGAGTCTGTGTCATGTGACCATAATTGAGTGTTAATTATGTCACTGTCGGTCATTTGAAGGATATCGATGGTACCATCAGAGCTCTTAAATTATTTTTTTCAAGTGGGAATAGCTTATTTAGTTTTACTTTGTCGTTATAGCATAGTTTTCTGAACTTGCAGCTGGCAGGACAGATTTCATTATTTACATTGAACAGGTAGTACAGATTTTAGAGCCTTGCGGATTTTGGGTCTTCTACTGTATTTCCAGTTTCTAAAGTTCAATTTCGAAGTTTTTATAAGCTGTAATTTTTTGTTTAATGTAGAAACTTTTTTGTATTTTTTTATTACACCCACCAAAGTCTCCTCAGACATAAGGCACCTTGCAGTCTAGTACAACAGGGAAGTAGCACCAAAACAGGAAAGATCTCCAAAATTATCACATTAGCAAGCATCAAGGGAGGGGCAGCTAAAAAGATGCTACCCTGTCATGAAAAGAGTATTGCAGAGTGAAAATTCAGCGAGTACAACCCTAAACAGATTGGCCTGTAGATAATCATATCAGGTGATGACTCTGAAAGACTAAGGGAAAGCAACAGAAGAGGGAAAGCAACATTCGAGTTTGGTCATAAATAGGCAAGTCCATGTTTTTCCATGGGCCATGTCTCGGAGAGAGGAAGTTCTAACTTCAGTGGATATTGTTCCTTGCCTAACATTTTGAAGAGGGATTGGGAGATAAGGTGGGCACAGTGTTGAGGCTTCTTTGGCTAAAAAGTCCACCAGCTCATTACAATGAATGGTGCAATGGCTTGCAATCCACTAGAGAGTGACATCTGCTTGTATGAATACATGAGATTATAAGCTGTTTGCACTCAGTCTCTGATGAGAATAGACTACAAGCAGGAACTACCTGTATTGCAGCCTAGGAAGCTGCTAGAAACTCAATTCATTCTCTTCATTGACAAACTTCTCATGTGGTGCAAAACATTTCTTTTTGTGAGAAAAGAGGCATTTATCTTTTTTTAGCATTTACCTACAATTACAACACCTACTTACCTACACCTAAAATTTTACCTACAAGTTCTATGGTGGGACTTTTTTCCATGATGCAACCTATCTTCCCAAAACTTAGTTTTTAGTAACCAATTAAAAGAAAGAATAAAGGGGAGGGAGGAAAGTACACTGAAAATTAAAATTTAAAACTAAACAGGTTTTGATTCATGAAAACTTTCAGCGTTTCATAAAACTGAATTTATTACAGAACTCACTTTTAGAAAATATTTCCACTGGATTTGCATTCCATGGCCAGCCTTTAAACTGCCAAGCTGGACCTTGTACAAAAACTGCAACAACTCTGTCCCTGTAATAATATTTCCTTTGTCTTAGAACATATGACAACATATAGTTTTAAATTTCCAGCAAATCTCATAGCATAAACATTGTAAAATCTACTTCTGCATCTTTGCAAAAATTTTTAAGCATATACTGAAGAGAGAAAACAGAAAATTTAATAAAAAGTAACAACTCTCCTTTCATTTTAATAATTAAAGCAAATTTGCTTAAATAAAATTTTAACTTACATACTTTTAAACTACAAAAAGCCCAGTAAATTAAACAGATATACAATAAAAACACTAACCACTCATCATCCACAAGCTTAAGAGGATTGTCTATAACTCGATAAGGAACTGAAGTACCACCTTCTTTTCTTCTCTGTATTAAAACTTCATTTTCTCTTTTGTGACCTTGCATTTTCTTTTCATTAGTATCAACATACCTTATCAAAAGAAAAAATACAAAGACTTTTAGAAAAAAAATTTTAAAATATACACTTAATTAAAAAAAAAAAAAAAAAAAAAAAAAAAAAAAAAAACAGACTTCAAGAATATAGTGTGTGGTATATTATATAATAGAAGGTTTCAGTCGTACTTATAAACTTTAAAAATAGATAACAAATTAATGTTTTTCCCCCTTCCTTTCAGATAAAAAGTAGTTTTTATGTAAAATTCTTCAATTAGGATGTTTATGCAAACTTTTTCTCAATTTCTCTCACAAAAAGAAAGGGGAAAAAATCCCCATATGGGCTTCATAAGAAACTTAGTATAAAAATGAGCAACAGGATTCCCAGTAGAAAAGGATAGAAATATGGAATTTAGAGAAAAATATCAATAATTCATACAACTTAATCAATCAATAGAGAAATTTATTTATTACTTTAAATATCGGCAAAAAAAAAAAAATTTGATAAGAATAGTCACAGGTAATTTTATGAAGAGCATAAAATCTAATGGGAACATTGTTGAACAAGCTTCCTAAATTCTGTGAAAAACATCACAGACACAAAACAAAACGAAACCTTTAAAACCTAACTCAAGCGAAAGGAAGAAATATTGGATTGAATCGACCATCAAATTGAGGAGATTTCACACCCCTGATGTAAAGTAAAAAAATTAACACCTTTTTCTCATGCATTAAAATTTCTAACACCACTACAATTTCATGAGCTTCTTTCACAAAAGCTTCAAACAAAACAATTGAATCTTACTCCTTTCTTCGCTGCTTCATATGTAATTGTAGTCCTAGCAACAAAGAATGGAATAATAATATGCATAAACTTAAACAAAAATATAATGCATAAAACAGATAAATTAAAGGAGCACGAAATATCTGAGATATAAAAATTAAATTTAAAAAATTCAAACCAAGCAAGGTGGTATATAAGAGTAAAAAATGAAAATATCACAATTGAAGAAAAAAACATCAAACCATATAAAATTTGGTAAATTGATTAGAGCTCTTCCAAAATTTGTTTGAACCACAACAAATATCAATCACGAAAATATAAAAAAACTGGCAAATTATGCAAACAGAAGCTGTGCTTATCAAAGAGAAGCATTAAATATAGCAACTACAAAGGGTGTAATAAATGATAAGTTGCACAAGGATCATAATCCTCCCAAAATATTTGGATCAGTTAGCATAAGCTTTACGTCGTTCAGAAATTTTACTTATTTATTCATGGCTTATTGTATATCCATCCCAAACAAAAGGGAGAGTGCATGGCTACCTGAAGTTGTAAAATGCAACTGAAAGTTTAGTGTTACAAGTACTGTTTTAAGCTTTTACTATGGAATTGATGTGTACTTATATTTTTAATATTTTAAATCATCTTAAAGCAGTGGTTCTCAATTGGCGGTCCACAAACAAGTTTAAGTCCACAAAGAGAGTGAGTGTTTAATAATAATTGAGTTTTTAAAATTTCATATGGTAAAAAGACAAAAAAAATAATTGTTAGTCTTTTTTAGAGATTTTTTTTTTTAATGTTTCATAATCCTTGCAAAATAGGGAAAGTATGGCAGGCACAATATTAAATACAATTCGATAAAATATTGTAGCATCTCAGACAAGCTTTTATCTTCGGCTATAAGTATATGTAAACAAGATTCATTAACTATTATCAGCATCACTGAGTGAGTGGAAATAACATTTGCTACACTTTTTTTTATTTTTCATTTTATCATTAAATTTTGCAGATTTTTTTTTTTTTTAAAGATTTTATCCTCCCCTTCCCCAAAAGAATTCTTTTCAGTGGTCCGCGGGTTCATTGGAAGGGGAAAAGTGGTCCATAGATTGAGTTGGGAAGCACTGTCTGAAAGTGTCTGGATCAAATCAATCAGCTTTTACTATAGAACTGATATTTTTAATATTATTGTTAAACACCTTAAAATGTTTGAATAAAAAACTGCATAGCTAAAACATAAGCTACTATACATGTATATATTGTGCATCACATATAAAATGTATATGAATATATTTTTGGCATGTATAAATTTACCTTAAATCCTGTAACAGATCTTTTGCATTGTACATAGTAATAAGTGATGTAGTGGCAGCAGGAATGATGATAATTGGTGTTTTTGACACTGAAAAAACATGGACACAATTGTGAATAAATGTTCATCAAATATTACCAGCAATATTTTATTCTGAAGAGACAGATATTGGTTTAGACGAAAAATAATGCTACAGAATAGGTGACAAAAGGATAAGTTTAAATTACAAATAGGTGATTAATTGGCAGTTGTGGTATATGCAAAAGCTATTAAGAATTTGGGATCAATCATAGCAGAAGTTTTATTGCTCAGTAAATTCATTATTATTCATTTCACACACAAACCATTTTAAGCTGACAGACCACCCACAATCAGTTCCACAAAAAAATAATTTTCATCATCACGAGATCACTTACCATTGTAGTTTGAGCATTTCAGTCCCAAATTTGCCAAACCAAACTCGGTCTACTCAAAACGGTTTGCCAATGACACAAGACACAGATTTTTTTAACAGTGTGTATGTGTATATATATAGATATAGATATTAAATATTTAATTTATGCTATAGTTTTAAAAAATGCATATTATTTATTTTTCCCCATTTTTATTTAAGCTTAATTTTCTATAAAGCCATTTAAGAACAGATATAAGTCTAAAGATTAGTGCATTATTTTTTATACTTTTTAGTTGTTTTTAATTTTAATTTTGTGTATTATCAATCAGCTTTTAGTATTATTTTCTAAATTCAATTATTTTATTATTTAGTTCATAATAAAATGCTGCAGGGGGATTACATGATGGCTTTGTTAAAAGTTAACTCTATTTACCACATATTTATTTGGGAAATCCAGGGTCAATCAGAATGGTGAAAATTTCAGGCAACAAAGTAATGCCACTCCAAGATTTTCTTATTTCTTGTATTAAAAAAATTTTTACATGCTTTTTGTTTTCATTGGTGTTGCTCATGAATAGATTGCTCCACATTTCCAAGATAATGGAAAGCCACTACCGTCAGGTCTTATCAAATGCATAACATTTGGAAACGTCATATGATATAAAGGAATTTACCATTGGCTAATTTTTTCTTAAGCTATTGCAGAGTTCACACTATGGAAAAAATTTGAGTGAGATTCCCCCACTTTAGCTTCAAAATTAAGAGGGATTTTTTTTTTATCTGAGTGAGAATTTGAGAATTTTGTTTATTTTCAAAAAATTTATTTTTATTTATATATTTACTTTTTCACATTTTACAAGTAAAATTAATCTCATTACAAAAATACAGTGCAACTAAGATTATAAATATCAAAATTAGCAATATAATATACAAATTAATTTGATAACAATATAATCTAATGATATCTTTGATTCTTTGCCCCAGTAAATATTTTAGCTGCTTCATCAAAATCGAAGAACTCAGCATGCGGGAAAAGCTCCCCCGAGTGTCATTTTTTTTTTTTAGTGGGAATTAGTGTGGTTTGCGGGAATCATGCAATCCTGCAGTCTAGTGCAAGCCCTTTATTGATGACTTCTTTTTTTTTTTTTCAATCAAATCACATATTTTAAAATTAGTCTTACTACATTAGTAATAAATCAAAATGATCACGAGCACATTAGAAAATATAAAATTCAATTATTTAAAAGCAATTGTAAAAAGTAGATATGTTTAAAAAAAAGAATTTAGCAAGTCAAATAAAAACAGAGGGAAAATGCTATACCTATCACAAAAGCAAATTACGTAACAAACTGCAGTAATTTACTAAAGTTCAAATAGTAATACATAAAATATTGATGTATATACAGAGATGTCACCCTTCAATAAGACTTTTCCATAATAATTGTGAATGTTTTCAGTAATTTTTTGTTTGTCAGTAGTCAGTTGAATAGGAAAAATTTTAGTTTATTTTTTTTCTAAACTGTTAAAAAATTAAGGTGTCCTAACCCGTATTTACGCTAAGTTTCAGAGAAAACCACGGAAAACTCTGAAAGGTTAGGTTGTCGGACGCATGATGGGACGTGAACCTGAGACCTTCACACTTTGCCCATCTACCATTTCCAGTGATATAACCACTGTACCATGGTGAGGCCTTTCACAGCAGGGAGCAGGAGAAATGGCAGTAACAGGAGTATAAACACCTCTCTCGTCCTGCTCATGCCATGACCTTTCTTACTGTCCTCTCTGCCTGACGCGATCCCCCCTTCGAGGGATTTTTAAGGGAGGACGGGGGAAGTACAACAGAAAACTATACAGGAGAAGGCGAGTACAGATGAATGTAAACGCTCACTGCTTTTGGAGCTGACGCAGAAGTATTTCCTGGATAAAAAGCTTCAATGAGAGAAGAAGTGGGGAGGGCTGAATGTAAATGGGGCATAAAGCCTGAGAAAGAAGGAGGAGGAAAGAAGAGAGGCTCCAGAGAAGTCCAAACTGAACACTTTTTCTCTTCGGCTGGTGCTGATTACAAATTCGGTGCCAATTGCATCCGATAACATGTTTGTTTTAGGCTTTGGGTGTTGTGCAATAACTCTTGGGTTTTTTTTTTTTTTTTAATATCATTAAAGGGATGTAGCTTAAAATAGGGCTCCCACTCTTTTCTTGATATAAATAAGGCTTCTAAAGGCTATTTTTAAAAATTTCAAGATCAATAATCGAAGATACGTTCATATGCAATTAACTTGCACACCTCCTTAATAATACTGCGTTTCATGTCAAGTATTGACCCCTTCCTTCTGACTTCCATGATATTTCCAGGGAGAGTTTAAAATTTTTGCACCAGAAAGATTAAAGCATTTCAATTCTTATGCACATTTTTTTTTCTACATCAGAATGTATACAACCTTAAAATGAATGCATATATTGCACATACTCTTATTTTTATACAATTTTCTTGAATAAAAAAAATAGGTACTTTTGCGACTGTTTTCTTGAAAATAATACAACCTATAAGGGGTTAAAGTGTAACTGAGTTTAAAACAATCAGTGTTTTAATCAGTTATAATTATGTTATGTATTTATCTTATATCACTCTTTTACCCTCCCCACTTTTCTTGTCCCTGATCATATCCCCCCCCCTTTCTAACTATGGCGAAAAGTAAACGAACGAGGAAGCACAGCACAGAAAAAGAAAATATCCCCTGACCCTTTTCTCCACAGAACTACGGTATTAGCCTGAATATTACGCGATGTTTTTAACTGATCATTTCACGTTAAAAACCTGACTCCCGTTAAATTCGAGGTCTAAATATAGGATTTTTCTAATTATCTTGATGAGAAATTTTAGTGTCGCGTTATATTCAAAACCACATTATATTCAGGCTAATATGGTAAGAATGCCATAGACCGGACACTCCTATGATTTCGCTGTTACCAAAAGAATCAAGATGAATGGCAGGGGCTAAAAGCTGCCAGAGGGTCCCAAAGATGGACACTTCAGTACTTTTTGCTTCAGAGAATAGGGTGTTTACCTCCCTCCTCGTAGGAAGAGGGATAAATTCATATAATGTCCATCTTTGGGACCCTCTGGCAGCTTTTAGCCCCTCCCATTCATCTTGATTCTTTCGGTAACAGCGAAATCATAGGAGTGTCTTGTCTTTGTGTATTCTTAGGTGTGTTTTTCTCCCTCTCCACAGAGAGAGCAGCATGCACACATAGTGGCTAGCTTCCTCTAAGATTCCCCCCCCCCCCAACATTGCTCGCATGAAAAGAAAAAATGTTCTACAAAAATTGCATGAAAAATGAAGATGAAATGATTATTTAAGGCTTTTGGGGTAAAAATAAGGCCTTTTAAAGGATACCTTATTATTATTTTTTTAATATGGCCTTTTTAAGGACTTTTTAAGGCATGCGTGAGCCCTGTAAAAATGTTATAGAATAAATCAATTTATATTTAAATTTCCATTAAAATGTATGCTTTTTCTGTAGTCCACAGTAAACCAAATTTAAAAGAAAAAAAAAAAAAATTACAGAAACCGTAGTAGTTGGCATTTCTGTATATACAAGGTATATAGTGCAACAGAATTTCATTTGCCTAACTTGTCTTTTAATGAATCAATAGATTGTATTCTTTTAAACAAACTCATGCACTTTTTATTAAGGGGGGGGAGGGATTAACTATTAGATATACAGAGAAACACATCATTATCAGTGCTTGTTCGAGACTTAAAAATCTGTGAGACTTGCTGATTGAATGACTTTCTATCAATAAAAATAACAGTTACCATAATAAAAAAAAAACTTAATGCAATTAATTCTTTTACACCTGAATATTTATTTTTGTACAAAAATACAGCTGTTATTACATGCGGTCTTTGATAATCAAGCACCAACTAATGCAAAAAGGCTTCCTTTAGCAGTGAAGTGCAGAACAAAAAAAAAGAAATCCAAGATGGCATCTGGAATACTAAACTGCACTCAAGGACCTACTGGATGTTACTGGGTTTGCACATCTACTGCCGCCACCCACGAGCAGTGAGATCTTGAGTTTGAATTCCATTAACCCATGATACTCCCTTTTGCCTTCTTTTGTGTTTTCTACATCTGTTGTGTTTTTCACTGATTGTAATTGTGTGTTACATGGAATAAAATAAATGTTAAAACAGACTTTAAAAGGTTAAAATACACAAATAAAATCCTTTGATAGCAGCTTTCGCTGGCGGCCAACACCTTCCTCAGCCATCACCGTTTCCCGCTTACACTGATCTCTTCCTCAACGCCTCGCCCCATGTTAAAACAGATATTTGGAGGGGGATTAATTATTAGATCTACAGAGAAACACATTATTATTAATGCTTGCTCTAGACTTAAAAATGTGCTGATTGAATGACTTGCTATCAATAAAAATAAGATCATCCTTCAGACTACAGTCAAACCTCAAGAACAATTCTCAAACAAACTGCACTATCCTTTAAGGTCTTGTTACACAAAAACATTTCGAGCAATTTGGTTGCCGCAACCAGTTGCAGAAGCTCATTTCTTGATAGGCCTGCAAGTGGCCATAATAAGCAAACTCGGTTGTGCTCACAAACACTAGAGATTCACTGAATTGGCGATTGCTAGAGCATGTAATTAATAGGTAGCATATCGCTTCAGCAACCTTTTTAAATACTTGGGATTTCGAGGGTTCCATAAATGTTGTATTTTACTATTACTTTCAATTAGATCTATTTCTATATCGCTATTCCATTTAAGAGACATTTTTTCCCATCGGTATCGCTTTGAGTCTCCCGCCATCTTGTAACATAGAAATAGTAAGCACTATGATTGACTGGCATTCCAGCAAACAGCAATATTTTTGCCTCTGAACGAAAAAGTTGGAGTTGACTGTTCCCTAGGTAACCATGGGAAAATTCCAGAAAAGAAGTTTCTGCAACTGGTTACAGAAAAGCAAATTGCTCAAAATTTTGTTCTTGTAATAAGGCCTTTAAACTATTTAACTCGATTGATCCAGCTTCAATGCAATCACATTTCGAATTGTAGCAAGACAGCTTAATGAAACTACCGTAGCAGGTGGATAAAAGCTCCATATTCGGTATGGAGGTACTTTCGAGTATACTATTAAATGTTAGGAGCCCTTAAAAATTTCAAAAAATGTTCATAAACAGCACTAAAATCGAAAATGGGCTACAAATAGAAAAACAATTTTGATTTCTTTCCAGTTCATTAATAAAAGATTAAGCATAACATGGATATTGTTAGACGGGCTATTGTGTTTTTAAATACAGGCTAAATATCAGTCATAATTGGTCAACCTTTGTTTGAACAAACTAAGCTTGTACTTCAATCCTTTTTTGCTAGTTGAATGAAATGAATATCATCCAACTGAAGAGAGAAAGAAGGGGGGAAATGGCATTATCTTCCCCCCTCCCCCTTTTTGCCAAAATTTGCGAGTTTAAGTTTGACTTGCAGTTTCAAAAAGTGAGAGCCAGTTTTTTACAAAAATTATCTATTGATGCATCAAACGGGAGTATAGGCGAGCCCTGACTATTTTGCAGGCACTGTTAATTATAAGAAAGGACATGAGCACAAGGGCAGCTCCAGACTGAATTTTTTGAGGAGGCCATTGAACTTTTTAGATAAGTCTACATATTGTTCAAAATGCAAATTGAACATGTGAAATCATAAGTGTGAAGTTATAAAACAAAATTTCAGTAGAAGCCTTGGCCCCTCACTAGCGCTGCATTTGCATGAACACTGCAAATTACTAATTTAACTTTGAATGCTTCATGCTGACTTATAGACCAATGTTTGAATTAGTAAAGAAATACTTCAATAATTGTTGTTTTGACACAAAATCTAATTCGCTATTTGATTAATTAGGTAAAATCAGCAGTTAAATAAAAATCATTCAGAAAATTGATATGAAATAATTTTAAATCAAAAATTGCTTTATTATTGCCAACTGGGGGTTAGAAGTGGAGGTTGCTGGTCTGTCAGATCAATATAATGAAGCTAATGTTTTACAAATAATTCAATATTTTAAAAAGCTCAAATTATTAAAGTGGGAAAAAATCTTTTGGTTTCATGGTGGTAATTTATAAATAAATAAATAAAAGTAACTCTAACAATAAACCTTAAAATAAAAACACAATACTTATTTTGGCTAGCTTACCTCTTTTTGTAGGCTGACGAACAGGATTTATGATTGGAGGAGGTTTCTCTACTTGAGGCAGTGGAGTAACAGGACGTTTTGGCTGACTTCCTTCTGTTACAGACTTTAATGTCATACCATGATACGTTCCCATAGTATCAATTTTAAAGCCCTCGGTTTCTGAAAACAGATAAAGTAAGCATAAAAATATTCCAGAAGATTAAAAACAATTACATATATAATATGAATAAACATGTTATATGAATTAGTCCAAATGTTTGTTTAAAAAGTTAATGCTTAATATTATGTAATCACAAAAGTAACTTTGAATAATCATTATCATTTTAATAAACAACAGACTGTGATTATTTTACTTTTATGCTAATCATTTTTTAAAATGTTACGAACATCATTTGCTCAAGAGCTTTTAAATAGCATAAAATGTTATATTTTCATCAAGTGAAGAAGTAACTATGAATAAAATGAAACTGGAACAAGTATGATTTTAAGAAAGAGAAAACTGACTTCAAATTACTCCATCATAATGAAAAATTATTCTAGAACAGCACAAATATTTGCTAATAACAGCAATTTTTAATTCTTCAGGGATTTGCACATGCATATAATCAATAATCATTTCCTATCAAGGTTGCCATTAAAATAGTTCTCCATACATTCTTATGCATAATTGTTGGCAGATTGGTGTATTTATCACCCCCAAATATTTCATGATGTTGTGCGGCAAATATTCAAGCTGTACTATCGCATTGTAAAATAGTAGAGTTTGGCAATTTCTCGTCAAATGTAGAAGATATTGCCAAGTCGAGTTCAGTTTTGAGAGCTCATTTTTTTTTTATGGCAAACTTTGCAATAAATTGTCAAAAGTGGGCAACCTTGGTGACTTTTAGCATATTATGACCTGTATCGTTACTGGCAACCCTTTAAGCAATAGTTTTAAAAAGCAATTCCCCCCCCCCCCCTACATTTTTTGGAATAATATTATTACAATGTGACCAAATTAATATAGGACCACACTTAAGCTATCCCCTTTCCAATAAATAAATTTAAAAATTGATATTAGTTAGTAAAAATAATTGTAGTAGTTTAAACACAGGGATGAGAGTGGCAAAATTGGAAAAAAGCGGAAATTACATGTGAAGGTAATTTTGAACAAAACTGAAAATAACGAGAAAAGTGAAATTAGGGCCACAACTCAAAATGTTTGAAAAAACAAAGAAATTTGAACAATGGAAAGGCTATAGGAAAAATGTTCACTCTGAAAATGGATGGGAAAAGATTGCAATTGGGATGGAGGAGCAAAAAAACAGCGATTTTTGCCGATCTATAAAATAAACAAAACTGTGTTTTTCCGCGAATCCGCAGAAAACTCTCATGCCTGTAAACAACAAATGAATGCTTAGAAATGAAGTTAATTTCTCTATAAAGTATAAAAACATTCTCTAATATTACGCCAACACAAATTTTATCAAAACAATGCATGTAAACAATAATAAAATGTTAGAAAAGCATTACCTTCTTTGCTACGAAATCTTTCTTGATCGTATCTATTATATACTACCGGTTGAGTCATAGGACGTACTGGAGTAGCCTGAAATGTACAACATCAGTAAACAGGAAAAAAATATTTCCAAAATGGGAAATCAAATGACTGCTAACAAATAAATAGTTACCCTTGGAGTCTGTATAGGTTGTTCAACCTTCTGTTTAGCACCTCCTTCTCTAGCTTTAATACTTTGAAGAACAGGAAAGAGACTTTTAGCAAAATTCTGTAATACAATATGCATAACTGAATTAATGTAATAGTTTTTTTAATGGGATAAATCATCATATTCAAAATATCCATATTAGTAAAAAAGTGCATAGTCTTAAAAGTATGAAATTATTTTTTTACATTCTTAAGGCTGTTCTAGTTTAAAAAAAAAAAAAAAAAAAAAAAAAAAGTACAGCCATCACAGGGTTTTTGGACAGCTTTAAAACAAAATGTCAGAAACATAAATAAATATGCATTTCCAAAAACAGCTTCTTTGAGCATTGATACACAGTAAACCTGTATGTCTTATACATCTTTTAGAAAGAAAGAAAAAAAAAAAAAAAAGTCTCTAGCACATAATTTGGCTTGTAAAAGGAGTTAAAGTGTCACTCATTCAGGAAAATATTGCAAAATACTTCATGTTTCATAGCTCTTATAAGTAGACCAGCTGTAAAAGCACACAGTACAGCTTGTGAAGAGACAATCTAAATGTTTTTGAGTCTGTAGCATCATTTCTTTAAAGAGCAACCTTAAGCAGTTAGCAAAAAACTGCATGCTTATTTTGTGGGCCCATCACGAAATTGTAATTGATTTAAACAGTCCCTTCACAAAAATACAATTAATTAAAACTGTGCCCCTTCACAAAAATATAGTTGAATAAAACAGCATTTCATTGGGATTTTACTCTACATTTTAATTTGTTTTCTAAATTATTTTAACAAAAATAAAAAATGATTTTTACAAAAATTGGTATGAAAAATGACTAAAATAGAAATTCCTAAAAAATCAAACTATTTTCACAAAAATGGGGGACCCTGGAAAAAAAATAATAATAGTCCTGGATTGACCCCCTGCTTGTAGTATCTTTCATGCAAGTATAAATCACACTTCCCTGTCTAATACTTAATGTGCAATTTAGTTTGTCCATTAAAAACCTCAAATTATTTTGTACACATATCCACTAAGATCTTGCATAATACTAAAATCTGTATGATCTACACATCGTCTCTTTCTGCTTATTTTAAAACAATACACAAATGTTAATAAAATTACTGAAATTGTAATTAATAATTGATGCCCACTATATATTTCAAATAAGGTGCCACAATTATTTTAATTAGATTTAAATCACTAAGTCAACTAATTAAAACATATACCAGTGTTCAGGATTATCTGTTGTAGAGATTAATAATGAAAACAACAACAACAAAAAAAATAGACTTTTGTTTGTAAAGATATAAAGTCCTTGTTTAATATTTTAAACAAATTTATTTTTTGAAAAATTTAACCCAGTTTAAAATCTATAAATTGATATTTAACTAGATATGTCATGTATGATTTTATTATAGTTGACTAATTTGCTAACTAAACAGTTTCAATTCCACAATGAAAATAAGTAAAGTACAACATGTTGAATTAATACTTTTATTCCCTTCCATTATTAAAGATGTGCACAGGAAGAATTGTGCTTAAATCAGTAGTGCGTTCTTTTCTGACATGAAATATATAAATGAAGTTATTCCAGCTGTTATACCTAGCCATGATTATACATACAGTAAAACCTGCATATAACCTAACATACCTAAAAAAATACGTAATTTTAGACAGTTGAGAGATCTTGAGTATTGAAGGTGTTTTTTATTTATCAAAATACTTCCCTTTCTGAATAACACTTTCAGTCAACAATACACATCTTGTACACCGATTTTGTAGGAAGGGATAGCACAGGGGATGAATTTATAATTTAGAACTAAAGCACAATGGACACACACATAATAAATTACTTCATGTTTTGGTGTACATTATATAAAATTTTCTTTTGTGATTTGATGAAGCGAAATTTTTATTTAAATTTTTTTCTAACAAGGGAGATGTAAAAATTTTAATTCATATTTTTAAAAAATTATTAAAAAAAACTATTAATTTTGTTAGTTTACTTTCTCATGCAAATGATATTTGCACATGTAGATTTTTAAGCCCAATACTACATTTTCTTTCTTTCCCCCTTCTTTTGTTGAATAACGAAGAAATGTAGAATGAAAATTATCGTTTTAGACTGGAACATGTAAAAAGAAATTATCATTGGAAACAGGTTCAAAATACATTTAGTGAATAGTTCTTATGTGATCAAAAAAAATTTGTTGTAAGGCAGGTTTGTCATTATAGTTAGCTTTCGCTGTATTTATGGCAGCATTAAACAAAAGTGGTCCAACTGTTATAAATAAGAGCAAAGGTAGGAAATAATGACAAGTTTCTTCAGCTTCAATATCAATAATTTATAAAGAATAGCAAATAATGAAATATTTAGGAGAGCTGATATTGTTCTCAAACTTATAAAATAATGACAAGTAACTAAAAAGGGGTGCAAGAGAAAAAGTTTTATGAAAAAACTATATTCATTTTCCAATTCAATGTTTTTAAAATCACTGTATTTTTTTTTTTTTTTTTTCCCAACATGAAGCTTTTGTCAAGCATTAAGTTTTACAACTTTTTACATAGAAATTTAAAATTCATTCCACTTTTAAGAACTAAGGCTGTAAAGACCACAATGTCCTTTTTTTTTATTTTTTCTCAAAAGAGCAATTGCATTCTTTTATTATTAGTAGTAGTAGAAGTAGTAGTAATTGAATCAATTAAGTAAGTAAATAAATTAATGGAAAAACTGATTTACTTGAAGACCCACAATCTGAGCAGTTTAGGAGAGGATTTTGTGTAGACATTGGGCTATAATAAGAAAAGCCTCTATTTTACCCTAGATCAGGGTTTCTTAAACTGTGTGTTCCACAGAGAATTAGTGCTCCATGTTAATGAAACACAGTAAAATTTGTCTAAAACAGAATTTTAAATTTTAGGACAAAGTTCACTGCTTTTAAATTTGTAAAGCAAGTAATTTAAAAGATTTTACTATTTCATTCATAATCCATGAAAAGGTAACAATTAAAGCATAATAAAGAAGTTAAAATGAATAATACAAGGGAAAGTCATTAAGTAAGTTACAAAAGATAATAAAATAATAAACCATGATAATAACTTGGAAACAATTTTTGTTTTTCCACATAATATCCAGCAATGTCGATGCACTTATTCCATCATATTATCGGAGCTCCAATTCCAGCTGCATAAAATTCTTGGGTTGCTGCTGTCTCATCCACAGTAGGACTTCAGCCAATTGTTTGCCTCCAAGATGTTGTTTCAGTGAACCAAACAGATGAAAATCGCTTTGGGCTAAGTCTGGGCTATAAGGTGCATACTGAAGCACTTCCCAACGAAATTGTTGAATTGTATCCCAAGTAAGCTGTATGAGGACATGCGTTATCGTGACGAAACAACACTAATTGTGCATGTGTTTGAATGTTACCTACTCAATATGAATTGAATATCATACAGCTGTATGGTGCTGCCATTTTATCACCATTCATTGAAGATAACCTGTTACTACTTTAAACCGTGCCATTTATGCATTTGTGACTTACTTAATGACTTCCCCTCGTGTATGTGAAAATTACATATCTTGAACTATATGTCATTATAGAATACACACAAATAACATATACTCAAAAAACAATTTTGGAAGAGCCAAAAGAAAAAAAAAATTAAAGAGATTAATTTTTTTTTTAATTTTATCAACAAATATAGGAATTTCAAGCAAAAAGGCAGTTGCCTCTGGCTACATTCTTGGTATTAGTTGTTTTGTTAAAGTAACTTGTCTAAGATTTTTATTTAACTTAAACTTTTAAAATAAAATGCTTTTTACTAAATTTTATTTATTTACATTTTTTAAACATACATTATATATTTTGTCTTAAACAAATTGATGAAAAAGAAATGGTGCGTAAAATTATCTTCTACTCATTAGTCTTTCAAAGGCATACGATTATGCCTCATTCACAAAATTATTATATGTATTGAAAGAATTTAAATTATTATTAGAGCTATTCAGAAGCTGTACAGACAATCAAAAACAAGCATTAAAGTATGTAAAAGATTGTCAAATGGTTTCATAGTACTTAGAGGTCTCAACAAGAGATACTGTATTTCTCTAAAGTTTATGTTGAAAAGGCATTGAAAATTTGGAAAGATTGCAGAGTAGGGTGGATCGGGGGGGGGGGGGGACGAAATCTTTTTCTCCTGAGATCTCAAAAGTTGTACATTGATATAAAAAAGAAGAACCATATTAGAGGATCTTAAAACAAAGCAACTAAATTGGTATGGTCATATTATAAGAATGAATGATGAAAGATTATCCAAAATTGCAATTAATTATAAAACCAATGAAAAAAGGAAAAGACCCCAGAAAGAAGAAATGGGTAAATGATATTAAAAAAGCAATGAGTGATAAAGGTCTGGAAGAGGAATGGACCTTTGACTGGAGGAACTGGAAAAGAGTCCTGTAAATTTTTTGGAATGTGCCCATAATGCCAAAAACAGAACTTACATAAATACATTTGTTCATCTTCACTGCTGAGTTTGATTCTAAAACATGGCTATTTTATATAATTATTTACAACCTTGCATTGACAAGCATGCTTTTGGTAGTTTTCTTTTACTCACAACTCAGTTCAAAACTTAACGATTTTTACTAACATGGTGGTAGTTAAACTTCCACAATGGTCACCAACCCAAACCCATTTTATAAACTTAATCTATTCTTATTTTAAAAAATTAATTACTGAATGAAAGAATGATAGAAAGTTTACTTCCAGTGATTTTTTCAATTCTTACTATTAGGTCACACTCTTCCTACAGATATCTTGTACAAATTTTCAATTGTTAATAAAATACTTTTTCATTCATCAACTCAAGTTCAAACACATTTTTTAAAACTTGTAGTGGATGACACTGGATGCTGATACAGTTTTGGTCCCAATCAACTGGATAATTTATCTACAAGACCGCCCAAAAGATTCTAAATACATTACGCTCTATGGGCCAAAATTCATTAAACTTGAATATCTCAAAAACTATTAGACGTAGAATGTTGAAAGTTTATATTCAGGATTGTTGTAACACCTACTTGTGCACCTGCCATTTCAGTCACATTCGACTGGATAGTTTATCTACAGGGCCGCCCAAAATATTTTAAATACATTACGTTCTATGGATAGAAATTCATTAAAGCGTATTTTAGAGGTATTAGGCTAGCTCAAATCAAATGACTCAGAAGTGATATATGCTTTTAAAGGTTATAAAATAAATTTTTCCATCAAAGAAAGTGTCTTTATCATTTATAGTGCTGCTACAGGAACACTCAAAAGATTTCCAACAATTTACGGTCAATGGCAGTTTTAGGGACATTCATCCATATTAAGTACAATACCATCCTACCATATAGTTAGGTAATGGTCCGACCACGGTCACGTGCCTCCCTCAAGAATTACGCCAAAAGTTGCCAAGCTTGGCGACTTTTGTACGTGTGTATGTATTTTACTCTCAAATCTCAAAAACTATTTGTCATAGAATGTTGAAAATTCATATATAAGATTGTTGTAACATCTAGTTGCGCATCTTGATTTTTGGTTCCAATGAACTGGAGAGTTTATTTACAGGACCATCCAAAAGAATTTCAATACATTAATGTCTATGGACATCTTCAATATATTGCATCTGTAGTCAGTCACTGTTTGGTCCATGCCCAAAATCTCGCCATTTGTCATCGACCTTGGCGAGTTTTGCCAAAATATCGCCAAATTTAGCGATAGTCATCATTGGGTCCATGCCCGAAATATTGCCATATGTGTTCGTCCTTGGCGAGTTTTGGCGAAATACAGCCAAATTTGGAGATGGTCATTGTTTGGTCCATGCCCAAAACCTTGACATTTGTCGTCGACCTTGGCGAGTTTTGCCAAAATGTGACCAAATTTGGAGCCAAAAATTATTTCGCATAACTCTAAAACTTTTAACCGTAGAATGTTGAAATTTTGTATTTAGAGCTATTGTATCATCTAACGGTGCATTTCTTAATTCCTACTATTAGTTCACATTCTCCTGATATATATTTATATATCTTATTCAAATTTTCAGTCGTTAATAAAATACTTTTTATTCATTCACTCAAATTCAAATAGTTTTTTCAAATGTTAATTCATTTATTAAATTTAATAAAAAGTAACTAAAATAAAACTTTTCTCGGTTGACCAAATAGGAATTGACTTTTTTTTTTTTTAAATATATTACTAGTATAACATAAAAACACATAAATCAATTAGGCTTGCTTGCTGCTTGTTTTGAGAGGGGAGGGGGGGGGATAGAGTAATCTTTAAAAATTACAGCATTACACTTTCTGAAAACAATACACCGACACAACCTTAAAAAAAAAAAAAAACTAGTGTTCAAAAGGTAAAGTGATTAAAATTTTGTCAAATGACAGAACAATAAGTACCTTTTATGTGTGTTATTTTACAAAGTTTTGATTAATTCACACACTCAAATATTTCAAATGCACAAACTTAAGGTAAATAATTATTCCAATCTTTGGCAGTTGCTACTTTCACACACAACTTCTTACAGCATGTACGAATGTTGAATTTGAAAAAATATAATTTTCATAAAAGTATACTATTTCACTGCACTGATAAAAAATATATAAATATAGCTATTTTTACATTAAATGAACTATTTATGCAAAAGCAAAGATCCCTTTCTTAAACAACTTGAAATACAGAGTATAACTTGCACATATATTAAAAGACGAGCTGTGCACTTAAGTTAATAAAACCACACCTCCAGTTTCATAGCAAATGTAGCTGACAGAATAATACAAAGCTGCAATGTTCACCAGAAATTTATTTATTGCCCACTGTATATGGGTTTCTCCAGAAAAAAATCAACTAAGTCTCTCTGAATTGCGAATAAAGGAAAAGTAACATGCTCTCTAGCAACAATGTCATTTAAAAGTATGGGAGTTTCTATTAAACTTCCAGAAGCATATCTTTACTATGCAAGGGAAGAAAAAAAAAAATCATTATTGATTGAGAGTAATATAAACTGTTTCTTTCACTATAATAAGTAGAATTCTCCATGGATTTTTAAAACTTTTAATTTATTCTAGTTAAAGGAGTAAAAGCAATTATCATAAAGAAAAGGTAGTTAAACTTTACATTTTTGATATTGGATATCTGTTTAGATGAAAAAATAAATCTTAAATGTTTTTAAAAGTATTCTATTATGTTGTAATAACTGGCTCTAAAACTTATCTGATATAACAATCTACACAAAAAGTTGTTTTTAAAGATACACTAATTGCAATTTAACAAAAATAATGTACTTGGTTATTAGGTAAGTGGTATTGTAATTGAATTTTTATAAATAAAAATGATAAGGGTAATTTTCAATTTTTTTTATAGAAGTGCATGAAATTCTTCACCAGAGTGTTAAATAGGTAAGGCCAGCACTGACTAACACATGATATTTCAACAATGATGGCATAATATAAATACACAAATAGTTTTTAAATATATTTTATTTATTTATTTATTAACAAAAAATAATAATTGTTGAATATCTTCATTTCTTGTTGAAATGACAGACTATCACAGGAATAATCACTTTCACCTTGAGTGTTTGGAATAAAATGGTTCATATTCATTCTAGAATGTGTTTATGGCATTTTTGTAAATAAAGGAGAATATTGGATTACTGTCACTTCTAAGTCAGGAAGAAAAATTTTACAGGGCAAGTTTTTTTGTTTCAACTTCAAGTTCGGATATAATGATAGATATCCTCTTTTTAGCTTCTACTTGAATTTCTGTGGGAAAATTTCTAACTGTCTCTTCAACCAGTTGAAAATATTCAGTAAGTTGATCTGGTGTAGTTGACTTTTTAAAGTCTTTGTGATCCTTTATCATAGTAGATGAGTCTGGCATTAAGATCTCGGGACTTCGTTTAGACATTTCTTGATAGGTTGGGAATGCAATTGGAGATGACAAGCTGGAATTTTTGTCTTCTGCTTCATTCACAAACTCCTCATTCTGAATATTTGCTGCAGTTGCCTGTTCATATAACATAAGCGGCTTCAAAAAATCAAGCTGTTGTTCTAACTGCCATAATTTTGTAATCGTAGCAGCTTGATTACTTTTCTTATTTTTTGTTTTTATATACTTCAGAAAACTATTTTTGATATATGTCCATCTTCTCCTTGCTTCATCCCCTGTAATAAAAGTTCTCTATAAAAACTATTTTTTAACATTTTCACTTTTACAGTGCACTTTTGTTAATCTGAATTAGCAAAATCAAATGGATTCTGACTAATAATAATTTTAGAATACCAATGAAGTAGAATATCTTTGGATAACAAAGGCTATGTTAGATTAAAATTTATACCATGCATATGAGTCTCGCTCTCTGAGTAAATTTGTCTATTCATTTATAATATTATTATTATTGAGAAGTACTGAAATTTTTATTAGTTTGTGACTTCAGATATTGGGGGGGGGGGGACTAATGATACTGTGACATCATGTGGTTTGCCAATCCAGTTGTCCCACAAAAGCTTTTAAACCTTGTTCACAAAAGCTTTTAAACCTTGTTCACAAAAACTGATTTTCTCATGATGTTGTTCAACTATTATATCCCTCGATTTATATTTTCTCATGTATAAAGGATGAAATTTTAGTGATGCCTAAGAGTAAAACATGTGTAAGTATTGGAAGAATAAACTTATATTAATTATAAACTTTGTGATCTCATCCAATTCCATAATATTTTTTCATTTTCAAAAAAAAAAAAATGTTCGACTACAAATAAGCCTAGTTTATCATCTGGATAAGCAAGGTAAAGCCTAGACTTGAATTTAGAGAAGCTTTAAATATTTCTACACAAGTTAAATAGCATAAAAATTTAATTAAAATATCCTCTCATCTGTTGTTTAACAATATTGATTTAATAGACCCTGTTAAAGAAATATAGAAATGTGCATATTACTGATATTACACGTATTTACAAAAATGTATTCAGATTATCAAAAGTGTACTGTTAAATAAATAGGATAAAAAATTAGTAATTTAATCATTTTAATTCAAGTTTCTAAAAAACTGAATCCATAGTAAAACACTTTCCGAAAACAATAGGATCAAGTTAAGTCACGCATTTTGTTAATCACAGTTGTTACTGTGAATCCAAAGTTAAGGAGTTTTTAAGGAGTCCTACATAATATTAAGAATCCAAAGTTAAGGAGTTTTTAAGGAGTCCTACATAATATTAAGGAGTTTTAAGGGCCCTAAATTTTGCAAAATGAATTCTAAGGAGTTTTTAAGGAGCGTAAGAACCATGTACTAGAGATTCATGCATGTTATTGTTTTCAGTTACCACTTAAGGGAGACTGCAGTCAAATTTATAACTTATGAGACTGGCAGATGAACAGCAATGTGAAATACTTTACAGCTGACAGAACTGCTAGCTTCAACAGAAGAAAAATAGAAACAGTTCATGTTAATGCATGTGGTGAAAACAATGATAGAAGGATAATTGCTAATTCTAATACTAAACAAAAATTATCAGAAAATTAACTTCTAATTGAAAAAAAAAAAATTAATGCACATTTATCTAGAACGTCAAATTTGAAATTGAATTGCAAAAAAATTTTTAATTATGAGTTGAGCAGACACCAGCATGTCTGAAAATTTGAAAATTGCTTCAGGTTCATAACAACAATTTTCATATTTTTCAGAGGAAACTACAGATATCATCAGAATACATTGATATAGTAGTAATGATGCGTCATTTATCTTTTAAAGAAATAATTTAGAATCTTGCTCAGAAGACTGCTTTTAGAACCTTCATAGCTTTCCTAAAGTAGGTGGCGCCTCAACAAGATCAAAAATAAAAATTAGTGAACTATTAATTATTTTAAATTTCTTTCCAGTGCCATTAGATGGCAAAAGAACTTTCTCAATACATGAAAAGCAATGTAAATCATAACTTTATTAAAGTTAGAATAAATGTGATACATACCTGTTGCACCAATCTGTTTATTGATATCTTCCCAAATATTGTCTTGCCTCAATTGATTGCTATAATCTCATGTGTGAGGGATCGTATAATTCTTTATAATTCTTCACTAATGAAACCAATTTCTCGTCATCCACAGCTAACTTTGGAAAAAAGTTTGAATCAGGTAGAGAAGTTATTTCCCATCCAAACATTAATAAATGAATGGATTAACTACTCCTTCATACTACCAAAGGGAGATCAAAGTTTATTATACTATTTGAAGAGGAGTAAAGCTCTTTTGAACTATAGGACTGTGCCATCCCAGACAAATTTGTGTATTTCTTTGTCATCAGGAAATGTAGGGATTGCTGTGAGACAAGACAAGACAAGATACAGATTTACAGTAGTTGAGTCATGACATGCCTATTTCTCATTTTTATATACGGATTTTGCAAGACGAAACAAAGTTACTATGCAACACAAAAAAGCCTTATTTCTCATCCTGCAACCTTCCCTAATGCTATGGTAAGATAGATAAGTACAAACCTTCACTATAAGTTGAACAATCAACTTTTGTTTTTTCTCATCATAACTGTTAAACCATTTACCTCGTCAAACAAATAACCAGGTTGTTTTTTTTCCCATTAGCAATGCTTCATATACGCAGTCCTCTAGCACTTTTCCTTCAACAGACAGAAGTTTTCAATAGCACATATTTAATGCGACAATTTTTCTGCGATGCTTATTGTCTACACACAAACAAGCTTGACAATTTGCTTTTGTTTTCTTGTGATAATAAGCAATTGCACTCATGTAACTTCCTTCTATTTTGATTTTTTGGTTCTCAGGTCACTTTCACTATCTAGCAGAATGATATACTTTTGAAGTTGGTACAGGGTAACTATCTATAAAGATTATTTGCTGAAGTAGGATGGAATAACTTTTCTCCCTTCTTGCTTTCCCTTACAGTCAGAAGTAGTCAATAAGTTGTACACAGTTTGTATATTTTTTAAGAAAAGAAAAAAAAAACCAAGCAATTTAGAAATATTTAAGTACTTTTAACAAATCCTCTACCTTTCCAAAAGTAGAAATATTGCACATTATACATCAACTATTGAAGCAAAATGCAAATGCTTTTCTAGTATAGATTGAAGATCCACATGATTCACGCCTCTTCCTTTTCACACAGTCCACGTGCACACACACACACAAACCTCCTCCACCCAAAAAAAAATACTACATTACCTGATTTTTATAATACAGCAGTCAACTGTTCCCTTTACTCTAGTCAAGATAGCAGCTGTGGCATTACAGATAACATCAGATGCAAATTAAGTAAAACATTCACAAAAAGTTTGTCTTATTATTAGATTATGATTCACAAATGGGCCAGTGGCAGATAAATGCAATTTGTCGGGTGGGGGTGGGGGCAGTTAGTTAGAAAACTGACATATACATTCATTTTATGGAAGTAAAACAGGATCTTTTACATTAGTTTCTTTTTTTTTCCCTCCAGGTGGGGCAGTCACCCCCCCCCTTCCCTTTTAATCCACCCTTGGAATGGGCTTGGATCATATGCAATTTAATACTTTGTTAGGACAATAATTGAGCAACCCGTTTTCACTTCCTTCTCTTCTTTAATGAAGCAGGATTTCTCAAACTATTTCTCTGGTGGAACACTTCTTCATTTCTCTAGTGGAGGGTCTTTGGCAGAATGCCTTTATTTAAATATGAATCTAGTGAATTGGAGCATAAAGCAACAAGATTTTTTTCATGGAGCACTTGATTGCTTCACGAGGAACACAGTTTGAGAAGCTGATATAAAGGTTATGAAAAATATTAAGTTGGAATTGATATTTTTTTCTACCTATGAAAAATCTTTATAGCATATGCACTGTTGTATTGCATTCTACCAACGCTAAAGAGAACAAAAGGTAAAAAAAGTTTGCATTTTTAATAATAGTCTTGGCTGTGAATAACAATAGATTGGGAGGAATATTGAATGTAAATGCACAAAATTGACAAGAACATTCAACAAAAACTGGTAATAAAAAATTTGTAAAATAACACTTATAAAATGGTGCCGGTCAACAATATGATCATTTCAGGTGGTAGAAAAGGTCTGCCCTTCCTCAGTTACAAAATTTTTATTAATTATTGTACAAAAGTGAGATTTTTTTTTTTTTGCACCAGTTTATAGTTGTTTTTTAAAATGTACAATGTTTTGCACAAAATTTCACTAGTGTTTTCTTCAATTTCAGATTTTAGAGATGATGTAAAAAATTTTCTGAATTTTTCAAGATTTTTGATAAAACAGAAAAATCTGACGTTCCCCTTGAGACTTTTAAAATTTCACATTTTTCTTTTTTCAGGTAATGTAGGTAACCATTGGCACAATTGGATAGGTTTTGTAGATATATTTAGGGTGGGCTTTAGCCCAACCAACATGGCTCTATCTCCTTTAAAATCTAATTTTTCTACAGTGGGCTTAGCACACTGTAGCCCCATACAGTTACGACAATGGTAGTAGCCCTCACTTACTTTTATTTCTAAACTGTCAAAAGTGCATGTACAAAGGATCTGAATAGTGACATGTACTACACAACATGTAATGATTTTAATGAAGATGACTTAAATCAGCAATCCTTACAATTAGCTTTATATGTTCTATTGTTTTAAAACAGACTAGATTATGATTTGTGATTTGAGGTACATTAATACAGAGAAGAAGAATTTGATAAAAAACATACCTTTCCAGTACTTTGTAATATAGTTGCACGAGTCCGCCATTGTCTTTCACGGCTTATAATATCACGAGTAACATCAACATCATAATCCAAAATATGTTGAATATCTGTATAATTCTGTTGAACATCGTCATCCCCTTTAATTGTTGACCTTTTTTTAGCTAGACGTTTAGCCTTAATGGCAGCAATCATTTCTACAGACATAGCATCTGATAAAGATCTTAGGAGAAAAAATTAATATTAGGATGAAATATAAATATTACAAAGAATAAATTATAAACATTACTTTCATTTGTTTATTTTTTAAACTGTCATATTTAAAATACCCATAGCCAGGGGTCTGTCCAGGTCGAAATCGGGTCCGAAAACAGACCCTTCACAAAATTCAACAAGTTAAAAATGGACCCTTCACAAAATTAGACAAGTTAAAAACGGACCCTTCACAAAATTAGACAAGTTAAAAACGGACCCTTCACAAAATTCAGTTTGAGCAAAACGGCCCTTTCACAAAATAACTATTGCATTTTTCAATTGAGTTTAGGAATTATTATCATTTAGCGATCGCCGATCGTCACCCAATAATATCTTGGCCTAAATGTAAACAACGTTGATGATGATGACGGTAGGTAGGTTGATTGGAGGCCCAAAGCCGGGGGGGGGGGGGGGGTAAATTACACCGCCTACGATTGCAGTTTGAAGCAGACGCCTGCACTTGTTTGTTCTTCCTCCTAAGTTCCCCCCACCTGCTATGTAGGAGCTCTCTTTCTGGGAATAAAAATCAGACTAGTAGCGAGCGCTCATTTATTAATTCTTTTCTTGTGAGTTGTGTTTATGCCAAAAAATTAAGCATCAAGATTTATTTCACTATAATATTAATAAGGCTCATTGCCAGAAGAAAAGGTGATCACAGCTGTCATTCTCGGATAATTACAACGTTCTTCATGGATAAAGCCAGTGGCGTATGTAAAAAGGGCAGCCAGGTTGGGGAGGAGATTAAAAGAAAGCACTTTGTTTTCCAAACTGGCACATTTATGCACCATGTAGTAAATGTTCAGAAATCGTTTGATGCAATCTCAAAATGATTAACTTAGTTCTAAATCTTATTCTTAAAGACAGACATAAATTCAGATAAATGCATGTTTCGAAATCGCGCAAACGTTCTAACTCGCAATAAGTCAATTTATAAAAGGACATTTTATCTCGTTGCATTAAAAAAAAAAAAAAAAAAAAAAAAAAAAGCTGATTGGAATTTTGTGAATGAACAGTTATACCTCCTGTTTTGTAAAGGGTCTTTTAAACGTCGATTTTGACTTCATTGTATTGGCTCCTGTATAAGAAAACTGTATGGTAAGGAAGGAGAAAAAGTTTTGGCAAATAAGAATGGAAAAACGGACCGACATACCCAGGGGGGAGAAAAAGGACTGCCAGACATTAAAGGGTTGCCGGGTGCCGCGCCCTATTTAATCGGTCGAGAATCCACACTGTGGAATGTGAAATGGGATAAATATAGGTTAATCGCTGCTCAAGGCTGGAAAAAGGGGGGGGGGGGTAGAAATAGTGTAATACTGCATTTTTTCATTCTTGGGAGTGAACGACAAAGCATAGGAGTGATTTTATTGGGATTTAATGTCATTTTAAAGAGCGGTCATAGTTGTACACTTACAGAGAAATGCTTTCGGCATAGGCAGGACCGTATCGAGCAAAAAATGATAAAGACTGAAAATTTATAACTTAATTAAATTTTTTAAACTTAATTAATGCATGGACACATCTTACAGACTGGGAATTTTCTGTTTGGAGACCATATAAAAATGTACATTTGTATTTATTTAGATTTAATCTTCCAACATTTATAATCATTACTGTAAAATTCTGTGCTTTTTTTTTTTTTTTTTTTTTTTTTTTTTTTTTTACATAAATTTGTGATTCACTGTAAAATATTTGTGAAAAATATTTAAGGAATAAAACCCCAGGTCAGTGTTTTTGGGATATTCTGTGTACACTGACAAGTAATTTTTCTCTAATGGTACAAGTTGAAATTAATTTTTAAAAATGTTAGCTAATTTCTCCCATCTGTAATTATCTGCAACTTATTTTTGCTTTCCCTTCAATTGTTGAAATTTAACTAGATTTAAAAATTGCATTTTTCACATTGTTAGTATTAAGAGTATTTCCAGTCGAAACTGACAGACATTGTAATATTTAAAAATTACTAAAGTTTGAATTTGGAGTGTAAATTAAAGTGTTTAGTATCTGCAATTTAAAATCAAAACTGCCATGGCCTACGTTTATTATAAAATCTATTTTTTAATCATTTAAAAGTAAAGATTTAAAGCTTTATATTTTTATTTTAATCAATTTTTTTTTTAAATATTGTTCCAGGGTATGACTATCCCGGATTATCAGTGAACAGGAATTATTCAGTTTTGGCCAACTTTTTTTAAGGGAACTATACCCATTTTGTTTTTAATTTTTTTAAAAATATTCAATTCTATTTCGTGATTGCTTTCTTGCTCAAAAATGAAATAGAAAATTGGAACAAGTTCACAAAAAAAGGAAAGATTCACAAAAATAGAAAAAAATTCACAAAATTAGGTATAAATTCACAAAATTAGGTAAAATTTCACAAAAATAGGACCCCGAGAAAGAAACCTGGACTGACCCCTGATAGCTCACAAAACGTGTACTGTTATTGAACTTTGGAATGAAAAAAATTATTTAATCATTTAAAATTTATTTGTATTCCTTTAGTTTTATAATTTCAGCAGATCATAATAATTTTTAATTGAAATGCAAAACACGCCACTTTTGCATAGCTTTATTCAACAGTATAGAAAAGAAATCGATAATAATAATAATAACAACTACCTTTAAAAGCCTGCAAGTTTAAACACTTTTTGCGAGAAGCACATTTCAATCATCAAAATCATAACTTTTTATTTTGATAATTTGCCATTTTTTCTATGTTGTTTAGATCTATTTTTATGTTTTCCTTTTGAACAATACAAGGTAGTACAGTGCTTAATTATCTGAATTTTTATCATGAGGCAGTAGAATTAAATTCAACCCATGAATGAAGTTGTTAATGACATAGCACATGCTTTGATTGACAAAAGATGATGTTACATGGTACTTTAATGAAAACAAAGAATTGGAGATGACAAGAAGGCAGAACAAGCAATGACTATGGTCACAAATGGTGATCAAAAAGCACTTCCCAGCTGAATATGTTAAACTTAAAGATTTATGGTCGTTGTTTTTATCAGTAATTATTTTTTAGACCTATATTCTTTTTATTATTTATTTAGAATACTAATATTTAGTATTCCAAAAAAATTTAGTACATGATTATAAAAGTGCAGAATAAAGTAAAAAGGTTCTTCCAGTTGCAAATAAAATTTAATGGTAATCTCATTTAAGAGTTATAGATGTTTTACAATGTCAAGAATTTTGGAGGGTTTTTTCTTTCAGAATTAAATAGGTTATTAGATTTAGTGCAGTAATGTATCATCCCAGTTTTTCAGATTTGATAAACAGGTCATCAGAAAAATAAAGATGAACAATGCCCAGGCCTAAATACCCTTTTTTTTAATTTTTAGATTTTCACTTGAATCATCTTTCTTTCTTTTAGTTGATTATTTATGAGTTGTCCTGGTTCAAAATATCTTATACACCACTTTCTAGCTAAGCCAGTAAAATCTCAAGGTTCTGCATCTATACCCCCAGATCCACTGATAAAATACTTAACTTTTTTTTCGCACTCAACAGCTACATTCTCAAGTTAGCAGATGCGACAGGTAAAAGTGAAACCATTCATTGTTTTTATAAACCACTTTTCATATCTTACAATTTCTTTTGCAAGTGTCTAAGCAAAGGAGAACCCTGGACTTCCTTTCAAAGGAAGAGGGGATATACATTTATTCATGCATATAAAATGGATGATGTGAACAAAAAAGATCTACAGAGCTCTAAATCCATTGTTATTTAACATTTATAATTTTATCATTAATATAGATTTATTTTTACCAAGAAAGTGAACATTTTTAAGCACTTTTAAAAATTCACTTCCAAATTTAAGCAATTTAGGCCTTTAATAGTTAATGAGAAAACTTAAGATCTTTAAAACACCATACGAGCTCCATAAAGGACTACGTGAAAATAGGCAGTTTGCAACCTGTATCAAGCCATCAAAAATAAATAAATAATTACTTTAAAATTTAAATAATACCTAATGTGTTCAGTAATTACAGATGACTCTTTAGGTGCATCAAGTCGAGCAGCAAGTTGATCCTTTGCTCTCTTAACCTCACCTTCCTGAGAGGAGGGAAAACAGAAGACAAATATTAAGTATGTCAAATTTGATGTCTAAACCTGTTCAATGTGCATTTTACTAATGAGATCTCCAATGATAAAAAAATAAAATAAATTAATCAGCCTAAACACTCCAACTTGCCTATATACTTGAAAGGTTGATAGAATCACTTTCTAAAATATGTAAAATTAAGAATATTTCAACTGAATAAGATATGTTAATAAAGGACACATTTTAAAATTATTTATAAGGTTAAATAAAAAAATGAAAATAAAACAATTTCTACAATTAGGTTCAAACAGGAAGTATTGTCTTGATTTTGCTGCAAAATTCAAATATTCCTGCATTTCCCTGACCTTTCTTCAATTTCTTCAAATTATCCTGACTTTTTTTTCCCAAATACCTGACCAAAACTCATTTCCCTGATTTTCCAGGTCTGTAGAAACCTTGTTGTAGCTTTTACAATTATTTTTATGTATAATAATTGTGTTTTAAGCAATGTTATTTTTTTATTATGTTTAAAGTGGGGATTTTTTTAGAATCTCACACACCACTTTCTAGCTAAGCCAACTTTAAATACAACAGTTTTTCTCCAACTAATGTCAAATAAATACTATAAATATGTGTTATGACATGATGCTTAAGCTGCAACCATGGTGAATGATAAAAGAAATTTAAAAATGGGTAACATACTCATATGCCATCTTCAGAGAAGCAAATTGTGATAAACTTAAAATTGGAAAAAAAGAGATCTTGAGTCTTACATTATTCAACTAGTCATACATACATTATTATATTACATGATACTTGTGATATATGGCGACCATATATTATAGTTTCAATCTTTTACATCAAAAGATAATTAAGACATTGGCTAACAAAAATTAAGAAAGGTTTCAGCGTACTTAATGATCCATAATTTACTTTTAAGTAACTTCTTTTATATTTTATTATGTTTTTACAGAACTCATTCTAGGAGGGAAAAAGGGCAGGATGCAAAGATTTTTATAAAAGGGCATCATTATTTTAAAAAGCTGCAGTTTTGTTAAAAAGGGTACTACACTTCCTCATTAAAAGCACTTTGAATTTATAATTTTTTTTTTTTTATACTTTACAAAACTGGGTAAAGCAATTAATTAATAAGTTAGTTACCAGTCTTTATTAATATATTAATTAACCTATTATAAATCTGTGTAATGCAAAAGAGTTCATTAGTTTTGCAGTAGTTGTGGTTGTGTGTGATTACGGCAATGCTACACTAGGGCAATCTGCCAAGGGGGGGGGCTTGGTAGGAGGATTTTCTAAGGGGTTCTAACGCGTATTCACATTACATCTGGAGAAAACCTACCAAAACTCCAGACAGTTAGATCGACAGCTGTGCGATGGGACCAGAACACGGGACCTTCACACTTCGGTCATCTACCATTTTCAGTGGCATAACCACTGTGCATGGTGAGGCCTAGTTTTGCAGTAACTTTATTAATTAACTTTTATTAACACAATTTAAAAATAGCAAAAGTTAATGACAATATTTATTTATTTAAAAGATTTTGAAATAAGCCTTTTTTTCTTTTTAATAACAAAAACAATCACTTAAATATACCTAACAAGCAAGAGAATGTTTGATAAAGAAAAGTAAGTAAAGAGTTAGCATAAGAAGCCAATCTTAATAAAAGATTTATTTGATCACCTTGTTAGGAATCATCAATAAATATTTGACTAAATGAAGAACACCCGGCATTTTCCCCCACTAGGGGAAGCAGAGTAGAAAGTGGAGAAAGTTCTAGCATTTTTGTGCATGTAAACAGGGCCATTGAAGCCCAGTGGTGATGTAACAGCTAGCGCATTGTGCTGCCATGCCACAGGTCTGAGATTTGATTCCCAGGCTGAGCAAGGTTCATTCAGCCTTTCATCCCTTAAGTGGGTCAATAAAATGAGGACCTAACTTGCTTGGGAGTTATAAACACTTGGCGTTTCACGTCAGGCTGACCATGTGGCTGAGGCATATGCTTCCGCACCCCAGAGCCTATGGTCGCGAAGCCGTGGTTGGGCAACGCAGGTTTTGGCCACAGTGGGCTGTTGCATCAATGTTTAATTGAAAATGGATAACGATGGCTAAATTTTTTTCTGGATTATCATACAGTCATTATAAGTATTCTTCTGTTGATTTTAAGAATTAGCTGGTCACCTACATTGGATTGGAAAAGGTGGAAAGGCTATTGCAATAAAAACTATAGCCCCAACTGAACAGATAAAATGGTTAAAGAAGCTTATGGTAGAGATTTAAAAAAAAATAAATAAATATGGATAGAAACAAAAAAACTTCAAGGACAAAGGAGGGTAATTTTTTCATCATAGAGGTGCTAACTTGAATCAAAGGGCAACAGGGTACATTTCTTTAAATAAAAGGGCATTGGGTGCTGCACCTTGCTGACCCAGCCTAAAATGAGTCCCGGTTTTCATTGAAATAGTTCACACATTACGTTACTAAATATTATTATACTAAACATTACTAAATATTAATGACTCCCTTATTAAAATTTTAATTCCTGAAGTTCACATGCGTATGTGACTATTAATTTGAACACATCACTTAGAAATAAATGACACATGAAATCTGTACATCCCATAATTCACGTTCAATCGCATAAGTGTGTATTACTTACACATGCACAATTTTGACAAACGCTGTAGGTCCAGGGGACAAAAAGTATTTTGGCAATTAGTTCTTTCAGAATAACACACAATGAAATAATCTGACATGCATGTGGCAGCTAAAAATTCTTTTAGCTTTTAAGATTTTACAACTCCTATAATTCTCTGAACATGTATACATGATTTCATGCAAATCCAGTTACATTATATTACTGCTCTTTAAAAATAATCTATTCACAAAAAGTTCAACTTATTGAAAATGCTTTACCTCCAGCCGTGGTTTTTTAACAATTTCTTGTTGATTTTGTTCTTCACGATCATTTTTTACTAAAAATAAATAAGACAATGTATTAAAACTTTGTTATGAAAAGAAAATTTAATGATTACAAATTAAAAGGCAAATAATTTCATAAAGCAGCTCCTTAATAAATATAATTCCTAAAGAGTTCTGTATTACACCAAGGTCAATCAAGATATCTTATTGTAAAAACTGTCAAAAGGACTAAAAAGAACCAAACTCAAAATAGAGGATTATAAATAATGCATTTCAACTTTAAAATTATAAAAATAGTTCTTGGATTTTCCAGTCGCTGCTTATTACATAAAATTAGTATCAATCTTTATGAGATAATTCTCCTGACATGAGAGTTTAATTTTTTTTTAAAATATGGGCACTACATGACTTTCTTGTACATCCATAAATTTGTATACATATTTGAGACAATTTATTTGAAGAAAAACGAGATACAATATTTCAATAACATTAAAGTTTAGCACTTTATTGTCTAACATAAAAGATAATGCCAAGTTGATCACAGTTCTGAAAACTTATTTTTGGCATTAAATTTGGCAACATTTTACCAAAAATCGTCAAGCTTGACAACAGCTGGCGAGATTTTCGATATGGCCCAAACATTCACTGCTGGTAAACTAAAGTATGTAAATTATCTCAAAAGACCCTGTAAATTATCTATCCAACCTATTGCAATAAAAAGGGAGAGGCACAATAAGATATTACAACAACCTTAAATACAAAATTCAAATATCCTATGAATAATCATTTTTGAGTAATGAGAGATACATACTTCAAATGAAACTAGTAAAAATCAGGGTTTAAGCTGAGCTCAAAAATTTTTTAGCAGAAAAGCTAAAATAAAATAATAAAAACTTTAGCAAAATGCTAAAAGGATAATTCGATTTTTCTCTCCGGGAGATAGCGTCTGATCTTCTTTTCCTCTATTGTTTTTGCAGTGGTCTTGAAAATTACAGACGTACAGGCTTTATATTTCAATTCAATGTGGTAATCAAAGATTGTCCCCACAATATAACCATTCCATAAAGGAAGGTTTTACTTTTATCCCTGTTTCTCTTTTATATTTCAGTTCCAAATTTTTTCTGAATGCTTTCACAAAAAAGCAAAACCCCATTAGTTTCATTTTAGCATTTTGACAAGTGTTTTTTCATTATTATGCAAAAAAAGGGACCGTATCTTAAACCTTGGTAAAAATTGATCATACATATACATATAATAAATAGTCAAAAGGCATATTCTTGACACAATTTTTCATTATACAATCAGAGATGCTCTGAATATTTGGTTGGTAATTTGTATACTGTCTATTCAGCAGACAAATCGAATATTTGGTTGAGCTGAATATTCAGCAATCAAATAGTAAAAAAAATTAAACATTTGATAATTGGTAAACAAATACCTATTTCCTTATACAATTAAAGATGTAATGAATATTTGGCTACTATTCGGTATTCGGCTGACTATTGCTACATATTCAGTTGAATAATTTTAGAACAGAGAATAAACATTTTTTAACTATTTTTAAATCCATTGACAAATAATATTACATCGTTATACATAAATGTGTTAATTTCATAATTTAAAATATCCTAAGTCATAAAATTTTAAGCTGAATGAAGAATAATCTAATATATTTACATGTCTTTCATTGTTTAACTATTTGGCAACATATTAAACATTGCATTTTTTAAGTGTGAGCTCTCACCCCCATAATATTCAATTCAACAATGAATATGGTCTGTTTTTTCTTGGCTCAAATTGTGATAACACAATAAAAATATTTTTAAAAATGTAAGTAAAAGCATGCTTCACTTTGTTTTCACTTAACAATTATTTCACAAATTTTAATAGTACACCAATATACTTTTAAAAGTATTAATTCTCTCTGTTTATTTATTTGCAATTATACTGACTGACATAAGCACAAAGAGTGAGCAACTTCTGAATGGGTGTCACGGTGTCAGGCATATTGTGTACCTCACATGCAGCTTTAAGAGCTCTGCACCCAAGATTTGCCCGGGCAATGTAAATGCTAAGGTTGGCCCATACAGGCAGTGTTGCCAACTCTTCCAGGGAAAAAGTGGTTAAAATCCAATTATTGATTGGTGTTTACTTCTAAGTGTTTTTGCTGCTGAAATATGCTTGTCTGAAAGTGTTTTTTGAGTCTTTAGGACTCTCATTACCAATTTACAAAATACTTTATTACCAGTTTGTCAAGATCTAGCCACAAAGTGGATAAATTAGCAACCCTGATGACATCTGTGTCACTCCCACAGTTTCTTGTTCTTAAATTTATAATAACTTTTGAAAATATAAAACAGAAAAAAAATTAAGAGGTGACTGAACAGACAATTAAAACCATAATAAATAAGCACATTTGTATAATCAAGTAAATTTATAAATATGCTGATTACCTGTGGTTGGAATCTCAATAGGAGCACTCTTATCGATGCTAGCTGATGTGCTAGTTTCTCCATTTAAATAGGCCAATAATTCCTACAATAGATATTAAATCAATTACAGAGACATAGCCACTTTAACAAAATTTATTTTCAGTAACTAGAGATCTTACAAAGTTGAAAGAAGCCAAAGAAACGGAGAAAGTGACATGATGTTATAGGCCAAGGGTGGCGAATCTTTATGGATTAACGTGCCATTTTTAAAAAAAATGTTGAATGAGGCCATAGACGTGCTGTCAAATAATTTTTACTTACAAGGGGAGGCTCAGACATTGGAGTCACCGATTTTCATGAAATGTTGGTGGGTTATAGGGGACCCAGGGTGCGAATTGACAGGGGGGATGCCAGGGATTGTCCCCGGCTGAAGAATGTAATATCCCTGGCTAGAGAAATATTAATTGATCCCTGCCAGGGATACTATTGATCCCCTGCAGGAGAAATGTTAAAATTAGTCTCTGTCCTTACAAATTCAACAGTACCTAACGATTTTAAGTATTGAAAATAGAAATTCTTTTATTTACTAGACAAGTTACAAACATCCCTTTGAAATCGATATATACATGCCCGATGCCACTTCTCATTCTGCAACAAATTAAGATTGCGAAATGAACGAACAAGTGCTGTTCCGCCGCGAGCCGAATTTGAGGGTAGACGTAGAATCGACATAGGCAGGAATATATGTACACAGAAAATCGGAGGTCGACTTTTGTTTAAGTCCCTTCTCAGACATGTTGGCGGCTGCATTTCTCATGTAATACTTAATATATTATGTGAGCGGAGCATTTTACGCCATCCTCCTTTTTTTTTTCTTTTCAAACGTCCCCTCCAGAAGAACATGGTTCAGACTCTTTTCAGAGCAAAAAAAATAAGCACTTTTTAAGGACCTCAAAATTTTCTTAAGTAGGGTCTATCCACAATTGATGTCACGCTTGGAGGAAAGGAGGGCTGTGAAATCGTGACAAGGAGGGAGGGGGAGGACAAGATGTGTGGCATACATTTACATTAAAATAAAAACATTTAAAATCAGAAAATTAAATTTGATTTCTAGCATTTAAATTTGATTTCTAGCATAGTGCTTTGTTTTTAAACTGTAAGTATATGTATATGTAATACAGCATGACATGTGCCAAGGGTGGTATGGTGAAGTGTGAGCAGGAGGCAAAGAATATTTTTTAAAAAGCGTGACATCATTTATGGACAGCCCCTTATTACTTTCGTTATTACCAAACTTTAGATTTTCTTATTGTAAAGTTGGCAGGTTGTTGCTTTAAGTGCAAATTTGCCAATTTTCCAAAATTGTAAAGCCCACAATTTCTTGCACATGTATGTACAAGCAATTAATACAGACAAAATAATTCCTTTTTTTCTCTCAAGTAACATGTATGTCCATATACCGTAATTTATGGCAGAAACGCTGCATCCATCGCACCCACGAAAATGAGCTTAATTAACTAGAAAATTATCAGAAATGCCTCACCCGCGATCCCCTCCCTCCGAAAAAAAAAAAAAAAAAAAAAACATCGCACTGGGATGTATTTCAGGGGGGGGGGATAAGCGGTAAAAATATCTCCTTTCCCATATGTTTCCATTTTCAAATAATCAGTGTTCGATTTTATATAAAACATCAGTTTTTATATTCACAAAGGTGAATTTATAGAAATAAATAAATAACTTGTAAAAACTTCTTGCATTCGCAAAAAGTTCGGACAGTATAGCACATGCTGATAAAGTGAAACAGCGATCCGAAGAGCAGGCTTCAGTCAAAAGTAAACATTTTTTTTTTTTCTCCGCGCATGGCCAGCTGTTGATTACATAATGAGTGTGCTTCAGCGAATTGTTTGTTTTAAGCTTTGAATGTTGTGTGTTGTTGATATTTCTATTCATTTATTATTTTTGATATTTATAACATTGGGGTTTATTTTAAAAGCACTCAGCGTTTCCTGAGCTTGCCAATTACTTGTAGTGTAGTTGTGTTTTTCCTTTAATAATAGTGTAAGGCAGTTTTTATTCGGTACAGTGCTCCTTCACAGGGCGCAAAGCCGCACGGCCAAAAAACAGAAATAACTTATAGATAAACTTTTAGATGAACTTTTTTTTTGGGGGGGGGGGGGTGGTAGAATGGTTAAACTCACATCGGGTGCAACAGACTAGTTTTGGTTGAGATTCAGTATTTTAAGAACAATCAGGCCCGGACTGGCTACTAAGGGGGCCCTTGGCTATTGAAAAGGGGCTCCAATGTATGACGTCATCGCGTTACGGTACAATCAATATGAACGCAGCTTGAGGCAGAAAAAGGGGAACGAAAAGTTTCGATGCAAGACGATTTTACGGTCGATTACCACTAGAAGTTAAGCACTTTTTAAGCACCTTGCGGCTATACTGAGAAACTTTAAGGATATAGGTAAAAAATTAAGTACTTTTTAAGCACTTTTTAAAGGCCTTAAAAATGAAAAAAAAAAGTAAGTACTTTTTAAGGTATTTTAAGCACCGTCCGAACCATGAAGAATGTTTTCTTTCAAATGTCCCCCCTGGAGAAAATGTTCAATTCGCACCCTGGGGGGACCTATAATTAAGTAAAATGCCAAAATATCAGCCACCAACCCTTGCTTATTTTCGAGAAAATGCCATTTAAAGATTTGACACATTGTTAAATACTAATTATTTGGGAAGTCGTTTGTATTCTTTGTGGCGCCGTGGTTCCGTACCGAGACGGAGATCAGAAGGTCCCAGGTTCGAATCCAATTGGATTTTTTTCCCCTTAAAAATGCATAATACAGTTTAAAATGATAATATAAGAAATGTATTGAGAGTTATTTTGTAAACCTGCAGTTATAAAGTTGCTTTTTGTGTATATAGTTGATAATTTACCAGTATTTTTAGGAAGCGAGGGATGATAAGGATTCACTTCTTTCTTCGTTTTGAATGATGCAATTATTGTTTAAAGTCTGTCATTCAGCTAAAATGTGTTACACACATGTAATTAAAATTAGAGATCCAATATTCGATATGTACAATAAGTGAAATTTTTTATATGATTAAAAAATTTATGATTTGATGTAGAAAATAAAATACATTTAATTTTAAATTTATCAAACTTTGCTAGAAGTAGATAACGAAATTAATAATAATAATAATAATTCAGAAATTCATAACAAAATACTTGCATTACGATGAAAGTAATTCACCTTGCCCCTCAAAGTAATTCCACCTAAATGTACATCGCTTTGTCAACCCTGTGATGTGAAATTTCACTGACCCCATCCCAACAGCAACAAAAAATAAATTAATTAAAAGTTACACAATTCTCCATATTGATATGCTAAATCAACGGGAAATAGGAACTTGATAAGATGCAATAAAAATTCATTTAAGTCATGTACTTTCTGCTATCACCACCATTCTTTTCTGACACCAACAAAATTTTCTGATGAAAGCAGAAATAATTTTTTTTCCCACAAGCAGAAATGAAAATACAGTACTTACATATCCCGGCGGTCTGCCAAGAGGAGTGATTCTTATGCCGAGAGAAATGCCGGTCATATGAAATTATCAATGGTTTTGAATAGGATTGGCAACTCATTTGACAGAAAAATAGTTTGGCAGGAATGACCTCCGAGATAGTATGTAAGTACCGAAAATATCATGTGAATGCAAAAACATTTATTTCATGTGTTGTAGGAAATGTCCAGACAATTTGTTTTGCATGTTTTCAGGACAAATATCACCCTTCCTCATGTACTCATGTGTAAAAGTAGAAAAATATTTTTCGAAATGTGATTCATAAATAATGTTTCTCATTTTCGTCACTTTCATTTGCGGTTATTCAATTCTATTTCATAGAAATAGTGTTATTTCAATAAATCACGTGAATTTTCTTATCATTTTAAACTGTATTATATGAATTTTTAAGGGAGAAAGAGGGGGAAATTCAGTTACCGGGTGTCCTCGCCAAGCGCCGATGTGTCGCCAAGCTTGGAGTTTGGTCGAAAGTTTGTTTACTTTAGCCTTAGAGTCAGATGTCTGTTGTAACCTGTGTAGATTGAGTTGAGGTGTTGGATGATGCTGTAGTTTGATGAAAAAACGCTCGGTGGGTTCATTAAACGATACCAGGATGTTTGGTAAAGGGATTTTGTGATTGGTTAAGGCAATTTAACTGTAATCGGTAAACCGAGGTTTTAAAACGAGGAAATTTGAAATCGGTGAGTCAGTTCTTGTTTTGTGTTATTGGTGTTTGGTGTGTGGTTAGTATATGTTGGTTTTGTGGTTAGTTAGTAAAAGAAAGCGTTTTGGTGTTATGTTATTAGCTGTTGTGCGTTTTGGATATTTTTCAGGATTTTCTTTAGATAAAGGTAAGTGTTTTTTTTTTGAAGAATTTTTGCAATTGCTTAAGATTTTCAATGTGAATTGTAAATGTGTATAAGTAGGTTATTTAATCCACCGATGTTGTTTTGAGTTGAAAACGGGCCTGTGTTTGCCCAGTTTACATTAGCTGTATGAGTAGGTTGCTTAATTCACTGTTGCTCTTTTAGTTAAAAACGGTTTACTGGTTGCCTAGTTTACATAGCTGTACAACTAGGTTGGTGAATCCACTGAGGTTTTTTTAGTTAAAAACGGACCACTGGTTGCCGAGTTTACATAGCTGTACAACTAGGTTGCTGAATCCACTGAGGTTTTTTTAGTTAAAAACGGTCCACTGGTTGCATAGTTTACATAGCTGTACAACTAGGTTGCTGAGTCCACTGAGGTTTTTTTAGTTAAAAACGGTCCACTGGTTGCATAGTTTACATAGCTGTAGAACTAGATTGCTTAATATTCTGAAATTTTTTTAGTTAAAAGTGGTTTACTGTTTGCTCATTTTTAATTGCCTGTTACTGAATTTGCTGACAATTTTTAGTGTTAAGTATGGATGGTGTATTTTGTTTTATTGTTTTTTTTTTTAAGTGGAATATCTGTGGAATTTTAATGTGTTAAAGTAATCTGTATTTCCTGACAGTGCTGAACATGTTGTATTATTTTATCGTATTCTAAAATGGTGTTTCACACGTGAAAAATTTGGCGACAAAAAAAAGTGCCAAGTAGCGGGTGTTGGCGAGAAAAAAAATTCGCCAAAAATAGGCGACACCCGGTAACTGAATTACTCCCGAGAAAGAAAAAAATAAAAAATCGAGAGCACAGAGTTGGATTCAAACCTGATACCTTATAGTCTAAGAGCCAGCGACCACCAGAACTTCGTCATAATATAAAAGCTGAAACTTTCTCTACCCCCCAACAGAGGTAGGAACAATCATCCACTATAAAGTTTAATGACCGTGGCTTTGGCAGGTAACAGGTGGCAAAGGTACATAAAATTGCAGAATATTTTCGTCAGTTCATAAAGCTTCATTTTTTTATATGTTCTTCTTCGCAGTACTAGAAATCACTGTATCCCTTGCCAGACACTTTTCCATCGTGGCAAACCCCCACCAGACAACCTCAAAGTCATGGAAAACTGTTGTGTTCATAAACTGCCGCGACGAAGTATGTCAAGCTGTCACCAAGTGCAAGCACACTTTATACTGCTACTTCTGAACTTTCTTATGATGCTGCAGCGCGCTCGTAATAGAATTACGTTTTCTATGACTTTGAGGTTGTCTGGCAGGGGTTTGCCACGATGGAAAAGTGTCTGGCAAGGGATAAAGCGATTTCTAGTACTGTGAAGAAGAACACATATTAAAAAAATTAAGTTGTATGAAATGACGAAAATTTTCTGCAATTTTATACACCTTTGCCACCTATTACCTGCCAAAGCCACGATCATCCAAACTTTATAGTGACCGAATGTTCCTACCTCTATTGGGGAATATGCACAGAGAAAGTTTCAGCTTTTATACTATCACGAAGGTCTGACAGCCGCGGGCTCTTGCTCTATTATGATCTCTGTGTCCGTACGGAACCACAGCGCCACAGTGAACACTAAAGAATTGCTAAATAATTAGTATATAACAATGTGTCAAATGTTTAAATGGAATTTTCTCGAAAATAAGCGAGAGTTGGCAGCTAATATTTTAGCACTTGGGTCCCCTATAACCCACCAACATTTCATCAAAATCGGTGACCCCAATGTCCGAGCCTCCCCTTGTTAGTGATTTTGACTTAGCGACCATTTGATCGTGATATTTCATAGTGCATTTTGTTATTTTTAATTAAAATGCAAACCGTTTTGATCGGAGGCATTCGCCAACCGTGTTATAGGCAATACAGTAAGCACACGAATGACACAATCAACATTGAGAGCATATTTTAATTACACAGTCAAATGACACTGCATGCCCTGTGACACTGCAGTTAACTCTCGTCTGACTGCCAAAGATAGACCTTCCTCAGATAAAAATTTTTGCATCCAATTTCACGTGTACTCCTAAGATGAAGTTTTGGCAGTAACCAAATGCTTGTGACATTACACTACTAAGAAAAGGCACAAAAGGCCCTTTTAACACTAAAGAGGTGATTTTAATTTTAACCCCTCAGCTCTTTTGCCTGTTAATTATTTTTGGTTGGTTGGAATGAAATGTTTGAAACTTTTTGACTAATTTGAGTCTTGACTCTGAAGTCAAGACTTTCTGAAGTCCAAGTATTGTCAAAGAACCCATGAGAAAAAGTCCGTTATTAGTATTTCTGGATTGCAATTCTACTGTCTCCCTGGAGGAAGAAAAGTGGTCACCCTGCAATATTATCTTTGATTTGGTATTTTTTTCCCCAAAAATTATTTGCTTTTTCCGGTTCTTTTGAACAAAATATTGCAAGGAAAGCAGATGCAGGGATTCCATGCTTACATTTCTTATCGGAAATAGTTTGCGCTACAAGTGTAATTCTCCACTTGTTACTTGGTGGGTTGTTGCATATTAGTTCAGATGGCTCACTGCAGGTGCAACATACTTAGGGTAATTGTTTTCTGTATAGTTCCAAATCAGTATTTTAGTACAGTAGGGTCTCTCTTATCCGGCATAAAGGGGTCGGCACCATGTCAGATAATAGGGAAGAATCAGGAAACAGCTTCTTAAACGTTAATCTAGATTGTATCCTGGAGCATAATACATACATACTTATGCTATCTTGCACATTACTATCTTGTATCATAATTGTGCTCCACAAGCACAAGAAAACAACGTAAAAAATTTACTTACAACTACAGAATAATCTATTGTCGGAATTTAAGAGTGCCATATGTTACACTTAAAGTTCAGCCTTGTGAGGGTTTAAGGCAATTTTTTTTATGATAGTCAGTTTTCCTGATGTATGCCGTTTCTTCATTGACAAATCTCGTCATCTTTGCAGTAGCATTACGTCCATTCCTGTAGCATTTTAAGCTTAACAAGGACCACCCAATTTTATGCCTCTCGTTTATTCCTAATCCCGACGTCGGATAAACAAGAATCTACTGTACATATAAATTTTATATACTATGTATTGTCGAAAAATTATGTTAAAAATATGTTTCAGTGTGGGATATCTAATTTGTATGGTTTAGATTTGTCCAAAAGTTTACTGACGTGTCTGAGGTCAAAAATTATGAAAGTTGTAAATTTGATTTGGTTACAAAAAATAGTTTGGCTATTTATGATAGAATTTTATGTTTTTCACAATTATTGCCAAAAACTATGTCAAAAAGAGTGTTTTGAGGTGCAATTAAAACCAAATAAAACAATCAACTTACAAAAAAAAGGTCAACCCTATGTATGTCTGTCACCAGACATCAAATTTAAGAAAAAAGAAAAAGTCAAGTCAAAATAAACATTTAAGTTTAAAGGATCAAGTAGAGCAGAGCGAGGATTATCTGAACTACAGTTAACCGTATGGTTCAGTTATCCAAACACCATATAGCTCTCTACTTTTTAGAAAATTTCAGCATGTGAAAATGACCCCCGTCCCCTTTTTATCTTTGCTATGGACACTTCCGTTGTCCCCTGCTCTATTATTCTTTCACTTTCCTATGCACCACAAAATTTGGTAAACACATGCATTTACTGTACTAAAAATAACCATTGTGCATGACCATTGACAAGTGTTTCAGTTAAGTTAGGAGCATAGTTTAAGTTGCTAGTCTAGTTATTTTTACTTGTGTCGGTATCAACAGGTTCATATAAACAGACCTCTACTACAACAGTGAGGTTAATTTCTGTGATTGTAACGTACAGGGACTAGCAAGAAAAAAAAATTTCAAGAGGGGCTCAAAAGGTGAAGAGGTAGAATTTCTGACAAAATGCTTGATTTATTAACATCCAGTTTTTAAAAATCCAAGATTTCAGGCAGTGTGCAGGTAACCCTGGGTACCTCTCTCAGAGGCGCAGAGAGCCAAATCGGGGCCCCGGGGGTAATATCTTTGGTGTCCCTTTGCTATCCAGAAATTCTTTTGATGTCGTATTAGATCAATTATTTATTCTTTATTAAAATTATTAATCATTTAAAGAAACTTTAAATTAATAGTAGTTGAAAAATAATTAATAAAATTAAAATTATTAATTTAAAAGGGTATTATACTTTAATAAACATCCATGCTCTAAAAAATACCAACATTTTGTTTTGAAGGTTTCGTTACCTCCTTAGAAAAACTGTATTTGAAAAATTAATATTTTTATGCAAGCTGGCAGCCAAAAAAAATTCAGAAGGTCAAAGAAGTGGAAATTTCAAAATTTCTCATAGAAAGTCTTTATCTTTAACATTTTGTTAAGGAAAATTCAAAATTTCGGAGGTTGGGCAGGCCCAGTCTCTACTCTGGCTATACCCTTTCTTCCACTATTTAACAATGTGTCTCGGGGAAAAAAAAAAAAAAAAAAAAAAAAACATTTCTTGTTAAATAAATCTTTTCTACTTTTAGTCATGGCAAACCGCTGAATAACACCGTCTATGTCTACCTTTCTTGCAAAAGAAGACTCAATCACTAACACTCCTGGTTTTTGTCAAGTTGGTGGTTTATGCTCTAGCTGGCTTTTTGTAATTTCATTCAAAAATTAATGTGAAACATCAGGGGACATAATCTGAATTTGGATTTTTTTTTCTTTTTTTTTTTTTTTTTTACAAAATTGTCGACACACAATTAAGTATTACATAAACAGCAAAAGTGGGGCCCCTTCACAAGCTGAGGCCCTAGGGATTTTTCCCCTGCTCCCCCTCCCTCTCTGCGCCACTGACCTCTCTGGTGGCATACACACATAGCACTTCACATAAAAGCATGAAGTTTGCCATCTAATAACATGTTAAAAAGTTTTGATGATAAAGTCTATATGAAATATTTTATTGGGTAATTTTTATGAGCAAATGAGACTTTGAAGTCCCTTAGTTAAAATCACTCAAATATTAAGTTAAAAATAAGGATTCTAAGGGGACTTTTTAAGTCCCTTAGTTTAATATATGATTTTCAAGTATATAGAAGCATTATTTAATATGAAATGATTCTAATACATAAAAAGATACAGCAATGTAAGTTTCAAACTTAATTTCGTAAAATAGAGTAATTTGGGTCATAAAGAGTTAAAGTAATAGGACTATGTGCTATATACTGCACAAATTTAATTATGGATTTATTGAATTTACTACATTAATTATAAGACAATTACATTATTTTCATTTCAAAAAGTGCAAAATTCTTGATTTACGAATCAAAGCGATTCGCTTGAGCGCTTTGCGAGTTTTTTTTTTTTTTTTCACCTATTCACTGCTCAGTCATAATAAATTAAAACATTGTCGTAGGAGCATTTCTAAGAAAAACACTATTATTAAAGAAAAAATTACAATATTGAATTAATTGATAGCAGGGACATGACAGACTGAATGGTAAAGGAAGAATTGCTCACCTTTCTGTCTGGACGTCTCACAACAGGTATGTTTTCAGCCTATAAACATGATTTAAAAAGAATTTGATTTTTGAGAAATAAGTAACAATACATTTTCATGCTTGGTGCAATATGCATAGAAAATACTTACGGCTGCTTGTCGGACATACACAGGATGAGACAATTGCACATTTTTTAAAAGGAAGAGCAAGCATTCTAAAGTGTAATATTCTTTAGGGGTACCATCTTTTCCAGAGCTTTAAAATTTAAAGAGAAGAATAATTAGAAAAATAACTTTTAATTACACTACTACAAATTTACAGAAAAAAAAATAATAATAAAAACTAAAATTGGGAGAAATAAGATTTAACACGCAAAGAATGTTATCAAAACACGATTCTAACCATTTCACATCATAATACTGAAAACATGCAAAACAAAAATTAAAGACTTACCCCCACACCAAATAATTTGTTTTAACATTTTTTGGCCAGGAATATTCTCCAAAAATAATCTGATTATTTCTTTCGGTGATCGCTTTCTTGTTTACATTGTACTGACGAAGGAAACTGAGTGGATCAGCCATTTTATGACCGACTTTATACGATACACAATGGCCAAGTCAGAAGTAAATTCTAAACAATCTCTAATTAGTAACAATAAGGCATTATTTCAATCAAAAAAATAAAATATGTTTGCATTCACACAACTTTGACGCTCAACAAAAACCTAATGAAAACACAACTCAAACACGCATGCGCACAACGTCACGGTTACTCAAAAAAGATTTAAGACCATTGAGTATAGAGCAAGAGGGGTATTAATCAAATCGAAATTCGTAAGATTCCGCAAAAGGATTCTCTCTCACGTTTTAAAAAAGTATATTCCCCTCTGATCCCCCCTGAAAATGGGGACAGTCCCCATTTTCAGGACGTTTTTCAAATTGTCCCCAGAATGTAAAAATGGAACTGGGGACAATTTTTAATTATTGCATTGTTTTTCAATTAAATTACTGTTAATTATTGCATTAATTATAAATGTCCCCAGTTTTGTTGTCAGAATCGGGGACATGTCCCCGTTTCTGACTACAAAAATCTGGTCACCTTAGCATATGGACGTGTTTGTCCACTTATAGACCTTTTACGGTCGAAACCCGGACATCAACAAAAACCATTTAATAATTTTTGCTAATTTTATGTAATGATAAATTTAAATTTATCGTTACATCTTAATAACGAATTTGTAAAACTATTCGTACCTAATTTTTTTTAAATCAACCTTTAAGTACTTGCCCCGCTTCAGACCCTTAATCATGGACTTCACAGTAGAGTGTGCTAGCCACTATACGCAGTGGGACTTGCTCTGATGTGTCAAAATGCTGAAGTAAAGATTTTTTAGTTTCGGACTGGAACATAGAAAAAAATATGCATGCAGCTATTCGTTTTCGGATGTTGAGTCGCTAGAGAATTTTCTTTTTCTTTTGTATGAGGATATGAGTTTCTTTTTGCACAATACCGCTTTTATAGGAAATAATAATACATAAAAAATATTTTAAATTTCAAAAGTTCCCGGACAAAAAAAAAAGAAAAAAAAACTCTAGAATTTAAAATGTTTTTAAACTTTTTTAGGGTAAAATGTAACATCAATAAAAACATAAAATATAATAAATTCATGCGTCGTAAGTACAGCATTGAGTAAAATGAAAATCAATGACAAAAAAGTAACTTTTCCATATTTTGTCCATTTCTGAACTTATACACTCATCCATTTTATGTCGTATCACTGACATAGTGTGGTTCATCTAGAATACGTCCATAAATGGACTTATTCTGGATATTCTAATTCTAGTTTTGGTCTATTCATGGACATATTCTGGATTTTCCAGATTATGTCCATAAATAGATGTCTTATGGATGTCTGTGTATAGACATGGATGTATTATGGATGAGTTGGATCAGAAATAGACATAAAACGGACAAGTGTGTTATCTGGGACCTAAGCAATTGAAGGCCCGGTCATTGGGTACATTTTGCCTGGTCGGAAAACGCTGCAATCTACCACTCATATTTCTCTGGATCATTATCAGCTCTCCCCATACGCTTCTCGTCATTGATGACCCTGTGGCGGCACGATCACCTCCGCGCACACAACACCCGGCAATTGAAGGCCGGTCGAATAGGACCTTTTGGCCGAACCGGATTGCGCCTCATTCTACCACCCATAAGTCCCTGGATTCAAACCCAGCTCTCGCCACCGCACGCTTTCTCTAGATTGGTGACCCGGACAACGAACACACATTCTCCTTCTCGCCTACAGCGACAGATTGCGCCAGCACCGCTCTCGCTCGGCTTTTTCAAAGTCCGCAACGAGCGGATGCGACCTCACCAAAGTCCGCAACGACCGGCAGCGACCTCACAAAGTCCACAACGAGTGGCAGCGACCTCACAAAGTCCACAACGAGTGGGAGCGTTCTATATCGCTTGGAACATCGTTCGTCAGCCTCCGACTGACTCTCTAGAAGGGGGGAGTAGTGTGGCGGTACAATCACCTCCGCGCAGACAACACCCGGCAATTGAAGGCCGGTCGCGGCGGCGCGTACTCTCCTGAGAAACTCCATGGCTTTATCCGCGCCCACACTGTAACCGCTAAGTGACCAGAGCGGGATTGAACCGGTTTTCCCGGACTGGACTAAAACTAACTCAGTGCACTTCGACATCGCCAGTGTGTGTCCCAGACAGCACAGCATACTTGCAGCAAGCTTGATTTATCAAGTCAATAAGCTTGAAAATTTCAAGCGTGTAAGCTTAATGCAAGCTTGAATCAAGTGTTCTAGTTTACACTTGCCCAGCTTGCATTAAGCTTGAATCAAGCTTAATTTCAAGCTTAAAATATTTTCCTAAATACACGGGGCGCCGGTCGGCGAACTCGCCCCACATATTTTACTTTGCCACGCATTTTCCCCTCTACGCTGAAATTTCAATTTAATTTAATCTGTTTCCATCAAGTGTCCGTGGCTAGAATAGAACCCGGGACCTTTCGGTAAGCAGGCGAGCGCGCTATCCGTTCAGCTACTAAGCCTCGCGCAGCTATGACTAAAGTCTGGAGTGACTAACACGCCGTTTTCTGGCCAGATTGATAAGTGGGCGATATGTTATTTGTTTTTTTCATTTTTCCATGGGATGCATCAAAATTAAAATAATGTTATGTGTGATTTAGAGACTCTACTAATAGGGAAATAAATATAAACTTAAGAGCAGCACACGTTTTAAAACTTTCAGTACCGCAACACTCATGAGCAATACTGCTGGCCAAAATCGAGACAAACGACTGATTTTGAAATCAATTTCGTAGTATAATTGTATTTTATTTTGAAGAATTTCCATATTTGGAAATATAGAATCTTTTTTTTTTTTTTTTAATTATATGGTGAACCACACATAAAGTGAAGTATATTAACTAACTAAATTGTGTTAATTATATTAAAATTTATTTTTAGGGCTAATTAATTAGTTAATGGAATTACTAATGTTAATTCTGTTATTGTTATATCTGTAGGCCCTGGGCAGTTGCCCCGTTTGCCCTGCCGGTAATATGGCACTGATGATAAAATAAAACACATCTTTTACGAACTTTCAGCAAATTTGAAGAACGCTAGACAATTAATGTCCATTCTCTTTCACAGATGGCGCCATCACTGTGCACTTTCGAAAGCTAAAATCAAGCTAAAGTCAAGCTTGTATTAATACGTCAAATTCAAGGAAATGTGAAGCTTGATTTAAGCTTATGTGCTGTCTGGGGTGTGGATTTTCCCTAACCGCTGCCGTACGCGCAGCAGATTGTATTCTTTTGGTTCCTAATGTTCTAATTTCTAAGTTAATAATTAAATGTTCTTGTTTTTGTTAGAATGTAATGTGTTACTTCTTAAACACCCGACATTAGCAACCGAAGTGGTGACACGGACAACGAACACGCATTCTACCGAAGTGACCTTTTAGGACTTAGAACATGTGCACGTTCCTTCTGTTTTAAGTAAGCACGTGGTATCTACCGCCTTCGACGGAGATGTCTGTTATTGCTAGTGAATCTTCAAATAATGGAATAATCAATATTGTGTGATCATCTATAGTGCGTGGTGTTTGCTGTATCTTGCGCTTCCTTACAATTGTGGATTATTGCCGCATGGTAATATTTTTTTTTTCTCCCACGTGTTCATCCCAACTCAGCACCAGTGGCGGCTCGTGGGATACAGCAAGTACAGCCGGGCTGCACTTGAAATTATCACCAAGCATCACTAATTTTCCTAAATTCAGATTAGAATTATGGAATTCCTACTGTAAATTTAAAAAAATCTCAAAAAAAAAAAAAAAGTATTGAAAACGTAACGAAAATTATCAGCATCTACTAAATTTCCTAAATTCACATTAGAATTACGGAATTCCTACGGTAAATTAAAAAAATCTCCCAAAAAAAAACGTATTGTGGCCGGAGGATCGCTCATTCAGAAAAAAAGCGCTTAATCTTCCCGCAATTCAATTGGGAAAATCTTTGATACAGCCATGAGGTCTGAAAAAGAAATTGGCAACACCGTTGCCATGACAAAGACTACGTAAGCAATCTCTCCGGCATAGGCTGTATAGGGCGAACGCAGTTAAGACGCAGCTCATATAAGATTTCCTTGCACCGGCTGCATTCTGGAATCCGACAAACTGATTGGCTCTGACGAAAAGTGAGGGAGGGGGTACGACACAGAGAATATATGTTCTTGTCCATTCTAACGGAAGGAATTTTTTTTTTTTTTTTTTTTTTTTTTTTTGTCTGGGAAGGTTGAAAGTTCTTACATTTATTTGTTACTGTATTATTGAAATTTATGATTTAACCGTTTTGAAACATGCAGCCCCATTATGATCCAGTTTGTGTCTTGCTTCAAACTCCATTTAACATATGGAAAGAAGATGATAAACGACAACTACTAAAAGAAGATAGACCGACACCAAAATTGTCCATTCATAAGAAAACAGCAGGTTCGTCTCAGCATGGTCGTAGCTTCCAGTTATCTTGGTATTCATTATTCTCGTGGCTATGTGGCAGTTTTTATTTACAAAAAAATGTTTTGTTGGCCGTGTTTAATCTTTGGGATAAAAAAGAGCGTTTGGAATGGTACTGGATATGATGGGTTAACCACCATCACAAGAGCAAGTAAAACACATGAAGGCTCAATCGAACATTTAAAAAATTCTTTAAAATTTGAAGAGTTGCTAGGAAGTGGGACCCAAATTGCTGACGCATTAAAGGAAAACTCTCGACTTTATATTGCTGAATTTAACAAGAAGGTAAACCTGAATAGACGCTTCATGCAGTTACCCATCAAAGCAGTATTGTTTTTAAGTAAGCAAGAACTGGCATTTAGAGGACATGACGAGCGAGAAGATTCTTTAAGCCGGGGGAATTTTAAAGAGCTTTTAAAATTATTGATATCTGAAGCTTCGATAGAATTAGAACAGCATTATTTAAATATTAAAACTGTTTTTAAAGGTGAATCAAAAACTATACAAAATGAATTGATTGAGTGTTTATATTCTCATATACATGAATTTATAAAAAATGAAGTTTCAGAATCTCCGTTTTTTGCTGTTGAAGTAGACGATACCACAGATATTTCCCAAAAATCACAATGCTCTATTATTGTGAGGTATGTTTCTTCAAACGGATTGGTAGTTGAGAGATTTTTAGGGTTTTTTGATGTTAGTATATCTTGTACTGCAGAAGCTCTCTTTGAACTTTTAGAAACGGTTTTAGGACCTCTTGAATATCGCACAAAACTTATTGCTCAATGCTACGATGGAGCAAGTGTCATGCGTGAACATTTGACTGGCTTGCAAACCAAAATTAAATCGCAAGCTCCACAAGCATTATTTGTTTACTGCTGCGGCCATAGACTTAATTTAATTCTAAAACAAAGTGTAAATAATATCTCAGACTGTCGAATTTTTTTTGCAAACTTAAGTGGAATTCCTTCATTTTTCCACCATTCTGCGAAGAGGACATACTTACTAAATTCAACAATTGCACGGAAAATACCAACTAGCACTGACACTCGATGGCATTCTAATAAGTAAAATATTAAGGGTGGTAACAGATGAATGGAAAGGCTTAAAAAAATTTTTCGAAAGCATTTTATCTGATCCAAATATGGATGAAACTTCCATTCGACATGCAAATGGATTTTTGAATTATTTTAATGATTTTGGATTCACACTTTTATCCTTAATTTTTGATTTTATTTTCCAAGAAACAGATGTTTTGTATGACATTCTGCAAAAAAAATCTTTGGATATAAATTATTGTCTCCAGCAAATCAAGGCAACTCGGAACATAATAAGCCAAAACCGTAATGAGGACACGTTCAAACGTTTTTTTTTTTTTTTTTGAAATAGCGAATTCAAAAACAGAAATTGTTTTCAAAAGACAATATGACTTCCAAATGCAAGATGTGTTTCGAAAATTTAAAATATTATATTTTGAAATTTTAGATACCATAGTAATGGAATTTGATGCAAGATTTAAAGACAGCGAATGTTTATATATTTTTTTTTTTTTTTTGTCTCGCCGATTCTTCAAAGTTTGAGGACTTTTCCATAAATAACATCCCAGAAAACGTTATAGAAAGCTTGAAAAACTCTTATCCAAATGTGATAAGTGATACTCATAGACTTAAAAATGAATTAAAACTGTTTTATTCAGATTTATCATACAGGAATTGTAGTGTGCAAGAAATAATTAAAAACATGCATGATAATGGAACGAAGTACATTTTTCAAGAAGTATATAAATTCCTGTGTTTGATACTGACAATACCCACTACAAGCGCAACAAGTGAAAGAAGTTTCTCTTGTCTAAAGAGAATTAAAAATTATTTGAGGAATTCCATGTCCGAGGAACGATTGACGGCATTATCGACGCTGTCAATCGAACGGGGAATAATTGATGAACTTATTAAAACAACGCCTTTTTATGAGGACATCACTGACCGATTCGCAAAGTTTAAAAGAAAGGAGGATTGATTTGACTTATAAAAAATAAGTAAGTTTTCTCTTTTTTACTTTTCTTCTCATGTTATCATTACAAAATAAAATTCTAAGGAAACTTCGAATCAGACACGGATTAATGCAATTTTGAGGATAAGAGCGGCTAGTTGAAATTTATGTCAATTTTATGGAAGTAAATAAGGATCTCTTACATTTTTTATGTAATTTCCTTTTTTACTTCCTTGTACGTAGTATAAGGAAGTAATGTGATCCCGAAAAATTTTGGGGGCCAAATTTCGACAAAAAAACCGATTCTGAGTACATCTAAATTTAATTTTAAGAATATTTTCGATGCATCTCATTGTAGGCTAGCATGCACGATCATATTAAGGCGTCTGCAACTCATTTTGACCAGCGGCGATTCTATTGTGGTCAGTTTTTCCATGCCGTCTGTACGTACGTACGTACGTATGTAACTCGCATATCTCAAAAACTATTGGTCGTAGAAAGTTGAGATTTGATATTTAGGATTGTTCTATGATCTAGTTGTGCACCTCCCCTTTTGGTCGCAATCGAATGTATAGTTTATGTACAGGACCGCCCAAAAGATTCGAAATACATTACGCTCTATGGGCCGAAATTCATTGAACTCGCCTAACTCAAAAACTATTAGGCGTAGAATGTCGAAACTTCATATTTTGGATAGTTGTAACATCTAGTTGTGCACCTCCCCTTTCGGTTCCATTCGACTGTATAGTTTATCTACAGAACCGCCCAAAAGATTCGAAATACATTACGCTCTATGGGCCGAAATTCATCAAAGCGTTTTTTAGAGGTATTGGGCTATTTCAAACGACTCAGAAGTGATATATGCTGTAAAGAGTTAGAAAATGAATTTCTCCATTTAAAAAAGTGTCTTTATCATTTACATTTCTGCTACAGGAACACTCAAAAGATTTCCAATACATTACGGTCAATGGCAATTTTAAGGGCATTCATCCATTTCAAGCACAATACCGTCCTACCACTTAAGTTAGGTAATGGCCCCACCACGGTCACGCGCCTCCCTCAAGAACTATGCCAAAAGTCGCCAAGCTTGGCGACTTTTGGTGTACGTGTGTGCATATTTAACTCTCAAATCTCAAAAACTATTATGAAATTTCATATATAAGATTGTTGTAACATCTATTTGTGCATCTCGATTTTTGGTTCCAATCTACTGGTTCCAATCGACATTGACGCGTTTCGCCGAAATATCGCCAAATTTGGCGCCAAAAATTATTTCGTATTTTGTATAACTCTAAAACTTTAACCCGTAGAATTTTGAACTTTTGTATTTAGAGCTATATTATAATATCTAACTGTTTTCAATATCTTTTTTGACAGCAATCGACTGGGAATTTATTTACAGAGCCAAATGACCTTAAATACATTAAGATGTATGGATGCATTCAATTCATTGAAAGTCTGTGGTCAATGACTACTTTGGCTATCCCCAAAATCTCGCAAACTATCTCAAGTTTGTCGGCTTTTGGTGAAATATTGTGAAATAAAGTGTCAGAAGGAAATCTTTCAAATTGAACTCAGCTTGGCGATATCGAAGTATTTGGCTAGAAATCGCTAAACTATTATTGATATTTTATCTCTTTCAAACAAATAAGTTTAGAGGAAGTGCGTAGAAAATATTTTTGATTTAATAGACGTGCAAGGAAGTCATGTGTTGGACACATCAGATTTTTTTTTTTCTCAGGGAGGGCTTAATCGGGGGCTCCTATGTTTCCGGCTGCACTAACATTTTTAACCACCGGCCGCCACTGCTCAGCACCGGGGTAAGTCGCTAAGTTTAAATTTTCTGAGTACCATTTTAGTTGCGTAAAAGTGCTTATTTCGCTCAGACAGCATTGTTTTTAACAATTATTACGGCCTTTCGCCACATAGGCAGATGTTATCATATAGGTAATTCTCATTTGTTTTGCCTGATTACAACAATTAGTAATAATTTTCTAATCATGAATACTTGTATGACTAATTATTAACTTTTATTTGCTTTTTTCAAGTTGCTCTTACTTTAAAATAATTATTTGGTGTTCACAGTTTTGATGATTATATTTTCCTTTGTCCGCATTTTAAAGTTCTGAAATTTTAAGTGTGATTTTTTGTTCTCTCTTAAGGATTTTTGCATGTTTTTTCTATATTGCATTTTAGGCTTGTGAAATTTCAAATCGGTAATTTGGTATTCCGAAGACTTTAATTTCCCTGACCGCTAAAACTAAGCACTATTAATCAAAATGCAGGGCGGAAACAGCAAACAGGCGAATAGTATGCCTTCGGCGAAAGTTAGACCTCATTTACCAGTAGAATTTAGGAAACTAGCATTTGACCTGGTGCATAACCTGGCACACCCAGGTATTAGGGCTACTGCAAAGCTAATGACAAGTAGGTTTATCTGGGCATCGATAAATAAAGATGTGCGGCTCTGGGCTAAAACGTGCATCCCATGCCAGCGAGCCAAAGTCCATAGGCATACCGTTAGTCCAGCAGCCAAAATAGATGTTCCGGACGGCAGATTTGAGCATTTTCATATTCACCTAGTAGGGCCCTTGCCAACCTCAGAAAATTATCAGTGTTTATTAACAATGATAGACAGGTTTACTCGATAGGTCGAGGCTGTTCCGCCGCGTGGCATTACTGCGGACACTGTCGCAAAAGTTTTTTTCTCACAATGGATTGCACGATTCGGAATACCAAATGTTGTAACGACGGACCAAGGTCGTCAATTTGAGTCAAATTTATTCAAATCTTTGGCTAAGATTCTAGGCATTAAACATATTCACACAACTGCATTCCACCCACAAAGCAATGGTTTGATTGAGAACGCGCACCGGCCATTAAAAGCCGCTCTAAAGGCTTGTCTGAACAAAAATTGGACTCAAAACCTCCCAACTGTTCTTCTCGGTCTAAGATCGGTACTCAGAGAAGAACTTGGCGCGTCCACTGCTGAACTTGTTTTTGGCACAACACTGCGGCTTCCGGGTGAATTTTTCGCCCCCAGCAAAGAGGACAGCAATCTTGCTGGATTGTTACAGCAACTTCGCAGAGCTATGAACACTCTAGGACCACTTGCCATCAGCAACCATGGGGCTGCCAAAACATTTGTGCCTCAACGCATGTATTCGTCAGGCAAGACCAAGTAAAACCACCCCTCACATCTCCATATGACGGACCGTTCAAGGTCCTGGAGCGGACCGACAAGTTTTTTAGAGTGCTCGTGAGAAATAGGGAGTAAGTAGTATCCATCGACAGACTTAAGCCTGCCTTCCTCCTAGAGACTGAAACTAGTCACACAAAGCGGGAAGTTGCACCGGAGGCAATCCAGGACCACACCATGCCAACGGTAAATGGAGACAGATCACCATCTGTGACAGAAAAGATGACACGGCCGGGAATAAAAGTGAAATTCCCAGTCCGTTTCTTGACGTAACGTTGCCACTGCAAGGGGGGTACTGCGGCGGCGCGTACTCTCCTGACAAACTCAATGGCTTTATCCGCGCCCGCGGATAAAGCCGACATTTCCAAGAGTTATGGAACGCTGCCACTCGTTGTGAACTTTGAAAGAGCCGAGCGAGAGATGGAAGAGGTCGGTGCTGGCGCCATCTGTTCTGTCGCTGTAGGCGAGAAGGAGAATGCGTGTTCGTTGTCCGGGTCATCATTGTAGAGAGAGCGTGTGGCGAGAGCTGGGTTTGAACCCAAGGACTCTGGGTGGTGGAATAAGGCGCAATCCAGCTCGGCCAAAAGGTACCCCTTTTGACTGGCCTTCAATTGCCGGGTGTTGTGTGCGCGGAGGTGATCTTGTGTCGCTACAATGCATCAAAATTAAAATTTTAACACTCTCCAACAAGGTTGAAAAGTGTATATGATTTCGGTTTGTCTATCTGTTCGCCAGCTATGGGCAAGGGTAAGCAAATGCCCACCCTTACGTAAAAAAAATCACCCAAAAATATAAGTAGATATTTTTTAAAATCTGAAATCTGGTCAGTGATTTTTAAATCGATGTTAAACCAGTAATTTTACTTAAAAACGTAGAATAAATATGTACAAAATTGTTAATGCACAGATAGCTGTTTGAAAGATATACCTTAGGAAAATGAATTAAAAAAAGAATAGAATAAAAAAAGTGAAGTATACCTAGTGGAATAAAAATTGTCGCTCACGAGAGGTCACACTAAGGGCGAGATTCAAGGGAAACGCGCGCGATCGAGTTCGAATCGAACGTTTTTCAGTCCCCAGTTCCCAGTTGAGTCCCCAGAATGCTTCCAATGAACAAACCTATCGCGCTGTCACGTGATCAAAACGCGATTGTTTTGTTTCAGTTGAATACAAAACATTGATATATTTCGAAGTTTTCCCTCTTCGATGCGGAAAACGTTCGAATTGTGTTTCACTTAAATCTCGCCCTAAAATTGGTCCAAAACCTTTCGTATGAGCTGTTCCAAATCACCGTTCAATTGTTTTCTTCGATGAACATTATTTCTGATGATATAGGTCAATATATCATCAGTCACAGTTGATTTTACCGACGACTTAACTCTACGTAGAGTACTGAGACATATTTCTGCAGTACACAAGGACGTATTGAGGAATTTATTTCATGAAAGTAAATAAAGAGAAGAAACTTCAAAATTATTCTTTAGTCAGGGCCGGATTTAGTAGAGAGCAACTGGGGCCATGGGCGCCGGCAGCATAGGGCAAGGAGGGGGGGCAATGACCCCCCCTGGATTTTTGTATGCAGTGTTTTCCCTTGATTTTTTGCTCTTTCCAACATGGTAACCATACGTCAAAGTAGTCTTTGCCCCCCTTGAGTAGTTTTTGACCCCTCCTTGGAATAATCTTTGCCCCCCCGGGAAATATTCTGCCGGCGCCCATGACTGGGGCTGCAGCCTCGGTGCTTCCATAACAGAGTAAAAATGCTATTGTGGGGGCTCCCACGATAGACATTTTTACTGAGCTTTACCTATAAAAGGGCCAGATGCAGCGCAACTGCACCTTTGCACACACTTCGCTTACCACTGGCGCTCAGTGTGCTCGGTTTCGACCCAATATTAAAAGTGCAACACCAGACTAGAAGTAGGCATTATCTTTAGTATAAATGAAAGCCACCTCCATTGGGATTCGAACACGTGATCATCAGGCTGTGAGTTAACAGTGAATCCGCTTCGCCACACAGGTCTTTGAAAGCTTTCTTTCATTTGAAAAATAATTAAGGCCTTCCATTTGTTTGTTATCCAAGAGCCTCCACATCTCTGTCCGACAGTTTCTTTAGCAATACATATTAGTTTGTGGAGACCAGGGCTTAATTTCTAGCAAAAGAAGTACCGGAGCCCTAATATTCACGAGCTTATGCTCATATATAGCGGCGTACTTAAGTCCGAGCTACCCCTTCAGTACGGGGTAGGTAGAACGTTCAATTAATATAATAATTCAAATATTTTCCCGTGTAATATTATTTGACATATTTTTCGGCCATCTACCATTTTCAGTGGCATAACCACTGTGCCATGGTGAAGCTTTGACATATTTTTATTATTTCATGGCACAGTTGTTATACTGAAAATGGTAGACGGCCGAAGTGTGAAGGTCCCGGGTTCGGGTCCCATCGCGCGGCTGTCGATGTAACGGTCTGGAGTTTTGGTAGGTTTTCTCCAGATGTAACGTGAATACGCGTTAGAACCCCTTAGAAAGTAATCAATTCATCTTTATGGTGTTATTTTATAAAGTTTTTTATTATTTTATTTTACCCTTAGAAAGTCCTCCTACCAAGGCTTCCCCATCCTTGACGGATCACCCTAGCGTAGCGTTGCCATAATCACACAAATAAATATTTCACAAAACAGTTAATAATAAATGATCTGAAGTTAGCATGAAGAAATATGAACAATATACAGTAGAAGACCCAAAATCTGCAAATTGGGAGCAGACCTTGTGCAGATTTTAGATTTTTGCACGTTTTGCGGCACAACATTTAACTTTATTTTCTCCTAAATAAAAGAAATAAAGTAAAAAAAAAACAGTTAAAGTAATGTAAAAGTGATTGAAATACATAGTAAAAACAAGTGAAAGAAATAATGTCATAATTTTTAACACATGAAGAAACAAAGAAATTTATATATCATAATTATGAAGACAAGGAAATTCACGAAAATTCAAATTACTTAAAATGTTAAACATTTGCAGATGCATGTCTTCCAGGCTTCTCCATCCTGGATTCAAAAACTTGTATTTGCAGTCTTATTAGCCTATGGGCATCGACTAGTGTAGTTTGTCGATTTTGCAGCTCTAATGAAAGTTCCGACAGTTCTTCAGAGCATCATACATAACGCCAAGATTTAAGATAAATGTATCAGTCGCTAGTTTATTCGTCAACCCAGAAAATGTGGCTCTTTCTTTGGCATCTTTTTTATCTGGAGCTCTGTGTGAAATGTTTATGTAGACTTTCATAGTCCGTCCACGCTGCTTTCACAGATCGAAGACTTGATGCAGCCCAGCTAACATCGAAAATACGCCCAATCTTTAGTAATTCTTGTCCTGTATTTATAGCACACTCAATAAGTTGTCGTTGGTTTTTTGGTGAACTGTGATATATGTTTCTTAATTTGTCCATGAAAATTTTAAAGTTATTTATTCCTGCAACTAATTTTACTGCATCAGCAACGCTGAGTTCTAGGCGATGATTCATACAATGCCAAATAATTATATTAGGAAACCTATCCAACAGTTTTTTACATAGTCCTTCTTTTCTGCCAAGTATAACAGAAGTTCCATCCAAGTGACAGCAACTAATTGCTCTGCACCAAGTGGGTTGTGCACTAAGATAAGTCACAGATAGATCGGCTTCTTCTAAACTGACTGAAATCGGTTTCAGGATGCTAGAATTGGTTTGAGGCGAAACGAATCCCGTGCAGTGCGCCTGTTAAAATCGATGTGTGTATGAAAAGAGTAAAAATGACAAATTAATATGTAATGATGGGCTCCGGAGCCCAATATTCGTGAACTCCGGTTGGTTTTGCCTAATATGTAAAAATTCACTCAAAAAAAAAAAAAAAAAAGAAGTACCGGAGCTGAGCTCCGACTCATATTAAGCCCTGGTGGAGACATTTTATATAGAACAACCTATGTACTTCCAAACTTAAAAAATCTGATGAGGACAACACGACTTCCTTGCACATCTATTAAATCAAAAATATTTTAGGCGTACTTCATCTAACTTATCTTGCTTGAAAGAGATAAAATACTGCAGTAATAGTAAGGTTTAGCGGTTTTTCGGCAAAACTCGCCAAGGTCGATGACAAATGGCGAGATTTTGGGCACGGATCAAAGAATGCCTGACTATCGCCAAATTTGGCGATATTTCGGCAAAACTCGCTAAGGTCGACGATAAATGGCGAGCTTTTGGCCATGGACCAAACAATGACTGACTGCAGATGTAATATATTAAAGATATCCATAGGCGTTACTGTATTAAAATTCTTTTGGGTGATCCTGTAAATAAACTTTCCAGTAGATTGGAACCAAAAATTGACATGCACAACTAGATGTTACAGCAATCTTATATATGAAATTTCAACATTCTACGACTAATAGTTTTTGAGATTTGAGAGTTTAATGCATACACACGTACACCAAAGTCGCCAAGATTGGCGATTTTTGGCGTAATTCTTGAGGGAGGCACGTGACCGTGGTCGGACCATTACCTATTAACTATATTTTAGGACGGTATTGTGCTTAAAATGGATGAATGCCCCTAAAATTGCCATTGATCGTAATGTATTGGAAATCTTTTGAGTGTTCCTGTAGCAGAACTATAAATGATAAAGACACTTTTTTTGATGGAGAAATTGATTTTCTAATCCTTAACAGCATATATCACTTCTGAGTCATTTGAAGTAGCCTAATACCTCTAAAATACGCTTTAATGAATTTCTGCCCATAGAGCGTAATGTGTTTAAAATGTTTTGGGCGGCCCTGTAGATGATGAACTATCCAGTCGAATGAAACCGAAATGACAGATGCACAACTAGATGTTACAGCGATCCTAAATATAAAGTTTCAACATTGTACGACCAATAGTTTTTGAAATATGCGAGTTTTATGAATTTCGGCCCATAAAATTCAAATCTTTTGGGCGGTCCGGTAGATAAATTATCAAAGCGATTGGGACCAAAAGGGGAGGTGCATAATTTCAATCTTCTTCTATACTATTAAAATCTGTGCGCGTCTGTCTGTAACATCATCTCCTCCGAAACGGCTGGGAGTTGAATTTCTATCGAGGTGTCCCCGGATTCGAAAAATTCCGAGGAAGGTCTTCCGCTGAATTAAATTTCGAAATTCGAATTAGTTTAAGAGATATTGATTTAAAAAAAACCCGTCAAAATCGCCAATTTTTGCTCTCCGCAATTCCGCGATTGTAACCCCTGTAGTCAAAATGGAGAAATAAGCATCGAGGTTGCCATGTTTGGCGAATTTAGTACATGATTTAGACTTGAATTAAAAATAAAAGAATAATCATTTATTTCCTGTATAGAATATTTGCTAGGTTATTTTTTAATTAAAATATCGTCTGCGTGGGAAATCAGAGCAGGAATTCAATGTTTTTATATTAAAAGAATAAGGATTTGGAGATTTCCGAAACTAAACCGTATATTTTATAGTTTGGCGAAAAATAAAATGGATGATATGGCATATTTTGAGAAAGTAGTAGGTTCTACCTATGGCTCACTGGGATAAGTACAGGCTGTCGGAAAACCAGTTTCTCCTATGGGATTTTGCGTACAAGAAAAGTGTCGCTTCTTCGCCGATTTGTCGCTGTTACCTAACTGTATATCACTGTTGCCAACTCTGCCGGAGAAAAAGATCTTGGTAAACTGGCAATACCGAAGTATTTCGTAAATCGGAAAATGAATGTCCAAATGTCTCAAAGAGCATTAGCAGATAAGCATATTTCAGCAGAACAAGCACGTAAACGCCAAAAAAATTTTACTTTTTTTCTCAGCTTGAAAATATTGTTAGCCATTCATATTTTTTAAGCCATTCATTGTCAGCTTGAAAATATTGTTAGCCATGCGGATTCTTTAAATTTTGATTTTAGGCATATTTTCTCCGGAAGAGTTGGCAACAGTGATACAGTTGGGTAACAGCGACAAATCGGCGAAGAAGCGAAAATTTATTCGTACGCAAAAGCGGAGCTTTTCGAACAGCCTGTATTTATCTCAGTGAGCCATGGTTCTACCGATTTGCACAATTTTGGGCTTGGCGCAATTTACTGCGAGCGAACAGAAATAGGTTTAGGTTTGTGTGTGTAGGTTTTATGAGAATACGGCGTTAAACTTTAATTTTCCATGCAGAAATAGTGCAATTATTAAGGCGATTTTAAGCGATCGATCTTTGGAATTTTCCCCAAATTAAGTAAATTGAATTAACTTGGGTGAATGCCACCAAATTTGAAAAGAAATGAAATTCTTGCATTTGGTAAATTAGAATAAATAAAACACGTTATGGTTGATAATTTAAAATACTCCTATGCTACTTTTCATTTAAATGTCTGCATTAATTTTTGGCGATCGAGCCATACACGAATAGCTATTTCCCATTTTGATTGCTGTTAAATCAGTGCTTAGAATGATTCTCTGAAAAAAAGAAAGAAAAAATCTCGCAAAATGGCTTACGCGGATTCCTTCTTTAGTACCTTTCTTAGAAAAATTGGCCATAAATATTCAAATGTAGTGTAACTCCGTGTTTAATAGTGTGTGTTTTTTGCGTTTGTATTGCTAATTCTATGGCACGATTGAGATTAGCCAATGTTACGAGCAGATGGATAGATAATTTTTTTAAATCCCAGCAAACAGGGTATAGTAAAATAGGAATTCTGTATAAATACGAAAATTTTTGGAGATGAAAGAGAATGTTTTTAAGCCTGGTAAATATACCTGGTATTGCTTATAAATTATTGCATTTACTGTGAAGTTTAATTTACGATTCATTTTGGCTATTTGCCATCGACTATCGGCGTTAATTATGCCAATATGGCAGTTCTAGCAAGCAAAAATAAATTTCATTTCATGTTCTGTTTTTAATATTGCTACAGTTTCCGTAGTTACGGAATCCGTTGTTGCCACTCAAGCTGTTAAATTTAACAATTAAGTGAAAAAAAATCATTTCTACTGCTCTTGACTCGAAAAATGAAAACGCATTGGATATGACACAATTAAAACATTACCACAATCACCACGTCAATAACGCGAAATTCATTTTCAAGGTCTTTAAGAAATCCTGTATACTATGTCAAAGCCTCAAAGCTTAATTCCTATGTCAAAGCTTAATTCCGATTAGTTCGCAAGAAAATCGATTAATCAGTATAAACTGAAGCAATGAAACTTTGTAAGCGTTTTTCTTGAAACAAGGAAAGTGCAAATTGACGCCTTTGGTGTAGAAGTGCGGATAGGGAGAGCTACATAAACAGTAACGGGGAATGGGGAATGATAATTGAATATGCGCATGCACAAAGACCCAAAAATCAAGAGAGTATGAAAAGTCGGGAATATGAAATGAAAATAAAAAATAAATCAAATGATACGAGATATAAGTAATAATAATACGAGAATGAGATTATTACAATCATGTGTACAACAAAGGTCCCAATTGCTTATAATATTCCCCTAGCAATGACTTAGCCCGACCAGTGGCCGAGCGCTTAGCGCTCTGATCTGGGAGACGAAAGGTTTCTGGTTCAAAACAGATCGCGTCCGCCGACCTAACAGTTCGGAGTTTTCCTGTATTCCGTTCGGAAAATAAAACAGTACTCGCAACATGCATATGTTAGGAAACATATGGCTGGTTTCCTCCAAAACGTAGCATAAATACCGGTTAAGACCCCTTAGAAAGACACCCTCGGAGGACACACCCACCCCTTGACCTAGATCCCATGCGTTGAGACTAGAAGCAGGATAGTCTCCAGATTTGTAGAGAGTTCAACTGAACGCCCAGCGTTGTGTGCAACTTATAGAAGCAGTTCTACGATACCGGATCTATCGAGAAAAAGCATGGGCAAGGTCATCCGAGAGAAGCTGCTTCTTTTTTGATCGCCAGTGACACTGACGTAGTTTTTGTGCAATCCTGTTGCAGTCATCTCCGATTTGCACTCATGTCGTCAACGTTTCATCACGATTTAAATAATTTTTTACTTTTATAGATTCCGCATCAATGGGTTTAATTCTAATTATATGTGTCAGGAAAATGTTCTTTTCCCACCGTGCGGAGAACGGGTACCCCGCTAGTCTTATATAATAAAATCCGAGAGTAAACATTGTATGTAGCTATGTAGGTTTGTAGGCAAGTTTGTGACTACCGATCTTTTTGCGCGCGTCTCTGGATCGCATTGCGCCGAGACGGTTTGTCGCAGACCTACCGAATTTTGCATACGGCTTCACTAGGACAGATCCTAACACGCCTCGGAGCGATTTCTTCGAAATTCGAATTAGAAAATGTTTTATTTTATGTTTTGTCCGATTTTTAGCGATTTTTCTCAATTAATGCGTAATAACGCCGGTAATTGCACTCGCAGTAAAACGAAATTTACATCATCGGATAGAGGAGAAAATTTTCTTTTAAAAATTGTTTGTTCGGACTGTGTAACATAATTTGCAGATTTTGGGGAATTTTTCAAATAAAATTAAATTTGACGCTGACTTTCGTAAAATATTTTTAAAACTGCTGCATCTTGAATTCTATCTGTCATAACTTTTATATATTTTGTCAAATGACGGAGCATACATTTCACCCTCATTTAACCCATTCGTGCCTGGATATTTTTGCGACTTTCTTCGATTTTTACTAACACCAGCAGTAATTGATAAATTTCTGATGTCAACTTTTTGAACAAGGGATGATTTCATTTAAAATCATTATGTATAAAAATTGAAATCTCAACATCCCACTTGGCCATATTAAAATGTTTTGTGGAATTGAGGTTCAATACTCGCGAATAAAGTCTCGGAAAAATAAATAACGTTTTTGAATGATAGCGAAAATGCCGTCCCAAAAAAGGGACGCTAGGCATAAATGGGTTAAAAGAAAAACCAGAGGAAAATATAAATTAGGAGATTTTTTACGAATTTTTAAGTAAAGAAGGATTTTCATTTCAATCGCAGCAGCTTAAAATTTCGGTATGATATCTTGCGGTTTGATTGTCTTGGAGACAGTAACAATGATTAAAATTGCCAGTTGAAAAAAAAAAAAAAAAATTATTTAAAAATAACCGAGTTTTCACATGTGAAATGTGCGCCACTTTGACGTCACGAGTTTAAAACCCCTTTCGAAACTCAATCAGAATAACGGACTCACAAGCAAAAAATACGCCACGCATGAAAATATTCCATATTTTATTTTACGTTGCCAGAAAAATAATTGTATGCTGTTTTTTCACATGTGAATTATCCAGCATTATTTTCAATTGAGATTTTAAACGGTTTTCGAATCGCAAGAAATATATTGCGGTGTTAAACAGGGCCTGATTATGACCAACAGGGGGCCCCGGGCATTGTTGAATTTCGGGGCCCCCCGTCTGTAAAATTTGTTTTATTTTTCATAATTTTTTTTTATAGAAAAAGAACAACATTTGAATTTGGGGGCCATTTCGAGCCGGAGGCCCCTGGGCAAAGTCCCGATATTCCCGTGCGATAATAGGGCCCTCGTGCTAAATACGCCAATCTAACAAGTATTATGCGTAAAAATTTATGGAGAGCTGATTTAGTGGCAACCATAAAGGGAAATGATTATCGTTTATGCTAATGCATAAATTGCAAAGAATCACCAAAATGTAATAGACTACATTCGTGGCAAATATCTAGACCGTTTCTTTAAATTAAGCATTAACGGTTGCAAAACGAAAATATATTGTATGGGTATCAGTAAAAGATAGTATAAGTAATAGTAAGTAGATATGATAAGGCAATATTGATCAAAGCAGAATAGACCGCATTAATAAATATTTCGTGAAACGAAGCCTTCTATTCATTCTTCAACAACCGTCTTACATCACAGCTAACAAAATAGTAAGTTAGTCTACGTCGCGTTAATATATCCCGCGGTAGTTTCAACAAAAAAGACTGTAACACAACTTTTTTCTTGGAGATTCTGTTTTGTCACAAGTAGTTATGATCGCATTTTAGGAAAATGTTCTCTTCTTGCCTTGCGAAGAGCGGATACACAACTATTTAATTATAAAATAAAACGGTTCTCCACATCATGTAGTATCTAAAGTATTAATAGCATAACTTAAATCTAAAAAAGAGTATGATGCAGAAATGAGACATTTTGAATATTAGGAATTTTCACTGCGAACCGTCACGCTTTTCTTTTCTAATTGCGAATGACACCGACATAGTTTTTTGCGTCATAATATTAACAATGGTCTCAGGTCAGTACTTATACTAACTTTACAAATAACTAATGAGTAACTTTACGCCAAGAGTCAAATCATTTTGCTTATTTTTAGATCCAAATCGCACTGGAATCAATTCGAACTATACATGTAAGAAAAAGTTTCGTTCCCTACCGTGCGGAGAACGGGTACGCAGCTAGTCCTATATATAAAAGTTGAACATTCTACGACCAATTGTTTTTGAGATATGCGAATTAAATACATACGTACGCACGATCGAACGTGCGTACTCGTACGTATACAGAGGGCATGGAAAAACTGGTCAAAATAGAGGTACTAGTAAAAGTCAGTGTTTTCGTCGAAATTTGGCCCCTGAAATTTTTCGGGATCACGCTAATTCCTTATACTCCGTACAAAGAGGTAAAAATTAGCGACTAATCTTACGCATGCACTGCCAGTCATGAAATGAAAAACTTAATTTTTGCTCACTAAAAAAAAAAATTCTTGAAAGGAAATTTTAGCTACGTGCCTGAAAACCACATTTAATTAAATTTTAATTTTGGTGTCCTAGACCGTAAAAATAAGGTACAGAATTTTATGGTATCAATTGAAATAATACGGAGATTAAACCTAAAACAAAACAAAATTAAAATTTTTAATTCGCACCCCCCTCAAAAAAGTCCCAATTAGTAAAATGTGCTCCCATACATAAATTAGTTAATTTTCATCATAAAAAGTCTCATATATTTAAACAAAGTGGGTAAGGGGCAATAGAATATCCACAATAGCAAAAGTATTACGTATATATGGAATCATTGTATTTGTTCGTAATTTGTGTATAGCTTCTGAAAAGCAATCTTCTGATGAGATGTTTTCGCTTCAAAAGCCATTTAAATGTGAACTAAATAATGTATGGGGAACGACTTGCTGACTGAGATTTCTTTAGAAGAGAAGTATAAAAATTTTAATTTTGTATTTACTTACTTAAATTTAATCTCCGGAAAATTTTAATCGACATCATAATTCTCGAGCTTTTTTTTTTTTTTTTTTTTTTTTATACGTAACTTTGTAATTTATTATGTAAGTGTATGTTCGTTATTTAAGAAATAAAAGCCAACGTCAGTGTTTTTGGGACACCCTGTGTGTGCTTGTAAGTGTATATCTATGTATTTGTACACATATACACATACGTGTATATATGAAGCGTGTGTATGTGCACACGCGACTTGCTCTACATTTTGCCCGCCCTTATAAAAAATCCTGGCGGCGGCACCCATGTGTCTGTCCGTCAGTCCGTGCTCTAACTCTCGCAGATATGCATCAATTTCAACGAAATTTATGTACAACTGCGGAAAAAAAGGCCCACTTGTACATTTTTCCGCCGTCGTTCGTCGCACAGCAAAGTTACAGATACCAATCGTTTACGATTGACGCACACTTTAATTTGCTATGCATAAAAATTGCATAAGGGCCATCTACATATTAAAATTCGCACCAACTTTTTTTTTCTCAATAGCAACCCCTAGATTTCACTTCATATTTCAAAAATTTAGCTCATTTTAACCCCGAACACCAATTTTCAATAAATTTGGACAGAAAATGAGTGAGTTATGAGCACCCAAAATCCCTCTCCCCCTATGTTAAAATATTTTTTCATACTTCAATTCATACCTCATATAATATTGGTAGTAAGAAGCTGATTTTTATTCGTACTATTAGAACTAAACGACCCAAACATAATTTAATGTTATTATGATTTTTAATAAATCATTAATATGAATTATGAATTATTAAATTAATATTCAAAAAAATTATGAATAGCGACTTAGCCAAATTTCGATGGAAATAGATGCAGAAATTAATATTACATGGCTGTGCAAAATTTCAAATTTTTACGTTCAGTAGTTTAATTTATATTAAATAAAATGTGTTATTTTCATGAGTTAAGGGACCATATATAAATTTATTAAGTGAAATTTTTTTGAAAATTGCATAAAATAAATGCAAATTAGATTTATTTTGTGCAAAAACACAGTAAAAGATACCAGTATTAAAAATATCAAATTTTGAAGCAAATAAATTAGAGGTTTTTACAGTTTGTTGGGGATTCTATAAAGCGTGTATTGTTGCGTCCGCTACCATATTCCCCCAAATAAAATATTTTCCAGCTATAGAATTAGATGCACTAGATGTATGTCTTCTAATACAACGTCCTATTTCTGAAAAACTAACATCCTCAACTTTCCAGGCATGAATGTGACCTTTTTTAATATCGGAAACATTAGGTCTTTGGAATTCCCCATACTTTATCAAACATTCAAAATCACGTTTTTCTGTAAAAAAATTTTCATCTAACTATAAATTAAAATACCGCCAAAAGTCTTAAGAATATTGCCCATTGCAGGCGATAGTATTAAATGAAGAAAGTGAAATAACAAACACAGTGATAATATTGGGTCGGCAAAAAAGTAATTGCGTTCTTTACATGAAATTCAAACAAATAAATTTTCAATCATGAAACCATTCTTTAAGTTCGACCATAGCTGAGTCGAGCAATATTCATGCTTGTAGTCAGAAGAGCAGGGAGCAGCCTCTAACTCCTGCCAACATTTCAGCTGTCTAAGAGAAACATCAAGGGAAACACTGAATAACAATTTCAAAATTACAAAGATTTTCAAAATCCTTAGCAGTCATTTTGCATTTTCCCCTTAAATCATGTGTACGAACCAAGGAAGTTATGAACTCACGGGTCATTTGGACCACAGACTAAATATTCTATTCTACCCTTGATAATCTCAGTACAAAAAACTTTAAGAGAGATGGGAACAATATTTTCCTTGAAAATAATATTAATTTCTTTTAATTCTCGCGAGCGAAATGAATGAAAGGCGAAAAGTTCGGAACCTACAAATAGCGTTTCTCAATTTGCAAAAGTCCCTTAAAAACGCGCAAAAATGAATTCGCAATATCTCCGGAAATTATCGTAGAAAATTGGGTAATTTGAATTAGGGTAATTTGAAGGTTTTCTTTCGTTTAATAAAGTCAAAATATGGGGTTGCCATTGAGAAAAACGAAGTTGATGCAGAATTAAATATGAAGACGGCCCTTTATGCAAATTAAATTAATAGTAAATTAAAGTACGCGTTATTTGCAAACGAATGGTATATATAACTTTGCTATACGACGAACGATGGCGAAATAAAGAGCAAGTGGGCCTTTTTTTTCCGCAGCTGTATATGTTATTCTTATGTAGAGTACCATGTACCCTATTGAAAATGGTTTATGTAGCATTTGTGGTTTTTCTACAAGAGCACTCAAAATATTCCGAATACATTTGGCTCTGTGGGAAGTTATTCTTTAAAGCGTATCATCCTTACTATATAATTAGGCTGATCCCTGACTCTCTAACAATGCTCCAAGATAAAACTTTTTCCGCCATTACTGCAAACAAATTACAAAGTTAGGCACAAAAAGCCTAAGAGCCTCTACATCGTTTGTACTATCAGCTTGAAATTTTTCATAATTATGTATAAAAATATAAAGAACAATGTGCGCTACTTTAAAAATCTGAAAATCCATCCGCTCCTTCAGTTTTAAGCTATTTTTCGTTATTTCCAGCTACTTTTTTTTTCCAAGAGTAAAAAAAGTGAATCATTTGCCAACACATTCGCCAACAGTTCCTTTATACGGCGTGACAAAATAAGCTATTGCAGGTGAGGATGGCGTCATATTAATGTCACAGTTATCAGGCTTTTTCCAGATTCATAAGTTTATATATATATTTTTTTCACAAATAATATGATTTCCTGGGGAGTTCTCAGCGAAACAAAAAGTCTTCTGAACGTCTATTAACGTTCAGAAGACGTTTTCTGAACGTTAATAGACGTCCAGAGAACCTGTGTGTGTTTGCTGGGTCTTCTACAAGAGCACTCGAAATAATTCCAATACAATACGGCCAATGGCAGTTTAGAGATAGTCATCCATTTAAAGCATATCATACTATCATACAAGATAATTAGCTAATAATCCGACGACGATCGTGTGCCTCCTTCAAAAGTTGACAATGTTGGCTACTTTTGTGATAAATTGCCAAATATGTTGCGAAAAAAATGCCTGGAAAAATGAACGGAGCTTGGCGATATTTTTATTGTTTGACGATAAATCGAAAAATATCTAATGTGATAATATTAAGCTATGAAGGTTTCATTGGGAATTTTGAAAATTCGTTACTCGCGCTCGAATTGCTCGAAGTTCCGATTTTAGTTGCGTTAAGGCAAAGTTACGCCAAGGCTATCTACCTAGGAGGGAGGGTTTCGTTGCTCGGATAAATTTGTAAGGGTTAACGCACTAACCGATTTACATGCAACAAAGTTGCAAACTTTGATCTTATAGCATGTGGAACATAAATTTAGACTGCTTACCATTAAAAAAATAAATTACTCGCTCTCCGTGTTCGTGCGATACCGTTATGCTGTATAATAGGAATATTTATATTTTTGATTTACTAACAAGTTTGAGAGGCGTTTTATGATTTCGGTTTGTTTGTCCGTTCTGTTATCCACCCGTCCAGTGTTCGAACTGCCGTAAAACAGGAGCACTTAAAAGAATTCCAATACATTACAATCTGTGGCATTTGAGAGACACTAATACATTTCTAGCACAAGACAATGAGTATAAAATTTTTATGTTCTTCAGTTAAACGGTGGAAAAGTTTTTTACAGGTCTTTTACAGGATCTCATAAAATTGCATATAGTAATAATACACCATTATCTTATCTCCGAAATATTGCCGATGTAAGGAAAATACATCACCAAATTTGGAGCAAAAATATTGCTGTGTTGCAAAGTGTTTTATAATCGATGCGTTTGGCATGATTTATCTTTCTGGTTTTCTTTCTGCTTAAGCTTCATTGTAAACACCATGTTTGAAGCTTTATCAACTGTATTGCAGGTATATATGCATTTTTTGTGGATAACATTTTATCCTAAAATAGTAGCATTTTAATGCGTAAAAATCAATTATATAGTACAAATAAAATTCATAAATGTTAAACAATGTAAATAAAGTTATCAGTGGTATTTACATTTCCCTCTGTATTTACGAGGCGTATCCAGAAAGTAAGTTCCGTTTTGAAAAAAAAAAAAAAAAAAAAAAAAAAAAAAAATTAGTAAATTTTTTTTTCAAGCCAATTTTGTTTTTACATGGAAGAGCATACCTTAAACTATTTTTCTATATAGTTTACGCCAATGTTCAAACACTTGTCGTAGCGGGTTACCAGCTTTTCTGTTCCTTCTTCATAGAAACTTCCCGCCAATGACGATAACCACTGCTTTAAGAAAACTACGGCATGCAATTCAAAACAAACGGAGAGGAATGCTCAGTAAAGGAATTATGCTTCTCCATGACAATGCTCTGCCCCATGCTGCTGGTGACACTCAAATGATGATTCGACAGTTCGTTCGGAGCAGTTCGATCACCCGCCATACAGCCCAGATCGTCCGACTACCGCTTGGCGCCGTCCGACTATCACTTGTTCCCAGTGGCGCAGCGACGGGGGGGGTCCAGGGGGTCCGGACCCCCCCTATGAGCTAAGGGGCCGCTATGAGCAGGGTCCGTTTATCTACAGGGCGAGTGGGGCCCATGGGCCACCAATTTAAGGGGCCCATTTTTTTCTGTAAAAAGGGCCCATTTTTTCTCTTTTGCTTCTTTTTTTACCAAATTTATTCTCTAAAAAGTGTCTTTTCTTTAAAAAAAAAATCTATCTAAACTTTGTATCCATAGTTGGCTTGAAAAGGAGGACGCAAGATAAAATCATCAAAGGCTTCCAGCAAGCACCGTCATAGACGCGTCCTTAGGCAATAAATCTCCAGTCGTGTCTCTGATAGGGAATTTGTGGGGCTAGGATGGACGAATCGGACAATGTAAAGGGGAGTAATTCGCACCCTAGCTCAAAGGAACAGAATATCCTCAGAAAGAATCTATTCATGCTACAATTATCTGATAACAAAATTGTCATGAAGGAAAGCGGAAAATATATTGCCTATATTGTAGTCTTCAAGCACACCACTCTTCTTTTCTTGAGATAAACAAGCCACAGTATTCAAATAGTGAATATACACCGCACACACACACAACAAACAATAAAAAAGAGGGTCTGCTGGGAGCTTAGATGTGGTATAACTGAATTTCGAATGGTTCAGTGAATTCACTTAAGTTGGATGCCTTTAATTTGTAAGCAGAAGTTTAAGTTTTGGGTTCTTGTTCTTTGTTTCTTACGATCATGAATTCGTCCAGTTTAAAAAGAAAGAAAACCCAAAGTGAAACGTTTTTATCTTTCTTCGAGAAGAAAAATTAAAGCCGGTGATGGTGATCGTGCAGCATCAAAGACTGCTGATAGTATGGACGGGCCCGGACCCGGTGAAAAATCTGTTGCACCGAAAGAAACCTTTGAGGGTGCTGAATCTCAAGCTCATCCTCTTGATATGGGGCTCTAAATTAACAAAGAGGTAAACTTTACTTGATTAAATTTCAAAATAACTTTACACAACAGAGGAGGTGGAATCACACAGACGTGGTTCATAATTTATTATCAGTAAAAATCTTAATATGAAAAGATCTTTCAAGTATAATCTAGCAGATGGTTGAAGTGGTTTTTATTTATAATTAGCCAAGAATTTTCTAAACATAGACAATCGTACTTGCATGTATACAAGATGTAATGATCCAACTTATAAAGATTATTTAAAACTATATCATAAGCTTATTATTACTGGCAACTACAATGTAGTCAATGATAACAAATACATTAAATTACCTTTTTTTGAATTCCAGTTTGTGTCAAATATTATTACTTTTTAAACACATATTATGCTAAAATATATGAAGAGCTGTTTATTTATTTTATTAATTTCTTAGGTAATGAAGGATCGAGGTAATATAACAAATAAGGATTTTGAGACTTTACACAATCGACTCACAAGACGAGATTCACACATTTTTTTAATTTCCTTTTCTTTCATTGTTTTTTAAATAAATCATACATGATGAATCAATAAGTTCATAATTAGCCTATTGAAATTTTTTTTCCTGTCAATTGAAGAATCAACTATTGCATTTTTTTTTTTACAAAACTTGAAATAGTGAACGCATGTTTTGTACTTGCAGCAGATATATTAAAAAGTAAAAGTTTTTTTTTTAATTAATTTCAGTTTTTTCTGAGTAAAAAATTTTTAAACATTAAAGTTTTAAAGAATTTTAATAGGAAAATTAAAATTGCGTGAATAATGTGATAAAATATTACTTTTACAAGAGATACCATTATTTAAATAATGTCTTTAATTGTTGTCATGGAGAGTAGTTTTTAAATTTACAGTTATTCTTTTATTAATTCTATTTTAAAGTGCGATGGCTAGAATAAACTACACTCATGTCCATAAATTAAGGATAATGAAGTTCAGGCAAAGAAAGAGAAAGAAGCAAAACAAATTTGACTTATTTGTAAAGTCTATTTATTAAACAAAAAGTAAAGAGCAAAAAAGATGCTATATGTTTGAGATAATTAATAAAAATTGCAAGTTTTACTCCCTTGACCAAATTTCAAAAAAGAACCTATTTACAAAAAACAGTATAACATGGTTAGTAGGATGGTTAATACGGAGTATGTCTCCCGGACGATGCAATACAGGCCTGACAACGCCTAGGCATGCTGAGTATCAAATGATCAATCTGATCTTAGGGAATATTACACCACTCATCAAGCAATGCACTCCGAAGTTCCGGTAGACAGGTGGGAGGGGGTTGACGGGCTGCAATTCGTCGGCCAAGCATATCCCACACATGCTCTATTGGATTCAAGTCCGGTGAGTATGCTGGCCAATGCATACGGGTGATATCCTCCGATTGAAGGCAGTCGTCTACAATGTTTGCACGGTGAGGACGGGCGTTGTCATCCATAAACACAAATTCAGCACCCATGGCGCCCCGAAACAAACGTACATGTTGTTCCAGAATGACATCCCGATAGATGTGGCCTGTCATCGTTACACTCTGAACATGCAGGTCAGTTCTGGAACCAAGAATAATTCCTCCCCAAACGAGCCATCCTGCACCACCGTAACGGTGTCTTTCAATGGTGTTCTCTTGGTGGTAAAGGGTACCTGGCGCTCTCCAGATGAATGTCCGGCGAGAATCAGACTCCAAACTAAACCTGGACTCGTCGGAAAACATCACACAAGACCACTGTTGCGGTGCCCACAATGCATGCTCTCTACTCCAGGTTAATCGCAGGCGACAGTGAGTTGCGGTAAGTGGAACACATCTGACAGGCCTACGAGCATATAGACCAATGTGCCCTAAGCGTCTGTACACGGTCTGCCTTGAAACTGTCGTACCGGTAGCTGAAGAGAGCTGACGAGACAGGTCTGATGCTGTACTCCGTCTGTTTCTTTTGGCAGTAACTGCCAAATAGCGGTCCTCATTCGGCGTTGTAACTCGGGGGCGACCTGTGCTGTAACGTCTACTCACATTACCATCATCTTGGAATCGTTGCCAAAGCCTGGAGATGACACTCTGGGCGATTCCAAGTTCCTCGGATATTTCCAGCTGGGTACGTCCACATTCCAGTCGTCCGATAATTCTGCCACGTAAAACATCATCCAAATGCCTCCTTTGTGCCATAACTATGCGGTTTTTGCACTGAAAGGCTTTCACAGCGCTTGTGAACAATTTTACTTCTTTGTCACCATTCCTTATATACCCCTCTCTTACACTCTCGTCATTGTGACGTATCATCCACGCCATCTGGTGGTTTCCTGTAATTTGCATATTCTTCTTCAAGATGTGTGTGATCATTCCACAGGTGAAATTTTTATTTTAGAGATCAACTTCTGTGTGATTCTGAATTATCCTTAATTTATGGACATGAGTGTACTTGAAAAACATAAGACTACTTGTTTATTATCTTCCTTTTTAAAGACCACTGGGGAAGAGTTCTCTTAAACAGTCCCCGTTTTAAATCACCTTTATCTCCTTTATCTCTCCCCCCCCCCCGCAAAAAAGAGCTTTATTTAGTACATGAATTTAAATGTTCGGTGTAATAAATCTTTCAAAGTATGACTGTATAGTTAGGCAAGTCGGAGTGTCCAGGCTGGGTAATTTTTCTTATTTTTTACCAACTATGCGAAAAACACATATTTAGCCAAGTATCGAATACATATGGAGAGCTGCTCTTTTGGCTCTTGGCTTTTGACTCTTTGCGGTATATTGTGTGAATTTCCTAGAAAAAGTAGACTATATTTTTGAAATCAGGTTTGAGGTAAACAATGTACCATAAACATGGGAGAATTTCTCACGGGTGTACTGAGCCCGTTTAAAATATTTCAGGGAAATATTTCAGCCACAGCTCCCCCAGCTCCCCTACTTTCTACGTCCCTGAATAGACCTACAATCTATGTATGTGAGCTGATGTATAATTTTGTGAATTGATTTCTTCAATAATGAATTTCTTCAATTGGCATGTTTCATGTTTGTATGATAATTGTATATAAATAATATTTTACAATTTCTATTTAGTTAAAATTTGAACGGGATTTATTAATTTTTCTTTTCAGTATACTTTTTAATGAATAGAATAAATATGAACATAGGACTAGAATTAGAACACCTGAATGTATTTTATTTAGTGTTAAGAAACAAAGAACTCCACCATCTCGAAAAGCGGTCGTTAACGATTAGAGGCTTACAGTTTTCCGTTAGTTCTTTCGTTTTTCTTATAAGAATGTATAAAAGCTTTATAACTAGCAATTTTATTACAATAATACATTTTTATAATGGCAAACGTTATTTGATTGATTTGCATTATACCGAACAATTGAAATTTCTGCAAGACAAAAGTCTAACAGCTAACGTTAAATTTATGCCAAAGTGTCGGGGGGGGGGATATGAATCCCTATATCCCCCTGGCTATACGCTGGCTTGCCAAAAGGGGGAGACAGTGGCGGATTTCCCAATAGGCGCATGAGGCGCGCGCCTCGGGCCTCATATTTCTAAGGGGCCTCCAAATTCGGTTTTCAGAAAGAAAAAAAACTATATGTAAATATCTGTTCAAGAGACATTGTTCATAGTTTCAGGATTGCTTCTAGAGTAGAAAGCGTTTTTGAACAATCTTTTCTTTGGGGACTCCCTTTCCTCTTCACAGCATTGGACCATAATCTAAACTATAATACGAATAATTTTAGTTTATAAGTAATTGATGCTTTAATTCCGTATTTCACTGTAAAAATATCCAGAAACGTTCCTTGGAAATTAGGATAAGTTAGACTTACAAATACTATACAGAAAGTATACATTTCCCTTTGAAAACTTTACTGTTTCGTTCAACCCGTCACTTAACCGAATAGTGGTCTCACGACCTTAAAAAACAGGCAGTTCACTTAAAAATGACTAGAATTGTAAAAAAAAAAAATAATTAAAAAAAATTCCAGTAGTGTTCCTTGAAAATAATAGGCAGCTGAGGTGCCCTAAATTCCAAGGAAAGTTGCACGAAAATACCAAGAACTTTACTGAACAATATGCAATTCAGTGGATCTTTCCTGGGCTGTTCAATAAAGTTCCTGGTATTTTCATGCAACATTCCTTGGAATTTTAGGGCCCTCAACTGTCCATTAATCCCAAGAAAAATTCCTAGATTTTTTTGCATTGTTTTAATTTGCTCACTATATTTTATCCAAAAAAAATACAGGTGCAGAGAGTCCCTATGCCTTTTTCCTATCCGGAATCAATTAGTTGGGTTGGGTTGGGGGATTACGGCCAATTATCTACAAGTGGGATCTATGCCGATGGGTGTGGGTGCTCCCCTTGGGGGGTCTTTCTAAGGGATTCCTAACCCCTATTTACGCTAAGTTTTGGAGGAAACCACGGGAAACTCCGAAAGGTTAGGTCGACGGACGCGACCTGGTTTTGAACCAGGCACCTTCCGTCTCCCAGTTTAGAGTGCTATGCGCTCAGCCACTGGTTGGGCCGCACTGAATCAGATTGCGGCTCAGTAGCTGGTATTGCAGTAGGACATTCAAATACACCTGCTTTATAGATTGCCGCCCCCACCCCCAAATCAAAAAGTGTACAGTCTGGTAAGAATATTTCTCATTTTAAAAGAGAAAAGATTGAACCGCTTTATTCTACAGCTTGAGATTGAAAAATTTGTCAAAAATTAAATATTTTATATTTTTCAGCCGTTCTTCATTTAAATGATTTAGGAAAGGACACTCTGTATTTAGTGAAATTTTCAAATATACCTAGAATATATAATTGTTGTTGGTTGTCACGATGTAAAAGAAATTGGAAACAATAATTTATCTTCTTTCGAAAAATCCCTAAAAATTAGAAATTTAAGCTAGGGATAACCGATTTTATCTTTTTTTGGAATCGAAACTTTCCGAGTATGCAATGCTAAAAAATTGCTGACCAATAATTAAAAAGAGCTCATACATGTGCGATAACACTTTTTTTTTGGGGGGGGGGATTGGGGGAAGATATTTGATAGTTAAAAAAAATTATTGAAAAATTAAAGAAAGCAATACTTAGAGTCACCGAAATTTCACATGCGTGCAAAGTTTCAGCTCGATCGGATGATAGTGGGTTAAAACCGATAGACAAATTTTGAACTGGAATGTCATACACAGTTAATTAAAAACTTAAAAAACAAATGATGATTAATTTAATTTTTTATTTTCAACTAGAAAATATTTATGATAACTATATTATAAATACGGCATGTATTTTATAGTCGCAGATGAAAATGCTAAACATTAATAATAAGCCTAGGACCGAAGCTTAGAGCATACCCATTTACCCATTATAAAGTGGAATTTATTTTTAAGTCAATAATATTTTTTGTACTTTAACTACTTAAAGTATTGTTTTTTTTTTAATTTCTCTTGTAGTTTTTTTTAATTCTATTTAAAATATAGAATAATGTGTGTATATTATTCATACCTAATTACTCATTATTAATAGTCCTAAACTTATTGACAGTTTTTGAATAAAGACAAAATTAGACTAAACAGAAAGTTTACTTTTAAACTGCTTAGTTTTGCAGTTCCAAACGGGAAATTTATGAATATATTTAAATATTTATAAATATATGTTCTTGAAGGAATGTTAAATTTTTGGTTCATTTTATCCAAGTAAAGAATTCTTCTGAACTTTGTGATGTCAAAGTCATGTTTCTGATCAAGTTTCCCTTGTTCTGACCTTCAAAAGTACCTGTTATGTAGTTAAAATTTTCATGACTGAAACAAGACATTTGCCAGTGGTCCACAAAAAGTAATTTGACGTAATTAATTAACAGTGAAAAATAATCAATATAAAACTGCAGTTGCTGGGTTATACTTAGACGTATGCTGGTGTTTATTTAGTGTTAATCATGAAAAGTGAAACGTAGTACAAAAATTATTGAGATAAAAAATGTTTTTTAAGATGAACAAATCTATAAACATAAAAATTATTTTAAAATTTTAATACTCCTTTTGTAGCAAGCCCTGACTATCGGACGGACACTTGGTGCTCGTGCCCTGGGCACACATGGAGAAATAAACCAAAAAATTGAGTTTAACACGATATACAGGGGCACAAAAATTGAGCCAGCTAAAGGACACAAAATCTGAAAAGTGCCCTGGGCACAAAAGTGTTATAGTGAAAGTCAGGCCCTGGTTTGTAGACATAAACCACATATAAAAGGAATTAAAACATTTTAAAATAATTAGTAATAATGTAAAGGAGTTAGAGTTAGTGATTTTTTTTTTTTTTTTTTTTTAGAGGAGGGAGGCCTCAAAATTGAGTTGCGCCTCGGGCCTCTCAAGAGCAAAGTCCGCCACTGGGGGGGGGGGGGAGAATATAGGTATTCCCACTGATTCTGCGCTTTCTGGGGGCCTGAGGGTAAAATTTCAAATGTTTTCTGTAAAGGTAAAATTCGTGAAACATTTCTTCCGGGGAAGGGATGACTGCTGAGTGCCTGTCTGAGACGACCATTCCCACCCCCCCCTTCCCCTAGAAAAACTTATATGGGTGTCATTTACGGGGGCCCTGTGAACAGCAACATGATCATTTAAGGGGAGGGGGGGTCTGATCTCCCGAGTTCTGGACCCCCCCTAAAAAAAAATTCTGGCTGCGCTACTGCTTGTTCCTGCACATGAAGCGCGAGCTAGGCGGCAAACGCTTTGGATCCGACAATGAGATGAAAAATGCTGTGGAGTCGTGGTTATCATCGTTGGCGGGAAGTTTCTATGGAGAAGGTATAGAAAATCTGGTAACCCGCTACGACAAATGGTTGAATATTGGCGAAAACTATGTAGAAAAATAGTTTAAGGTATGCTCTTTCATGTAAAAATAAAATTGACTTGAAAAAAAAAATTACTATTCTTTTTTTCAAAACGGATCGTACTTTCTGGATACGCCTCGTAAGTCAAAATCAAGAATAAAAACTTGATTTGAACAAAAAAAGAAACTTCATGAAATAAAATAAGATTGAGCAAATTTTATTCTGTTTAGTCAGTTGATTATACCGTGATTCACAAATCTACCATCAATATAACGGAAGAACATAAACGGAATAAGTAGTCCATATCCAGACTTTGATCAGTGTTGCCAAAAACCACGGTAAAATTCAAAACATAGATAATATTAAAGTATCGCTGAAATCGCGGAAATAAATCCACTGGTACTATCTTGGTATTCCTAATCAGTGGTTCACAACTCTTGGCAAATTCCATAATGCTTGGAACATCGTTTTCCACCCTCTGGCTGACTCTCTAGGGGGAGGGGGAGTAACCTGGCATCGCATCCTCTCATTTAGCACCACGGCAACTGAAAGCCGAGCAGGTGGGTACATTTTGCCTGATCCGAAAACGCCGCAATCTACCACGCGTATTTCTCGGGATCAAAACCATCTCCCGCTACAGTTTTAATCATTCTCGAAATGTATCTAGTAGTGTCGAACTTCTTTACAAATTTTTCATGTAACGGGGAGGTTGCGACGATCTCATTGTTTTCATTCCTTTGTTAAAATATACTTCAGATATATGCTTGCTGTGGGGTAGCCCCCAACTCAAGATCGCCAAAAGAGCACAGTACATAAAAAAAAAAAAAACTATGGATCAGTTTGAAGAAGACGTACATCACTTATCTCGAAAACGAATCAACATAAATAGTAAGATTGAAAAATATTTCTCTTGAAGAATTGCACAATATGTCTTAAAATCAACTATAATGGAAGTTTAACCCATTTGTGCCTGGATATTTTTGCGACTTTCTTCGATTTTTACTGATAACAGAAATAATAGATAAATTTCTGATGTCAACTTCTTGAACAAGGGATGATTTCTTTTAAAATCACTATGCATAAAAATTGAAATATCAACATACTACTTGGTCATGTTAAAATATTTTGTAGAGTTGAGGCTCAATACTCATGAATAAACGGTAAGAAAAATAAATAACATTTTCGATTAATAGCGAAAATGCCGTCCCAAAAAAGGGACGCTAGGCATAAATGGGTTAATCCACCCCATCCCATTACTGCAGAAATACGGACAGTTTTTTTCTGTAACTTATATAGACAGTTCAAATTGTTTATCAATTCCCTTAAAAATCAATAAATGCTACTCAAACATATTTTTCCTTCTTTTGGCGTCATTTACATTTGAAAATCCAGAAAGATTCGTAGACCAAACATCATTATACGGTTCTAAACATTCTAAACAGGAGCAGGAGCCTTTTTTTTTTTTTTTTTTTTTTTTTTTTTTTTTTTTTTTCCCTTTCCTGATTAGCTAAATTTAAGGATCAGAAGGGTTCCTAAAACTTTTTCAGTTACCACTTAGACACAATACCTAGGTGTAATTTATGAGCTGCGCAATATCTGTGCAACTCATAAATTACACCTAGAGAAGAGAAGGAAAAAATGGAATACACAAGCAATTTTATCATTTTCATTCGTGCATCCCATCTGAGCAATCTGCTATTTTTAAAATACATGATACTTGAAAGTGTGTTTTAAAATACAATTTCAAAATGTTTCACTAGTAAAAATACAAGATACAAATGTATTTTGAAAATGTGTTTCAAACGCATCTAATTGCGATACTGCCCAACGGTAATTCTGATAATTAGTGACCGTGTGCACATGCAAAACTTGTTGTCATTCTTAAAAATTTCTTTAAAAATTGAAATTACTATAGATGTTTGGTGAAAACAGAGCCGGATTAAGCATTACATAACCCTGGCACAAACAGAGTAGTATTGTTGCTACTTAAGCTGTTAAATTAATTTTAAATCCAAGGTTTCAAGCAGACGAGAATCTGGATCATTGCAAGAAACTTTTTCAAATTGTTTTATTTTTATATTACGTAAAATGAGAAACGGGGACCTTGCGGCTGCGAGGGTATGCACACCTGTCGCCGCCACCCGGGGCCTTCGCTATTAGTAACGGGCCTGCGCGTGTATTTCGATGAGTCATCCAAAGAGGCCTACGGATGCTCGCGTCTTCCCGTATACATCAAGCAATTTTTAAGCTTTCCGATGCTTTGAAACGTTATTAAATGTAGTTTTAAGTAGTGATTGTGTTACTAATTCAAGTACGAACTCATTAACAGTTTCTTTACTATGATACACGCGGACATTAAAGTAAATAGATGCATGTAATTTGAAGGGAAAACAAAGTAGTGCTCACTCTCATGATTCATTATTTTAGCTTGAATTTTAATATACATGAAAAAATTAAGCTGACTTTTAGTATACATTAAAGTAAACGAATACACAAATGATACAGACATTTTTATGCATTTCTTTATACTGAATGCTTAAGTTTCACATTTTCAAAGCAGTTACAACCATTATTACTTTTAAAATAAATTTAACTAGTAGTTATTAAATTTTCATTTATTAAATATTGTTCGTTTAATATATTAACAAAATATATGACGAGGAGCTGAAATAGAATTTAAAATATTTGATATTTACAATTCACGTATACAAAATTTAAGTACTGATATACTATTTAATTTTTAATCTTTTGTAAGGCGTAGGTATCAGAAGAATGTTTGCTATAATTATAAGTACAACCTGTGCACTGCAAGTCCTTGGTATTTACATGAAAAATAATGTAAATTAATTTAACGAGAAACATTTAGAATGAATTACAAAATAAAGGGTGTCCCATAAATAGTAGTACGAACTTAAAGGGGAGATAAAATATATCAAAAGGATTAAGAATAACGTAACAGTGTATGATAAAACACGTTTATTTATCGAAAATTTTACCATTCGAAATGAAAATGATTTATAATTTTCAGTGTTAGTTCCATATACTTTTTCTTCAAAGAAAAATTATAAATTTTAGAAAACCATACTAGGAAATACCACTAATATACCAACACCTTTTTTTTAAGTTATTATTAACTGGCGATTGAAAACAAATGTTTTCGTCCCTGCATTGCTGTATATTAGGGTTATAGCTTAAAAAAAAAAAAAAAAAAAAAAACCTGCTCCACGGACTTTGAATACAAATTAAGATAAACTGACAGCTCTAAGACTTGAAAAATTTCAAGATCCCTTTTCACAAGTTGCGCTAAACAATGTAGTAAACTAAAAACAAACGAAAGAGTGAATTAATTACTTTGTATTATAGCCATTATCTAAATGGAACTTTGTATTTGAGTATGATGAACGCTTATACAAAATATTAACTTCAATTTAAGTTTCTACATAAACATGTGCAAAAATTAATAACATATTTTACAGTACTTCTGCACTGAAACCAATATCACACATTTAATTGCATTTATAATAAATGATAAATGACATTTTCAACTGAAAGATTTAAACAGATAAGAATGTCTAACTAGTATTACAACACACGCTTATTTACTAGAATAATAAACTACCCAAGTTAAACGATTTCAGATTAAAATGATTTATAAATAACACATGAATATTAATTCACAAAACATGCTTTATATCCAATAAATTTGTAGAATTTCTAAATACAAGTGTACACTTACCTTTACATTCAGAACTTACAGTTCGAATTCTATGATTGAATTCGTTGATTTATTTCCATAAAAAAAAAAAGCGCAATCTTCATAAAATTATTACCTACATCTAAAACACCTTGTCATTAAAACATTATGACAAAACTATAACAAAATTGTTTTTTAATTATAAAATAAATTAACGTTTATAATCCCAAATCGCATACAACCGAACAGCGCAAATGTAAATATTAGGCCTCAATGTTTCACTCATTTCTCCCGGTGGCAACGAAGAAGCAGGCCCGGTTGCTAATAACGACGGCCCCGCGCCACCCATGGTGAGGTTCCGGGTTTCAATCCTGTTAGCCCATGGCTGCTACTCTCCTCTTCTCCTGCGTTTTTACTTTTCTTGTGTTATTCTGTCATTGTTAATGATCGTCTTTCTCGAATAAAAATGTATCCTTGCTGTTCTTATTATGCAAGGAACAGCAGAAATGAAAAGCCTATCTCATAGCAGCTATGTATCTGTTGTGTGTGATTATGGCAACGCTACACTAGGGCGATCTGCCAAGGGGGGGGGTGCCTTGGTAGGAGGACTTTCTAAGGGGTTCTAAAGCGTATTCACGTTACATCTAGAGAAAACCTACCAAAATCCAGAGCGTTAGATCGACAGCCGGCGCGATGGGACCCGAACCCGGGACCTTCACACTTCGGCCATCTACCATTTTCAGTGGCATAACCACTGTGCCATGGTGAGGCACTACCATGTATCTGCATAAATTCTCGCAAACAACTGTATAAACTCTCACAAACAAAAAAATAACTGGGGAACAAATTTTTATAATGTATTTTTTTCTTCGAATATTTTAAAACTTATACGTGCAAATCTGCAAGCCGATCGGTCCAATGGGAATGGAGTGACTTTAATTACAGTTTTTAAAGAAAAAAACTTTTTCATGAATCGCAAAAAATGCGAATTCCGAATGTGACGTAATTCCATCAACTTTTAACTTTTCTATTCCGACTAAGCAGTTTCCTGCAATTAAAAATGAAAAAAAAAAAAAAAAATGTAAAATTCGGGGAGAAGATCAGTTTTCAGATATTTGAAATAGCGTAGAGTGTTTCCGGTGCATTTTTATATATATATATATATAATTATAAACAGAATTATTATTTTCTTCCTTGTTCCATAAAACACTTCTTCGAAATCGAAAAATAATGTATACATTAAAATCGCCTACATTATCTTCTCCAAAGAATAATGATAGTTTCTAACTTATAAATAATGTTTGAAATGCACATCATAAGCACGAGTGTGACGAAATAAAAACATAAATAGCGAGATTTTTCAAGGAATTTTAAAGTAATATATTATTTTTATTCCAATTAGCCTCAGCGAAGAAATTTTGTTATTTGTCCCTTACATTTCTGATTTCCGCCGTCTTGGTATCGCAAACATTGAAATATTGTTACGAATTTCTAGGTCTTTCTGCCCTTTAGCTGTTAAAAGTAGTTTAAAAATCGTATTTTAAGCGTTTTTTAAATTTTGCATTATGTTGCACCAAAATCGGATAACTTGAACGCGAGCGAGGGAGTTTTGCGTTTCCCCAATTGGTTAACATAGGGTTTTCTAGACATCTCGAGAAATATGGTTGCTAGAGCACTCTTGGGGACTCATTTTTAGCACCAAATTTGGCGATATTTCGCCAAAAAGTCGTCAAACTTGCCGACATTTCGGACATTTGGGACAATTTTTCTAATGCGGCCTGTAATGTTTGTTTTCCTGCAATAGTATTAAGGAATAGCCTTGCATTTCTCATTAATATTTCTATGGCGTGATCAAAACGCGATTGTTCGGAATCTCTGTTATAGAGGATTTTATTTTTCTCGAATGTACTTCGACAGGAACGTCTTTAGGGTTTTAAAGGCCCTGGGCGGAACATATTTAGCGGCCCGGGACAAAAAAATAGCTGCAAATCTTTCAAATTTGTCTAGCTACTAAATCGTGGATCTGGACCTGCCCGTGCCCACCCACCCTCCCCATTAAAAATCCGCTGCTGCTACTGAATTTAATTAAGTTAATTTGATTAATTAATTAATTAAAATTTTAATGCAATGCTTTTCCGTAGTGTAAAAGCTGCATTTTAGCTACTTACCCTGCTGTAAATTTGAAAGAGAACGCTATAGACGGAATAATAGATTCTGTATTTTTTTTTTTCGGCTATGCTTACTGGTGTGCAATTTTCAGTTCTAGGTCAGGAAGTTTGTTTTGCTACTTGATATCCATGAATGCAACCATGATTCCATGAATATGGTTCGATCGCCAAAAAGTAAAGCAGGCATTTATTTGAAAAGTTGCAGCATTTTTTAAATTATCAACAACTTATAACGCTTTTTATTCATCGTAACTCCGATGTACTAAATGCGAAGATATCAATTTTCTGAAATTTGGCGGAATTCCCCCAAGTTAAATCAATTTACTCAATTTGGCGAGAATTATGAAGATAGATCGCTTCAAATCCCTTAATAATTGCATTATTTCTGCACGGATAATTAAAATTTAACGCTGCATTCTAATAAAACCTACATACTTGTTTTCAAAAATGCTATTTCCTTAAGCTCTCAGTAAATTGCGCCAAGCCTAAAACTGTGCAAACCGCTAGAACTCACTTTCTCAAAATCGTCCTATCAGCCATTTTATTTTTCGCCAAACTAAAAAATTTTACATATTAGCCGCGGAAACATTCAATCCTTATTGTTTTGCGTATAAAACATTTTATTCCTGCTCTGATTTCCCATGCATACCTTACAAATATAAACTAACAACAACAACCAAAAAAAAAAAAAAAATCATTATTATTCTTTTATTTTTACCTTAAGAATTTAAAACATTTTTTTTCGGCAAAATCGCCACATATGGCAACCACGATGCTTATTTCACTGCAGGGGTTACAATTATGGAAAGCTTTCTGAGTGGAAGACATTAAAAAATCTCTTAAACTCCGGGAACGGGTGGACTTTCAAAGTTTTAAAATGGACTATGATTTATTTTACACTCACTTGCAAAAGTTAAGCACGGGGAGGTAAATGCTAATTTCCGGAAGCCAATCAGAATTGAAGAGCATGCAATTCGCTGCAGAGGTAGATGAAAGAATGCAAATATGTTAGGTAACAGCCAATCGCGCTTCCATCTCAAGAAATATGCAAAAAAGGGCAGTCTTATAAGATTTCAGCTTTATGAAGGGTTACAGAAGTTGATTGTAAGTGCTGATAGAAGGTGTTTAATACTTTCGTATAATTTGTTTTCAAGACATACGTGTTTCTATGACTTCCAGAAGACGAATGGAAGATTCTGAGCCCTGGCGTGCTGTAGGGCGCATTGAGGCAGGACAGTCAATCACATATGTTGCTCTTTTCTTCGGCATTGATCATTCTGTAATTTCAAGTTTATGGAAACAATTCCAAACCACACAGACAGTTGTCCGAAGGCCCGTAGCCGGTCGCCCAACGGTTTCCACCTCCGAGGAAGATCGATATATTGCTATTTTAGCCAAGCGGAATCGCAGAGCGACATCCACACGTGTGACATCTATGTTTACAGCGTCCATTGGTAAGGCGATATCTGCAGCTACTGTACGCCGAAGATTGCATATGAGTGGACTGTACGCCCGGGTACCTAGAGTTTGTATTTTTCTATCCGTCCAATCAATAGGGCACGATTAAAGTGGTGCCGGGAACATGTCAATTAGACTGTGTCTCGTGTCTGACTGGGGCAATGTCATGTTTACTGATGAGTCAAGAGTATAAGGATATGGCGTGAACCGGGACCATCGCTAAGCAACGGGCCTGCTTATGAGTTTCCATCGCTAAAAATGAGTTTATCATTGAGGGCTGTTTTCCCCAGTCACAGTATTCTATTTTATTATCCTAAGTATTATAAATGTTATATTATTTTATTACTTTAAAACAATTTTTTTTATACTTTTGCCGTACTAAAGAACTTTAGATGTAGGTAATCGTTTTATGAAATTGCGCCATTTTCTTTCATGAAAATTTATCCTAAAATTCGAACATTTTGCTCTGAATGTAAAGGTAAGTGAACGCTTATAATGTATTTAGAAATTCTAAAAATATGTATGTAAATCATGTTTAGTGAATAATTACTCATGTGTTATTTATAAATAAATTATTTTAATCAGAAATCGTATTACTTGAGTAGTTTTTATTCTTGTAAATAAGCATGACGTTGTGATACTAGTTAGACAATTTAATTTTGCCAGTTGAAAATGTTATTTATCAGTTATATATGCCTTGATTATGTGATTAAGACTTACATCTGGTACAGTGCAGAAATACAGTAAATTATAAATTATTGATTTTTGCCCGTTTATACAGAAACTTCAAATGTAGTTAATATTTTGTACAAGCGTTCATTATGCTTGCTCAATTCCTAAGTTCGATTGAGAAAGCGACAAAAGAATAATATATACTACATGAAATGCCTTTATTAAAGAATAATTAATTTAAGGATCGCGCTATAGAGCGTATTTTATCAATTTTCTCCAATATACAGGATATCCCGAAAACACTAAAATGCGCTTTAATACATCATTTGTTAAAGATTAATCTTGAATTGTTTAAAAATAACGTAGGAAATACGACTACGTTCATGAAAGAAGATTTCCGAGGCTAATATGTTAAAATTTTTTAGTTTGGCGAAAAAATAAATTGGCTCAAATGCCGAGAAAGTGAGTTCTAGCGGTTTACACTGTTTCCGGCTTGGCGAAATTTACTGAGAGCTTAAGGAAACGAATTTTTGAAAACAAGTGCAAAGGTTTTATTAGAATACAGTGTTAAATTTTAATTATCCGTGCGGAAATAATGCAGTTATTAAGAGATTTCAAGCGATCTATCTTCAGCATTCTCGCCAATTGAGTGCATTGATTTTAGTTGGGGGAAATCCGCCAAATTTCAGAAAATTGAAATCTTCACATTTAGTACATCGAGGTAACGATGAATGAAACATGTTATAGTTGATAATTTAAAAAATGAGGCTGTATTAAGGGATTCCACTTTTCAAAAAAATGCCTGGCGGTCGAACCATTTCCCATTTTGATTGCTGCTAAGTCAATGCTTCGAATGATTCCCTGAAAAAACTCTTGCAAAATGGCGTATGTTGGCACTTTGGTGAGGCTTAGATTTGAAACTGGATTTTATTTGAGACTGGTATCTATATTAATAAAACAATGTGTGTAAACTGTTTGTTTGTCTGTGTCTCGCGTAACTCGCAAACGGGTGATCGTAGACCTACGAAATTTTGAACGGAAATTCTCCATGACAGGTCCCGACACACCTCGAAGCGATTTTTTCAAAATTCGAACTATTTTAGGAAATATCGATAAAAACGTATCGCAAAAGGCTAATTTTTGCTTTCCGCCATTTCGTAATTGTAACCCCACTGTGCATTAAGCGACAATTAAGCTTATATAGGTTGCCACATTCGGCAGTTCATTAAATGATTCAGACTCTTGAAGTAAAATTAAAAGAATAACGATTTTTTTTTATTTTGACTAGATTATTTGTAAGGTTGTTTTTAAATTAAAATATCGTGTGCATGTGAAATCAGAGCGGGAATGAAATGATTTATACTCAAAAGAAATATAGAATTTGGAAATTTTCCGAAAATAAATGTGCAACTTTTTAATTGGGCGAAAAATAAAAGGGGTTGATGTCCGATTTTGTGGAGGATTCTAACGCTTGGCGCTATTTATCGTAATTTAATCGTCTGCTATTTGGGTTATGAATACACCTGCGTATAAGTTTTTGAAATTTTCATTCAGTTGGAATTGTGCATTTTTCTGAGCAGCTTTTCTGCATCTATTTCTAATATATTACATCCAGAAAAAAGGATGTTAGAAATATCAATTTTAATTTTGTTTAATCACACTCATGAATAATGATACACTTTCCAACTTAATAAAAGAAGGAACGAAAATAGGGAAGACCCATGGATTATAACACTTTTTATATATAGCACTTTAGTGCGTATTTAAAATCTGAAAGTGTGTCAGATTTTCTATGATTCTAGGGCTTGGCGCAATTTAATGAGAGGGTATTTTTAAAAACAAGCGTAGGTAATCTTATAAATAAAAATCAAATTCTGTTTGTCAATTTGTTGATTTGGGTAGTATACAATTCCATAAAAATGGACCTGTCAGCCTGAAATTTTACACAGATATATGTAAAATAATATAGAATAAATGATAGTCCACTTTAAAACTTTGAAAGTCCATCCGTTCCCGGAATTTAAGAGATTTTTTATGTTCTCCACGCAGAAAGCTTTATGTAATTGTAACCCAAGTAGTGAAAAAAGTGTGTGAAATAAGCATCTTGGTTGCCATGTGTGGCGATTTTGCCGAATAAAATGTTTTAAATTCTTAAAGTGAAAAGAAAAGAATAATAATGATTTTTTTAGTTTATATTTGTAAGGTTATTTTTTTAATTATAATATCGTGTGCGCATAAGAAATGAGAGCAGGAATGAAATGTTTTATACGCAAAACAATGAGGATCGAAGATTTCCTAGACTAATATGTAAATTTTTTTAGTTTGGCGAAAAATAAAATGGCTGATAGGCCGATTTTTAGAAAGGGAGTTCTAGCGGTTTGCACAGTTTTAGGCTTTTTGGCGCAATTTACTGAGAGCTTAAGGGAATAGCATTTTTGAAAACAAGTGTATAGGTTTTCTTAGAATAAAGCATGAAATTTTAACTATCCGTGCAGAAATAATGCAGTTATTAGGGCATTTCAAGCGATGTAGCTTCAGAATTCTCGCCAATTGAGTACATTGATTTAACTTGGGGGAAATCCGCCAAATTTCAGAAAATTGAAATCTTCGCATTTAGTACATCGAGGTAACGATGAATAAAACATGTTATAGTTGATAATTTAAAACATGAGGCTGTATTAAGGGATTCCACTTTTCAAAAAAATGCCTGGCGATCGAACCATTTCCCACTTTGATTGCTGCTAAGTCAATGCTTCGAATGATTCCCTGAAAAAACTCTTGCAAAATGGCGTATGCTGGCACTTTGGCGAGGCTTAGATTTGAAACTGGATTTTACTTGAGACTGGTATATATAATAAGACTGGTTATAGATAAAAATGAATGTTGGTATGTGTGTAGGAGGTTGAAAAACTCAGCACCGTTTCACCGATCACCATGAAATTTGGTTCACCTAAGTCTTTTATCATGGAGAAGGTTTTTAGGCTATCCGTTTTCCTCTAACTTGCCACTAGCTGGCGCAGCAGAACGTCGAATTCTATTCCGTTTAGCCGTTTGCTATGCGAATATCGTCCAACCAATTTCTATGAAATTTGGTACACGCGGATATTAGAACACGGAGAATATTTTTCACTATCCATTTGCTGTAACTTACCGCTAAATAGCGCTGCAACGCATCAACTTCTATACCGTTCGACCGATCGGCATAAAATTTTTTATACTTACACATTTGAGCACGAAGAATATATTCTAACTGTGTTACTTTTGATGTTACTCACCACTAGGTGGCACTGCAATGCATTATTATTTTAACTCGCCACTAGATGACGCTGCAGCAGGCCAAATTTTTGACCATTCAAACGGTGGCTATGAAAATCAGTACTCATAGCTATTTGAACAATGAGAATATTTTGGCGTTATCCATTTTCCTATAACTCGCCACATGACGGCGCTGTAGCAAATCATTTCTTTAATTAACCACTAGATGGCCCTGCAGTGTATCACTTCTTGACTGTGCGAATGATCGCCATGGAAATAGGTATACATAGATATTTGAACACGGGGAAGAGTTTGGCACGATCCATTTTCCTATAACTTGACACTAGATGTCGCGTCAACACATGAACTTCAGGACTATTCAGCCGATCGTCATGAAAATTCGTATGCATCGATATCTGAATGCGAAGAATATTTTCGCCGTATCCGTTTTGCTAAAACTCGCCACTAGATTGCGCTACGCCGCATCGCCTTCTGCACCATAAAATCGATTGCCTTGAAATTCAGTATGCATGATTATTGAACACAATATAACGCGATATCCATTTTGCTATATCTCTTTATTACAATAAATAGTTATCACAACAAATATTAATGTCAAAAAGTCCATTCATTCCCGTGCGAAGAACGGGTACTTCAGCTAGTATTCATTATAAAAATGTCTTTCTCATTTGTGTATTTAGTTATTTTAAAGTATATTAAATATCCACTTGTGAAACTAAAATAAGCAATCGTGAATCATGAGAGTAAACGCTACTTTGTTTTTCCTTCAAATTATATGCATCTATTTTCTTTATGTAAATATGTATCATAGCAAACAAATTAATCATGAGTTCGTACTTGAATTAGTAACACAATTACTACTTAAAACTACATTAAATAACGTTTGAAAGCACTGGGAAGCTTAAGAAATGCCTGATGTATACGTGAAGACTCGAGCATCCGTAGGCCTCTTTGGATGGCTCATCAAAATACACGCGCAGGCCCGTTACTAATTGCGAAGGCCCCGCGTGAACAAGGAACACGCAATCAGCCCAAAATCATCACCGAACATCAAGCATTCTGAGGCAGAAGCATTATGGTGTTGGCAGGGATTTCATTAGGATACCGCACCGACCTGCACATCTTTAAAAGGGGATCTGTGACGGCTGTCCGGTATCGAGATGAAGTCCTAGAACCCATTGTGAGATTGTTCGCTGCAGCAATTGGCCCTACTGTTGTTTTAATGGACGATAACGCACCTCCCCATAGAGCTGACATCGTCGATGACTACCTAGAGAGTGAAGGGCAGTGGCGGATTAATGCAAGTTTGTCGGGGGGGGGGCGGTTAATTAGAAGATTGACGTATACATCCATTTTATGGAAGTAAAATAGGATCTTTTACATTACTTTCTTTATTCTCGGAGGGGGCGGTCGCCCCCTCGGCCCCCCCTTTAATCCGCCCTTGGTGAAGGGATTGCGCGTATGGCGTGGCCAGCGTATTCGCCCGACCTTAATCCCGTTGAAAATCTCTGGGATGTTCTCGGCCGTGCTGTATTTTCATGCTTCCCACCTCCAGCCATTCTTATTGAGCTGGAAACTGCTGTACATGAAGAATTGCGATTGCTTAATTCTGCGGTGGTTAACCACCTAATTGAAAGAATGGTCACAAGGTGTAACTTTGTATATAGATGAGGGAGGCTCACATACCCTATTAATGTCCTTTTTTTCATTCTATTCTGTTTATTTTCACTTTATACATAATTCTGTTTAAAGTCTCCGGTATGTCATTATCTGATAACTTACAAAAATTTAATATTGTTTACATTTCTGTATATATATTTATTACTTTCCGAACATGTACCATGTGAGGAAAGTATTGTAATCATGAAAAAATTCGACTTCGAGATTTTGTTTTATTGACACGTTTTGAGGTCTTCTGAATTCATTTATGCTATTTTTACGAGATGTATGTATGTATATGTGTGTGTGTGTGTGTATGTGAGTGAACACGATAGCTCCTGAACGGGGCATTCGATTGAGCTCAAATTTGGTATATATGTTACAAACCACCATCGCAAGACCGGTATTGGTTTTGATGTGTATAGGACTTACAGTTATCCTACAGGCCTGCGGCAAAGATTTCATTTACATTATGGCCTATGGGGAAATTCTTGAAAGTGCGATAGCGTTTAAACGGTCCATTCGATTGAGCTCAAATTGGGTATACATGTTATAAACCATCATCATAATACCGGTATTGATTTTGGTGTTTATAGGACTCATAGTTTTTCTATAGGGCTACGACAAAGATTTCTTTTACATGATGCCTTATGGGGAGAAATTCTTGAAAGTGCGCAAGCGTTTATTTAAATGCTTGCTAATGATCTTAATCGTAAGTGTTTGGAAAGTTGAGTGGAGTCACTCCAGATTTTTCATTTTGTTTTATGCATAAATATATATGCTACTTTCCTGCCGAATTTTGTGTCAATCAAAGCAGTATTCGTTGATTTTTTTTTGCATTTTACATCTTCGTGCTTAACTTTTGAAAGTGAGTGTATATTATTTTACACATCTGTGCAAATTTCAGGCTGACAGATCCAATTTTGTGGATCTGTATATTAAACAAATCCACAAACTCACAAACAGAATTTCATTTTTATTTATAAGGATTTCAAAATTGTATTAAATGACAGCTAAGATTCATAAGCTGTGATGTGATACAAAAATTAAGTCACAAAATGAGAGTTTCGGCGTTTTTGAGATTCTTTTGCTAGAAGAATAATTCTTTCGATTAATTTTTTTTTCTTTTCAGAACGAATTTAGTTTTCGATTTGTCTAGGAGGAGGTGGGGGGCGGGCGATGGGCAAATGTTATGGGCCCGTTTACATGCACACAAATGCGGAGTAAATGACGGGGCTTTCGCTTCTTTCTACCCCGCTTCCCCTACACAGAGAAAAAAATGCGGGGTAGAAAGATTCCTAGTCGAAAGGAGGGTTAATGCAGGGATGACCTCGCTTTCCCATGATGCATTGCGAGTTTTCCCCTATACTCTGCTTTTACCCGGGACTTTCCCATGTAAACGGGCCTTATGACGGTTCACCCCACAATTTGCCGACTGTGAATTCGCCGTATTTTTCCCCAATCGGAAAATTCCCCATAAAGGGAAAAAATATTCTTGTCCCACAGGAAAAGGTGTCCCCTACAATTCGCCGACATGGTGTTGAAAATAAAACAATATTAAGACAGTGAAAAATGTGAAAGCTCACTTGTTGATCCAACTTAGGGGATGTCAGAGTAGGGAGATTTCATCGGAGTTTATTAGAAACTGTAGGATATCGTGTTTCGTTATTGATGATTGCGTTAATTGAGAGTGCTGTTAATTTTTCTCTAGCCTTCCGTATCAATTTTTGTTTTTCTATCTGTATCTTTGGCATTAACTACACTATCGATTTTACGCATAAGTCGCTAAAGAATGAAAAATCGTCATGGGCGGCAAATATCCAAGCTGTTCTAAGATATAATATGAAATGAAAAAAAATTATAAAAGAAATAAATGCGCAGCTTTAGTAGTAGCCATTCCTTGGAGACTTTTCAGATTTTGGTCACGATAGTGAGGATAATCCTAGCAATTCAAAGCAATGGAGTTGCCCATATGCCTGTGCTTTTCCGGCAATCATAAAGACATATGGAAAAATCCACCTTTCAAAGTCGCCCAACGGAGACAAATACTAAATCTAGTATTAGGATAGCAACAGATCAAGCAATTGAAAAATTATAAAACCATTAGCACTCGAGTGCGTATATGAAATCAGAAAGAATGTCAGATTTTATAAAATTATTTATCAATATCTTTTAAAATTCGAAATTTAAGTTCCCCGGAATTTTCCGAAACCGTGTGTACCTTGGTTGAAACCCAACTCCAAGCCGTTCAAAGCAAGCGAAAAGTGATAGGGTTAGACAAAAAAGAATTATTAGCACTATAGTGCTAAGAACTCTCAAACTCATTTAACCAGTGTTTAAAGATTGATAATTCACTTTCATAAATCTAGAAAAGCATACTATTATGAATCATTAATCAATTGCAATGCGCTTACGTTCACTTGAAGTCAATTTTTTTAAAATCTTTTTTGGTTCATATATTTTCCATTCTTTTTACGTCTTTTATTCTTTTTTCTTTACTTGCTCAGAATTTTTAGTACATCATTAATATTACATTAAAGTTATCTTCTATTGCATAAAAATTTACAGATACTGAAACTGAAATCTCAGTCACTACAACTGTGCCCGAAAAAATCTTCGGTCCCGTTTCGAATTCTAGTTTGAATTGAAAAAAAAAAAAAAAAAATCTCGAGTGACTCCACTCGACTTTCCGAACACTTAAGATTAAGATCATGACCAAGCATTTAAATAAATTTTAATCGATGAATAATTCAAACATATATACCAAACTGAAGCTCAATCCAATGCGCCGTTTAGACGCTAGCGCACTTTCAATAATTTCTCCCCATAGGCCATAATGTAAAAGAAATCTTTGTCGTAGCCCTGTAGAAAAACCATAAATCCTATACACATCAACATCAATACTGGTCTTACGATGGTGATTTATAACATATATACCCAATTTGAGCTCAATCGAATGTACCGTTTAAGCGCTAGCGCACTTTCAAGAATTTCCTCCCATAGGCCATAATGTAAAATAAATCTTTGTCGTAGCACTGTAAAAAAACTGTAAGTCCTACACACACCAAAATCAATACCGGTTTTGCGCCGGTGGTTTATAACATGTATACCAAATTTGAGCTCAATCGAATGCCCCGTTCAGGAGCTATCGTGTTCACTCACATACATACATACACACAGACGCATGCATGCATACATACATACATACACGCATGCATAGATCTCGTAAAAATAGCATAAATGAATTCAGAAGACCAGCTATCGTGTTAGGTGTACTGTCGTGTACTAGGAGCTATCGTGTTCACTCACATACACACAAACACACACACATACACACACATACCCACATACACCTCGTAAAAATAGCGTAAGTAAATTCAGAAGACCTCAAAACGTGTCAATACAGCAAAATCTCGAAGTCGAATTTTTTCATAATTATAATACTTTCCTTACATGGCACATGTTCGGAAAGTAATAAGAAATCATGCGCCAAGTGGAATATTTAGTTTTGGCGAAAATTTGTTCAAGTTCTGTAAGTTTCTTTTTTAAATTAAAGTGTGTTCCTAAAACCTATTCCTTTATTTCACCTGTTCCATGTAGGTGCTTATCTCTGGGAAGGTCGCCCCCCGTCCATTTCTCGGAATACTCCCACCTTCGGCAATCACCTCACTATATAAATGAGAGAGGATAATCCCGAAAAAAGTCCTAAAAGGGAAATTTGGAAATGTCGGCGAATTGTAGGGGACACCGTTATGACAGGAAGAATTCCTTTCACATTGTATTTTTTAATTTCTGTCAGTGTGTTTGTTATACCTAATCGCAATAACAGACATACACAGAAATCCACGAATTCCCAATTCCAAACAAGGGCGGATTAAAGGGGGGGAGGGGGCGACCGCCCCCCTTGTCTTGAGGGACAGGCCCCGAGTAAAGAGAAATTAATGTAAAAGATACTATTTTACTTCCATAAAATGGATGTATATGTCAATCTTCTAACTAACCGCCCCCTCCCCCGACAAAATTGCATTAATCCGCCACTGATTCCAAATAACTAGAAATACAATGCCCCCCCCCCTTTACCGTTGGTTTGACAGCTGTGATCATATTTTACCTTTTTTTTAAATAATCTTTTCAATCACTGTTCGTAAAACAATAAGAATTATGCATGTTATTGTTTATATTAATTTAATTCAGAAAAATTCATCCTGAATTTACATTGAAATTATTACATTTAGCTCATAGATTAGAATTAATGTAGAACAGGACACTTCGCTAGTTATAGAGATTTACGGTTTAGCTATCCGCAAAGAGGTGTTCCTAAATTCTCAATTCTAGCTCTTATTTCGATAGCTAAATAATGTATAGGAATAGAAATACGCGTGCTTAGAAAAACAAGATTGGGTAGAATAAATAAATTAATTAAACATAAAATGGCAATTCACACTGACAGACGATTTCGTAATTCTATACCAAGCTATATATTGAATATTTCCAAAATATACCGAAGTATACAAATTGAATTGACAAAGCATAAATCAGGTATGTGATTTTATTTTATTTTATGAAGTTAGTTAAATAAAATTGTATAATAGCTAAATAAATGAGAACTACTTTAAACTAAGTACTACTAGATAATAAATAGTGCATACAGAAAAAAAAGAACACTGTAATATAAATAGTAAAAATAAATCAGCTCTAAATTGTTTTACGGATGAAAAGATTTATATTCAAATACATACGTAGACAATTGCAAAAAAGGAAATCAATAATTAAAAAGATTTTCAAGATTTTAAAGCATTGCTTGTGGCCAGGAACCGATTTGTAGAGATGAGGACCGTGGGCAAAAGCTTCACTGGGGGGTCCTTCTTACGGAAACTTTCTTATACCCTACAAAGTAACTTTACACACCTTACAAAAAAGGATGTTGTAAAAGCTTAAAAATGATTATTGAATGAAGATGAAAAATGTAATGCAATTGTTCGATAATAATAATAATACTATGAAGTATAATTATATTTCAATTATATCATTTAATTTTCAATCGTTAATTTCATTCCATATTTTTCAAGTAACCAGCTCCATAATATTCTTGCATTTATTATCCTAATGTTTATATCAAAGCATTTATTTACAGTGGGGTAGATCTTAACCTTGCTACACTTAGAGAGCTATTTTCTTTTTTTATTGTTACGAATTTCCGGGGCAACCCGCTGTTCTGGGGTTTAAAATAGTTTAAAATTCATATTCTACTAGTTAAATAGTTAAATTTTGCTTTTTTGTTGCATCAAAATCGGTTAACTAGAACGCGAGATATGGAGTTTTATATTTCTCCATTGCTTTTTATAGCATTTTCTAGAAATCTCGAGAAATATGGGTCGTAGGCCTTCGCTAACCTCGCTTTTGGGGACTTATTTTTGGGGCCAAATTTGGAAATATTTTGCCAAAAATCGCCAACCTTGGCGAGATTTCGGTCCTTTTGCGCATTTTTCCCAATGGGGAAGTTTTCCTGCTAGTTTTCCTGCATTCACATGCATAATAGCCTAATATTACTCTTCTATTACGCAATCATAATCGAGTCTGTTCTATTACATTCCACGGATAGTTATTTCTGGAAGCTTTCCCAGCGTTCTTCGTAAACTATAAAAGCAGCGCTGGTTGCCCAGTTCAGTCAGTCTTGCTATAGCCTGCGAACGGAACAGATGCCATTCTGCCAAAGCATAAGGCTGTGTATTGGCGTTATAGAAGCGGCATTTTCGCTTGCCTTTTTACTTCCTTGTACGTAGTATAAGGAAGTAATGTGATCCCGAAAAATTTTGGGGGCCAAATTTCGACATAAAAACAGATTTTGACTACCTCTAAATTGAATTTAAAAATTTTTTTCGATGCATCTCATCGTAGGCTAGCATGCACGATCATATTAACGCGTCTGCAACTCATTTTGACCAGTGGCGAGTCTACTGTGGCCAGTTTTTCCATGCCGTCTGTACGTACGTACGTACGTACGTATGTATGTAACTCGCATATCTCAAAAACTATTGGTCGTAGAATGTTGAGATTTGATATTTAGGATTGTTCTATGATCTAGTTGTGCACCTCCCCTTTTGGTGGCAATCGAATGGATAGTTTATGTACAGGACCGCCCAAAAGATTCGAAATACATTACGCTCTATGGGCCGAAATTCATTAAACTCGCCTAACTCAAAAGCTATTAGGCGTAGAATGTCGAAACTTCATATTTTGGATAGTTGTAACATCTAGTTGTGCACCTCCCCTTTTGGTTCCATTCGACTGGATAGTTTATCTACAGGACTGCCCAAAACATTCGAAATACATTACACTCAATGGGCCGAAATTCATTAAACTCGCATATCTCAAAAACTGTTAGGCGTTGAATGTTGAAACTTTATATTTAGGATTGTTGTAACATCTAGTTGTGCACCTCCCCTTTCGGTTCCATTCGACTGAATAGTTTATCTACAGGACCGCCCAAAAGATTCGAAATACATTACGCTCTATGGGCCGAAATTCATCAAAGCGTTTTTTAGAGGTATTGGGCTATTTCAAACGACTCAGAAGTGATATATGCTGTAAAGAGTTAGAAAATGAATTTCTCCATTAAAAAAAGTGTCTTTATCATTTATAGTTCTGCTACAGGAACACTCAAAAGATTTCCAATACATTACGGTCAATAGCAATTTTAGGGGCATTCATCCATTTCAAGCACAATACCGTCCTACCACATAAGTTAGGTAATGGTCCGACCACGGTCACGTGCCTCCCTCAAGAACTATGCCAAAAGTCGCCAAGCTTGGCGACTTTTGGTGTACGTGTGTGCATATTTAACTCTCAAATCTCAAAAACTATTATGAAATTTCATATATAAGAATGTTGTAACATCTAGTTGTGCATCTCGATTTTTGGTTCCAATCTACTGGAGAGTTTATTTACAGGACCACCGAAAAGAATTTCAGTACCTTAATGTCTATGGACATCTTCATTATAATACAACTGTAGACAGTCATTGTTTGGTACATGCCCAAAATCTCGCCGTCTGTCCTCGACCATGGCGAGTTTTGGCGAAATATCGCCAAATTTGGCGATAGTCAGTCATTTGGTCCATGCCCAAAGTATCGCCATTTGTCATCGTTCTTGGCGAGTTTTGGCGAAATATCGCCAAATTTGGCGATAATCTGTCATTGTTTGGTTTATGCTTAAAATCTCGCCAAATGTCGTCGACATTGACGAGTTTCGCCGAAATATCGCCAAATTTGGCGCCAAAAATTATTTCCTATTTTGTATAACTCTAAAACTTTAACCCGTAGATTTTTTAACTTTGTATTTAGAACTATTGTAATATCTAACTGTTTTCAATATCTTTTTTGACAGCAATCGACTGAGAATTTATTTACATGGTGAGCCAAATGACTTTGAATGCATTGAGGTGTATAGATGCATTCAATTCATTGAAAGTCTGTGGTCAATGACTACTTTGGCTATCCCCAAAATCTCGCTGACTATCTCAAGCTTTTGGTGAAATATCGCCAAATAAAGTGTCAGAAGGAAATCTTTCAAATTGAACTCAGCTTGGCGATATCGAAATATTTGGCTAGAAATCGCTAAACCTTACTATTATTGATATTTTATCTCTTTCAAACAAATAAATTTAGAGGAAGTGCGTCGAAAATATTTTTGATCTAATGGACGTGCAAGGAAGTCATGTGTTGGACACATCAGATTTTTGAAGCTTTGTTTTTCAGTGCTGTGTGTAAATTCTTCATAGTGGTGTCTTGAGGGACTGTATGCGATATCCCTCGTATATTTCCATTCAATTTTTGCCTGTGGAAGTGTTTTATTCTGTGAGAGAAATACAGCATTTGTGAAAGCTTCTGTTCTAAGTGGACTGTGTTATAAACACGTTACGAGCTGTTTGTTGGGCTCGTGAATTTTGTACAGCTGATTGTTCGACGAAGTTGTAGAAGTACAATACAGTGCTCCATCCTGACAAGTGGATTCTTTATTAGAACTTTCTACACCTACTGAACTTTAGAAGGACGAACCCAAGAAACAAGCAGAGTATTCTGTAACAATATGTTCCAATTGAAAATCAGCTCTATTGTTTCCTCGAGATCAACATACATCACTCCATAGGCCATGCCTAAATGATGCGCTGAGTAGTTGCCTGAGATTAATACCGTTTAGCTGAAAAAAGTTGTGGATATGATGCTAGGGCCAGTGGCGTAGCCAGATATTTTTTTTTATGGGGGGGGGGGGTTACGACTACTTCAACTCATGTACCGTATATCCTCGTGTATAAGCCCACCCGTGTATAAGCCCACCCCCCAACTTTCCCCCAAAAAATCTTTCAAAACTGACTGACCCGTGTATAAGCCCACCCTCCTACTTTGAAAATTTACGCCCCTGTGAAAAACTCCCCTACCACATTTAGACTAGCATCCAGTCAGATTGTTTTGCGCCATAACCCGTTTACACAGCGCAGTTCTGACTGCAAACCGATAACGATAACCACGTTCTTTCACATTCAAGAACAGCATTCGAAATGCAAGAGCTTCAGTGAAGATGGCTAAAGTAAAATGTCTGTCTTAAGAGAAGGCTTTCAAACTGAAAGTAATTGAATATGCTGAATTGTAATTTATTTTTCTCTCTTTTTACTTCCTTGTACGTAGTATAAGGAAGTAATGTGATCCCGAAAAATTTTGGGGTCCAAATTTCGACAAAAAAACCGATTTTGACTACCTCTAAATTTAATTTTAAGAACTTTTTCGATGCATCTCATCGTAGGCTAGCATGCACGATCATATTAACGCGTCTGCAACTCATTTTGACCAGCGGCGAGTTTATTGTGGTCAGTTTTTCCATGCCGTCTGTACGTACGTACGTAGGTATGTACGTACGTACGTATGTATGTAACTCGCATATCTCAAAAACTATTGGTCGTAGAATGTTGAGATTTGATATTTAGGATTGTTCTATGATCTAGTTGTGCACCTCCCCTTTTGGTCGCAATCGAATGTATAGTTTATGTACAGGACCGCCCAAAAGATTCGAAATACATTACGCTCTATGGGCCGAAATTCATTAAACTCGCATATCTCAAAAACTATTAGGCGTAGAATGTCGAAACTTCATATTTTGGATAGTTGTAACATCTAGTTGTGCACCTCCCCTTTTGGTTCCATTCGATTGGATAGTTTATCTACAGGACCGCCCAAAACATTCGAAATACATCACGCTCAATGGATCGAAATTCATTAAACTCGCATATCTCAAAAACTATTAGGCGTAGAATGTTGAAATTTTATATTTAGGATTGTTGTAATGTCTAGTTGTGCACCTCCCCTTTCGGTTCCATTCGACTGGATAGTTTATCTACAGAACCGCCTAAAATATTCGAAATACATTACGCTCAATGGGCCGAAATTCATCAAAGCGTTTTTTAGAGCTATTGGGCTATTTCAAACGACTCAGAAGTGATATATGCTGTAAAGAGTTAGAAAATGAATTTCTCCATTAAAAAAATCTGATGTGTCCAACACATGACTTCCTTGCACGTCCATTAGATCAAAAATATTTTCGACGGACTTCCTCTAAATTTATTTGTTTGAAAGAGATAAAATATCAATAATAGTAAGGTTTAGCGATTTCTAGCCAAATATTTCGATATCGCCAAGCTGAGTTCAATTCGAAAGATTTCCTTCTGACACTTTATTTGGCGATATTTCACTAAAAGCCGACAAACTTGAGATAGTCAGCGAGATTTTGGGGATAGCCAAAGTAGTCATTGACCACAGACTTTCAATGAATTGAATGCATCTATACACCTCAATGTATTCAAAGTCATTTGGCTCACCATGTAAATAAATTCTCAGTCGATTGCTGTCAAAAAAGATATTGAAAACAGTTAGGTATTACAATAGTTCTAAATATAAAGTTAAAAAATCTACGGGTTAAAGTTTTAGAGTTATACAAAATAGGAAATAATTTTTGGCGCCAAATTTGGCGATATTTCGGCGAAACTCGTCAATGTCGACGACATTTGGCGAGATTTTAAGCATGAACCAAACAATGACAGATTATCGCCAAATTTGGCGATATTTCGCCAAAACTCGCCAAGAACGATGACAAATGGCGATACTTTGGGCATGGACCAAATGACTGACTATCGCCAAATTTGGCGATATTTCGCCAAAACTCGCCAAGGTCGAGGACAGACGGCGAGATTTTGGGCATGTACCAAACAATGACTGTCTACAGTTGTATTATATTGAAGATGTCCATAGACATTAAGGTACTGAAATTCTTTTCGGTGGTCCTGTAAATAAACTCTCCAGTAGATTGGAACCAAAAATCAGGATGCACAACTAGATGTTACAACATTCTTATATATGAAATTTCATAATAGTTTTTGAGATTTGAGAGTTAAATATGCACACACATACGCCAAAAGTCGCCAAGCTTGGCGACTTTTGGCATAGTTCTTGAGGGAGGCACGTGACCGTGGTCGGACCATTACCTAACTTATGTGGTAGGACGGTATTGTGCTTGAAATGGATGAATGCCCCTAAAATTGCTATTGACCGTAATGTATTGGAAATCTTTTGAGTGTTCCTGTAGCAGAACTATAAATGAAAAAGACACTTTTATTAATGGAGAAATTCATTTTCTAACTCTTTACAGCATATATCACTTCTGAGTCGTTTGAAATAGCCCAATACCTCTAAAAAACGCTTTGATGAATTTCGGCCCATAGAGCGTAATGTATTTCGAATCTTTTGGGCGGTCCTGTAGATAAACTATTCAGTCGAATGGAACCGAAAGGGGAGGTGCACAACTAGATGTTACAACAATCCTAAATATAAAGTTTCAACATTCAACGCCTAACAGTTTTTGAGATATGCGAGTTTAATGAATTTCGGCCCATTGAGTGTAATGTATTTCGAATGTTTTGGGCAGTCCTGTAGATAAACTATCTAGTCGAATGGAACCAAAAGGGGAGGTGCACAACTAGATGTTACAACTATCCAAAATATGAAGTTTCGACATTCTACGCCTAATAGCTTTTGAGTTAGGCGAGTTTAATGAATTTCGGCCCATAGAGCGTAATGTATTTCGAATCTTTTGGGCGGTCCTGTACATAAACTATCCATTCGATTGCCACCAAAAGGGGAGGTGCACAACTAGATCATAGAACAATCCTAAATATCAAATCTCAACATTCTACGACCAATAGTTTTTGAGATATGCGAGTTACATACATACGTACGTACGTACGTACGTACGTACGTACAGACGGCATGGAAAAACTGGCCACAGTAGACTCGCCACTGGTCAAAATGAGTTGCAGACGCGTTAATATGATCGTGCATGCTAGCCTACGATGAGATGCATCGAAAAATTTTTTTAAATTAAATTTAGAGGTAGTCAAAATCGGTTTTTATGTCGAAATTTGGCCCCCAAAATTTTTCGGGATCACATTACTTCCTTATACTACGTACAAGGAAGTAAAAAGTGTCTTTATCATTTACAGTTCTGCTACAGGAACACTCAAAAGATTTCCAATACATTACGGTCAATGGCAATTTTAGGGGATTCATCCATTTCAAGCACAATACCGTCCTACCACATAAGTTAGGTAATGGTCCGACCACGGTCACGTGCCTCCCTCAAGAACTATGCCAAAAGTCGCCAAGCTGGGCGACTTTTTTGTGTACGTGTGTGCATATTTAACTCTCAAATCTCAAAAACTATTATGAAATTTCATATATAAGATTGTTGTAACATCTAGGCGTGCATCTCGATTTTTGGTTAAAATCTACTGGAGAGTTTATTTACAGGACCACCGATAAGAATTTCAGTACTTTAATGTCTATGGACATCTTCAATATAATACAATTGTAGACAGTCATTGTTTGGTACATGCCCAAAATCTCGCCGTCTGTCCTCGACCTTGGCGAGTTTTGCCGAAATGTCGCCAAATTTGGCGATAGTCAGTCGTTTGGTCCATGCCCAAAGTATCGCCATTTGTCATCGTTCTTGGCGAGTTTTGGCGAAATATCGCCAAATTTGGCGATAATCTGTCATTGTTGGTCCATGCTTAAAATCTCACCAAATGTCGTCGACATTGACGAGTTTCGCCAAAATATCGCCAAATTTGGCGCCAAAAATTATTTCGTATTTTGTATAACTCTAAAACTTTAACCCGTAGAATTTTGAACTTTTGTATTTAGAACTATATTATAATATCTAACGGTTTTCAATATCTTTTTTGACAGCAGTCGACTGAGAATTTATTTACAGGGTGAGCCAAATGACTTTAAATACATTGAGGTGTATGGATGCATTCAATTCATTGAAAGTCTGTGGTCAATGACTACTTTGGCTATCCCCAAAATCTCGCAAACTATCTCAAAGTTTGTCGGCTTTTGGTGAAATATCGCCAAATAAAGTGTCAGAAGGAAATCTTTCAAATTGAACTCGCGGCGATATCGAAATATTTGGCTAGAAATCGCTAAACCTTACTATTATTGATATTTTATCTCTTTCAAACAAATAAGTTTAGAGGAAGTGCGTAAAAAACATTTTTGATTTAATAGACGTGCAAGGAAGTCATGTGTTGGACACATCAGATTTTTTTAATCTTCCTTGTAATAAGAAGATTAAAAAAAGAGCTTGCCTTTCAATACAAAAGTCCAATATGCTACATATTTCTTTTGTTAATATAAAACCAAATTAATTATCTCGAATGCATGGGCACCGAGCGGGGGGGGGGGGACAACATATCAATTCCCGGGCATATGGTTTTCATATATACATATACATGTTTGTGAGCATGTGTGTAGATGTTTTCCCCTCCCTAAACATTGAATTCTCCAATGATCAAATTTTAAAATTTTTTGACCCGTGTATAAGCCCACCCCACCCCCCCACTTTCAATCCGAATTTTTGTCAAAAAATGGTTTGCTTATACACGGGTATATACGGTATATGTATAGGTGTGTGTGATAAGGGAGGGAAGAATATACATTTCGTATGGCAAAAAATACCTCATGGGGGGTTATGAACCCCCCCCCCCCCTTGCTCAGCTCATTTTGTCACGCAAATGTTTCACTTTTTTACTGTCGGAAATAAAACAAAGCTGAAAATAGCAAAAAATCGCTTCATAATGAGGAAACAGGTGGGCTTTCCGATTTTGAAAGTAGCACACATGTTTTTTTTTTATATTTTCATACATAATTATGAAAATTTTCAAGCGCATCCTCTAAACGGTGTCGATGTTATTACGCTTTTTCGGCTTTTTAATCTTTTTGGACTTTTTAATCTTCTTGGAGTAATGGTTGTAAAATATTTATATTGAAGTTGTTCCCCGGAATGATTACAGAGTTGAGTCAGGGATCAGCGTCACTATATAGTAGGATAATCAGTTCGAACTCGAACCGAATATATATATTGTTACAATATTTCGTAAACTGTAGAATATGCATCACATGTATTTTTCTATAAATAGGTTACACTCATAAAAATTTCAACATAGGGTTACCAGGCGAAATACGCGAAAGATGAGCGATAAAATGATATAGTCAATGAATATCGTTTTAATATGGCAATCATGAAACTAAAAAATTAGGGGGGTTCAGGAGGGTCTCCCCCTGACGAGGCTCGAACAGCCGAGTTTAGTATATATATATATATATATATACTATATAGAATTATTAGAAATTAAGTACTGATCATTTAATACATTTTCACTTGTGAACTATCAAATTTAGGTTTTAGAACAGTGTGACTATTTTCAGGAACATAATAAAATAATAACATTATCAAAAAATTAAGGAGGAAAAATAATGTGAGGCATTATCGCACATTACTTTTACCGCAGCGGTAACTAAAGTTAGTTTAATTTTGCTAGTAAGAATTACAATTATAAAATTAAATGTTAATTAATTAAATGCAAAACGAAATTCAATTACTATTATATGGCGGTTCAAAAAATTTGAACACGCTTACATATTACTTAATTTTTGTGGTTGACTTAATTTTTCGTTATGAAATTACTGTTAGTGATTCTAATGTGATTTTAACACTTTCCAACAAGGCTGAAAAGGATTTTGATTTATCTATCTGTCTGCCCATGCTCTAACTGCCATATATACAGAGGGTGTTTACACATTTTTCGAACGAATTTGAGACCATATAATTGATGTTTAAAATATAGAGTAATTTTTATGTTCAATCAGATTGCCATTTTTCAGGACAATAATTCTACATCAAGATTTCCATGACAGGATGGGCATTTTTAAAATTTCCAGGGGTATTGATTTCCATTCCTCTGTAACAATTTTCCAGAGTCACTGTAAATTTGGGTGCTCCTTTAAAAATAAATTATGGAAACACTATCATTATTTTTGATAAAGAGCTTTATTGCGTAATGCTTAATATACCAATTTTGTTTCATTTGAAATAGCTTTATATCTCTAAAATACGCTTTATAGAATCACTACCCATAGAGAACAACGTGTTGAATTCTTTTGGGTGCTCGTGTAAGAGAGCTATAAATCCTACATACACCTTTTTTTCATTGGGGTACATCGTACAGAACATAGGAATAACACATAAATTTAGTAGTAATCGATGCATATTTAGGGCAGTTAGAGCACGGATGGACAGACAGATAAAACAGATGGACTGACAGACTAACCGAAATCATAATTTTTTTTAAACCTTGTTAGAAAGTGTTAAAGCACAGTTGAATTATTAACAATAATTAAGGTATTACGATAATTTAATAATAAAAAATTAAGTCAACCACAAAAATTAGTCAAAAAGTTGGGCGTATTTTAGACTTTTTGCCACCGCTGTAATTTTATTAACACCAGCAATTAAGCTAGTAAAAGTAATAAAATATCCAAAAATGTGCTTTTTTAACACTTAAAGGACCTCTGGGGTGGGGGAGAAAACAATGGAAAATGCATAGCCATGAGATGCATTAATCATTTATCCGCACGAAAAAAAATGCTCAATTATATTGCCATTATTTACGCAAGCATAAATACCGTATTTACCCGCGTGTAAGTCGAGAAATTTTGGACAAATAAAGGCTTCAAAGTGTGTGTGTGTGGGGGGGGGGGTTTGACTTATACGAGGGTCCTAAATTTTTATTATTTTTTTTTAATCAGAAGTATAAAATGCCCTTTTAAAGGGAGGGGAAAGGGGGGGGGGATACCATCCCCCTTGCCCCGTCCCAACCCCAATATAAGAGATTTGAAGTAAATTATGCGATTAATTCAAGAGTTGTTCAAAATTTCCCTTAGATTTTATAGGAATTTAGGTAAAATGTAAACCACTGGGACACCTGCAAGGCCCGATGACTATAGAGCTGCAGTTTCGGATACAAAATTGTTGGTCGGTTTCCCATCGGTGAAATTGCTCGTCTAGATCACCTCTATGCATGAATAAAAATTCATCTATTGCAGAAAATCAAAAGTGCTCTTGACGATGTATTAATTCGATGAGTCGGTGAGTTAACGATGAGTGGATGAACGCCCATGGAGAAAACGAGCAGTCATTGCTACGAGGGATGTTCTGTATCCGGTGCCCCTTGGTTCTGGCGCCATCGTGGGCGATGTTCAACGTGAGTAAAGTACCCTGCCGATGGTAGTTTTGGCTGGCAACCATAAAGAAATGTGTAGAGCTTGGCGACGTTTTTTTTTTTTTTTTTTTTGAGGTATAATAATGCGTTAAATATTGTAAATTGGATATTTCGGAACTGTTGAAAGATCCGACATTTCTTGTACTTTCCTGCATGCGTAATAGTTATTTTTTATTCAAGCTACTGTGTAACGTAAGCAGATGAATGTAAAGGTGCTGTCACACGAGAGCTCTACGCACTGCAAAATGCACGTACAACACTTTTGTACTGCAGTTTTGCCCTTCAGGCAGGCGAAAACCGTTGTGTGATAGTATTTCCTTTGACAACGGACTGTTCCGAACAATATTGAAAAATGTTTGGTATGAATGGCGAAACGCTCCGCGAACGAAGGATGGTCCGGAGGGATGATGAGAGTGACGAATCCAGGGTGAGCGACAGTGAAGGCGAGGAAGGGGGGGGGAGGATGAATTGGAATTTAGTATGGAGGAAGGATGGGAAAGTGATGGGAGCTCCCGGTCCTTCCAGCAAAAAAAAAAAAAAAAAAAGTGAGGTGAGAAATATGAGGTAAATGCTCGTTTAAGTGTACTTTTACTAATGTTTTGTTGTGGATTTGACTGTTTAGTTTGACTGTTTTTATTTGACTGTTTTTGAAATTTTAGTGGTAGATATTAGTATTTATTCGTCACAAGACGGCGATAACCGTTGGAGCTTTGCACCAAGATCTGTAGCCGCGCTCGTGCTCGGTGATCGCCAAGCTCCAGCAGCTATCGCCGTGTTTACGTGAGCAGGCATGATTTTGATTTTACCGTGATGGGAATATACTTTTTTAAAACGTGAGAGGATCCATTTGCGGAATCTTACCTGTACTGTAACCGGTTCTTCCTCCGTCTGCTACGTTCTTCTATTAGGAGAAAAATGAAGTAACCCTACGCGTAGTCTTGGGGGCGTGTTAAACAGCTGTTTGGCTAAGGTGACCATACGTCCTCGAAATTCGAAGGCAGTCCCCAAATATAGATCTTTTTTTTTCATTTTGTCCCCAAATTTAAAGATTTGTACTTTTTTCCCCTGAAAGTTTCCGTTTGGTTTATTTCTTTCAGAAAAAAACGAAGAAATAAGAAAAATAAATCAACTAAAAGCGCCATCTACTCAGAGAAACAATGAAATTCGATCTCTGAAAACGTTTGTTATCATTGTGTGTGTAGCTTGTACAGACATTCAAAAAAGTGTCCGACTATGAGCCAAATTTCTCGAATACTTTTTTTAGAGGGTGTACAAAGTTTCATGAAAAATTATCACAAAATGATCCAATTTAAAAAGCAATGTCTTCTGAAAAATACAAATACTATTTCAAGAGTTAAATTGTGAATAAATTGCAATATTTCAACAGGATGTTCCTTTCATATTTCTGGTTTAAATAAATATTTATAAATGAATGAAATACTTACATTAATTTATTAGAAATAAGAATACACAATTGATATAAAAAGCTATTGAGTTCATATTTATATAAGTCAGTATCAAAGATTTAAAGTATGGGTATACTGGCATACATGGTAATATTTTGTGTCCTCGAATAAGTCCTCAAAATATTTTCTAGTGTCCCCAAGTTTTCCTTGGATTCGTATCGTTCGTTAGCCGACCCCATGAAGCTCTAAGAAGAGTCATCGGGAATGGGCGATCAGGCGGGAAAACGGACCAGGATCCATTTTCACCGGCAGGAGGCGCAGCGCACCGCTTCAATAGGGATTTAGCGTTGTTTTGATTGTGAGCGAGCTATATTTTTTTAATAAAATAAATTATTTTGATAGAATATGGGTCGAGCGAGTCACTGCTTTGCACCTGGACATGACAGTGGATATCCAGAAGCCAGAAAAAGAAATGTATCGCTCGGGAAGAAAAATCCAACGTTATTTAAAGCTCCAAACAGCATCAATACAGCATCACCATAATATTTCTTTAATATGGCCCCTTATAAATGTATAACATAAAAAGTAACACTATGTAAATAGAAAACATTTTGTACATGTTAGTAGTAGTATACTGCTAATATGAACACTTTAAAATACGGCCCAATAATCAAATTGAAACAGCAGTATAATACTTTGAAATTGTTCATTTAAAAAAAAATAATAAAAGTTTTATGAATAATATTTTTCTGTTTATTAATTTAATTAGGATGGGGGAGGGGATTTTATAATCTATAAGAGATACACAAATGAATAGATATTTTTGGCATAAGTCTGCAAAACTTATACAAAAACAAATATTTTCAATTCAAAGTCTGTTTTTTTTTAAATACAAAGTTTTTCAAAATTAAAGAAATATTAGATTTTTTCTGATATGTGAAAGCTTGCAAAACTGATGCAAAAGAGTCAATCACTGAATATGCGTATATTTATTGAATTAATATTTTTTTTTTCCTTTATGCTTTTTTATGAAATTTTTTGCAGTACTGAAAAATGATACTGATACTGAAAAGACATTGATTTTTATGTAATTTTTTGTGGTACTCAGGTCCTTATTATCGCACGGGCAAATCGGGACTTTGCCCAGGGACCCCCAATTTCAAATCTTGTTCTGAAACATCCTTCTTTATATCAAAATTTTATGAAAAATAAAACAAATTTCATAGATGCCCCCCCCCCAAATTCATCTATTCCTGGGGCCCTTGTTGGTTATAATCAGGCTCTGGTGGTGCTGAAAAACGGCGTTAAATGTTTTTCTCTTTCCATATTTGTTTTTGTTTTTTGGTTTAACTAACCAACTTCAAGACTAAAGACAAAAAACAAAAAAAAATAATAATAATAAATAAAATATAATGTGGAAGAGCGGGTATATAAGAGGAATTTATAGCCTGGAAGAAGGCAGGGAATGTTTTTTAATTTTTAGCGAATTGCTACCAAAAATATTTGTCAAAAACTGATCTATTATATCATTCGCATGCAGTTTTAAAGAGAATTTATTTAAATTATTAATTAATTTATTAAATTATCAAACTGATGTTACATCGTTGTAACTAAGTAATATAGAAACAAAATTATTATATATGCATATTAATTATCATATTTATTTATTCAAATGTTAGTGTATACTTCATGAAATTTCAGCATAAATGAATAAATCCCAATTAGAGAAGCATTAAATCGGAAAGCGCGCGCGCGCGATGTTGTTTTTCGCTACCGTCAATAGATGGCGCAATCAATGGTAGCCGCAGTTTCGTCGGCAATTCTCATACTGCGTAGTTGGTCCAAGTTGGATAACAAGTCGATGTTTCTCCTCCCGAGCTTCATGGTATACTGTTTAGAAATATGGTCGCCGTAGTTTAGCTCGTAGGATTTATCCAGCCACGCCCCCCAAGGCTACGCTTACAGTTACTTCATTTTCTCCCCATAGGCATGGCTGACTGGGATCTTCCCTTCCCCGGCTTTCCAAACGGGTCTAAAAGCCCGTATAAGCGGTAGTTCGCATTCCTTCCGCCGTGGCGTAGTTATATGTCCTGAACAGAGCGATTTAAAGGGCCAGTCCATATGATTAAAAGGGCATTAAAACTGTCAAAAATGCTTGATTAAAATTTTGTTTGTTTGTTTGTTTTGTTTAAACAGAATGCATCTTTATCTATAAATATTTGAAACGTTTCTTCATCCATGCACATATTGAAAAAAAATTTAAGAAATTGTTAGTTGGTTAATGCTTTTAGGAGCTTCTTCGACATGTAATAAATTAATAATAAATAAATATATTAATTTATGTTTTATTTAAATCTTCAGAAGATCAGAAGACTGTAATACTTTTTAAAGACTTGTTTCTCGGAACTCCTACATATTTTAATATATTAATACAGCATTCTCCCTATACGTAAAAAACACTCAAAATACTGGGGTTAAACGATAAAATAAATAAAAACTTTGTGAAAAAAACACGCATAAAATGTATCTTATAATAGTTACGATCGTTTCGACCAAAAACTTCTTTCGCTCTGCATCAGAAAAAGTCCGAGACGCAGGGGCGTAGCCAGAGGGGGGCTGCTGCCCCCCGCCCCGAAATGGGATAATTTACTTAGCTTACAATTTGATATTTAGCTTACAATTGAACTTTAGCTTTAAATTTGATACCCAGCCCACCCCGAAATGAAATCCTCGCTACCCCACTGCGCGAGACGAAGGTCTTTCTCTGATGAAGACTGAAAGAATTTTTGGTCGAAACAATCGTAACGAAGTTACATTTTATGAGTGTTTTTTTCAAAGTTTTTATTTTGCAATACGTATACGTATGTTCGTGTCAGTGGCGTAGCCAAGGGGAGCATAGGGGGTCATCCCCCCTCCGACGAGAAATTTTTTGCTATTCAAAATGCATATGCTTCGCTCCCTTATCACACACACTTATACACAAATGTGAGTTGCAGTAGTCGTAACCCCCCCCCTCAAGAAAAAATTCTCTCTACGCCACTGGTTCGTATTATTAGGTTTTGGTTTAGTATACCCATGGCAAGGATAAATTTTAATCTTTTTGTGCTTTAACGAATTATTCTAATAATCAAAATAGGCGCCAGCAGGGGATCCAGGGGGGGGATGCACGTGCCCCCTGTCAGGGAGCCAGTGACCCTCCCTTTCGGGGACTCCTTATTCATTCGTCGGAGAATTTTTAAGATAAGAAATAATCCAATTTTTAGGCCAATTTTCATTTTGAAATATTTAAAAGAAAAACTAATTTTGTAGTACTTTCGCTTTTCAAAGATTTGTGAAAGGATGCGTTTACATTTCAATCAGAAACAAAATTTCAGATTAGTGGGGGATGTTCGCAGTGGCGTGGCGTAAGGGGGGGAGCGCCCGACCCAGGCAGAAAATTTCTAGAGGCGGTATAACCCCTATGGTTAAATTATTTTAAGAAGATTAAAATGTCATGAGTTTTGGGCGGTTTTCTCCAGGTGAACATGAATATGCCTTAGAACCCCATAAAATGTCCTCCGACCAAGCCCTCCACCCTTCTGCTTAGGTGTATTATTAAAAAGAAAAGAGGAAAATTCTCTGTGCAAATTATTCAGGAGCTAAGTTAAATTGTTTAAAATTACTTTAAACAGATTAACAAAAATAATAAATAAAAATATGAAATTTTTCTGGAGGATGGGCTCAGTTATCTAAACAAATTATACTGCAATAAATAAATAATTAAATACGTAAGTAAATAAGACACTGAACATGGTAGATGGTGGAAGCGTTACGGTCCCACGTTCGGACCTATACCGCGCGGCTGTCGATCTAACGGTCTGCAGTTTTGTTCGGTTTCCTACAGATAGAATTTGAATACACGTTATTCCTACGGGATGTTCGCAGTGGCGTAGCGTAGGTGAGGCGGATGGGGCGCTCGCCCCCGTGCAGAAAATTTTTGCGGGCGGCAAAACCCCTATCGTTGACTTATTTATTTTAAAAAGATTAAAATGACATTTTTTAATCTTTATATATATATATATGTATATTAAATAAATAAATAAATAAGTAAGTAAACAAGACACTGAACATAGTAGATGGTGGAAGTGTTACCAATAAGCAAAATGAATTCATGTTTTCATTTCAAGTTTAAATGAAACCTTTGTAATTTTTTTTAATACTTCTTTGTTATTGAAATTACGTAATAAATGTTATGTTTCCAATGCAGCACTTTTATTTCGTCAATTCTTTGATGATTTGCATTTAACATTATTACTACGGATGTAGCAATGGCTTTCTAATGGTATAAGTAAGTCAACGATAGGGGTTTACCCCCCCCCCCGCAAAAATTTTCTGCACGAGGCGAGCGCCCCAACCGCCCCACCTACGCTATGCCACTGCGAACATCCCGTATGAATAACGTGTATTCAAATTCTATCTGTAGGAAACCGAATAAAACTGCAGGCCGTTAGATCGACAGCCGCGCGGTAGGCCCGAACGTGGGACTGTAACGCTTCCACCATCTACCATGTTTAGTGTCTTATTTACTTACTTATATATATATATATATATATATATATATATATATATGTAGAAATATTAAAAAATGTCATTTTAATCTTTTTAAAATAAATAAGTCAACGATAGGTGTTTTGCCGCCCGCAAAAATTTTCAGCACGGGACTAGCGCCCCACCTACGCTACGCTAGTGCGAACATCCCTTATGAATAACGAGTATTCAAATTCTATCTATAGGAAACCGAACAAAACTACAGACCGTTAGATCGACAGCCGCGCGGTAGGCCCGAACGGGGGACCGTACGCTTCCACCATCTACCATGTTCAGTGTCTTATCTACTCACTTATTTATTTGTTGCAGTATAATTTGTTTAGATAACTGAACCCATCCTCCAGAAAAATTTCATATTTTATTTATTATTATTTTAATCTGTTAGAGTAATTTTAAACAATTCAACTTAACTCCTGAATAATTTGCATTGAGAATTTTCCTCTTTTTTTTTTTAATAATACACCTAAGCAGAAGGGTGGAGGGCTTGGTCGGAGGACTTTTTAAGGGGGTTCTAAGGCATATTCATGTTTCATCTGGAGAAAACCGCCCAAAACTCCATGATATTTTAATAATTTTAAAATAAGTTAACCATAGGCGTTATACCGCCTCTAGAAATTTTCTACCCTGGTCGTGCGTCCCAACCTCAATAAATAAACCAAAACCTATTAATACGAACCAGTGGCATAGCCAGAATTTTTTCATGGAGGGGGGGGGGGTACGACTACTGCAACTCACATTTGTGTATAAGTGTACGTGATAAGGGAGCGAAGAATATGCATTTGTATGGCAAAAAATTCCTCATCGGAGGGGGATTGGTGACCCCCTATGCCCCCTTGGCTACGCCACTGACACGAACATACGTATACACGGAAGTATAGGCAGAATAAAATAAATAAAAACTTTGTGAAAAAAACACACATAAAATGTAACTTATAATACGTTACCATCGTTTCGACCAAAAAATTCTTTCGATCTTCATCAGACAAAGACGTTCGTCTCGCGCAGTGGCGTAGCGAGGATTTTATTTCGGGGTGGGCTGGGTATTAAATTTAAAGCTAAAAAGCTAAAGTTCATTGTAAGCTAAATATCAAATTGTAAACTAAGTAAATTGTCCCATTTCGGGACGGGGGGCAGCAGCCCCCTCTGGCTACGCCCCTGCGTCTCGGACTTTTTCTGATGCAGACCGAAAGAATTTTTTGGTCGAAACAATCGTAACTATTATAAGTTACATTTTATGTGTGTTTTTCCACAAAGTTTTTATTTATTTTATCGTTTAACCCCAATATTTTGAGTGTTTTTTACGTATAGGGAGAATGCTGTATAATATATTAAAATATGTAGGAGTTCCGAAAAACAAGTCTTTAAAAAGTATTACAGTCTTCTGAAGATTTAAATAAAACATAAATTAATATATTTATTTATTATTAATTTATTACATGTCGAAGAAGCTCCTAAAAGCATTAACCAACTAACAATTTCTTAAATTTTTTTTCAATATGTGCATGGATGAAGAAACGTTTCAAAATATTTATAGATAAAGATACATTCTGTTTAAACAAAACAAAACAAAAAAAAATTAATCAAGCATTTTTGACAGTTTTAATGCCCTTTTAATCATATGGACTGGCCCTTTAAATCGCTCTGTTCAGGACATATAACTACGCCACGGCGGAAGGAATGCGAACTACCGCTTATACAGGGTTTCCTATTGTTCTCGGTTTCGTCTGGATAGCCAGTCCAAGTGCGCATGCGTGTTTGAGATTGAGTTGTGTTTTCATGTTTTTGTTGAGCGCGAAAGTTGTGTGAATGCAATATGCAAACATAATTTATTTTTCTGATGGAAATAATGCCTTATTGTTATTAAACAGAGATTGTTTAAAATTTACTTATAACTTGGCCATTGTGTATCGAATAAAGTCGCTCATAAAATGGCTGATCCACTCAGTTTCCTTCGTCAGTATAATGTAAACAAGAAAGAGATCACCGAAAGAAATAATCAGATTATTTTTGGAGAATATTGTTGGCCAAAAAATGTTAAAACAAATTATTTGGTGTGGCGGTAAGTCTTAATTTTTGCATTGAATGTTTTCAATATTATGATGTGAAATGGTTAGAATCGTGGTTTGATAACTTTCTTTAAATCTTATTTCTCCAATTTTTGTGGGTTTTTTTTTTTTGTTTTTTTTTGTGTGTGTGTGTAAATTAGTAGTAATGAAATTAAAAGTTGTTATGGTTGTTATTTTTCTAATTATTTTTCTCTTTAAATTTTAAAGCTCTGGAAAAGATGGTGCCCCTAAAGAATATTACACTTTAGAATGCTTGCTCTTCCTTTTGAAAAATGTGCATTTGCGTCATCCTGTGTATGTCCAACAAGCACGTGTAAGTATTTTCTATGCATATTGCTCCAAGCATGAAAATGTATTGTTACTTATTTCTCGAAAATCATGTTTATAGGCTGAAAACATACCTATTGTGAGACGTCCTGACAGAAAGGTGAGCAATTCTTCCTTTACCATTCAGTCTTTCATGTCCCTGTAAAGCTTAAAATTCCCATTTTTGGTTAGTAGCCACTGGCCGGTAGACTCATAAACTTTAATGGCCAGTTTTAGGCGTGCAGTCGAGGATGGTGGTCGATTCCAATGTCTCCCCTAGATAGCGATACACTTGTAGTTGGTTACTTATATACAAAGCTATATTATGCAATCAATTATTTATTTGCAGAGATACATTATTATATTACAATTTTAATTATTAGAATTGGGTCTTCTTCCAATTAAATCTTCCCACCACAATTCAATTGCTGCAGTTGGATCAAAATTGTCTAATTTTATCTTAGAGCATTTTATGTGTAGTCTGTTTTCTTACATAGTTTTTTTCATCAACATGTTCTGGTCGTGTAGAATGTTTACAGCACTATTCCAAATCCTCTTTACTTCTGCATTGCTGGGAGAGAGAGTGAGGATTATTTTTATTACCTGAGTAATTACTTGCATATTGTTAAAACTCAGTCTGTAGTTTGTGCAGTAAGTGATCAAAGCAATGCAGTAAGTGAGATTTGCAAAAATTTTTCAAACATTATGGTCCGCAGCTGCCAGGGACCGATCTACACACTTGGTGGCCCAGGGCACAGATAGGGGCTCCTTCCACAGAGATATTTCACAGTATGTTACTTAATTAAGTTAAAACCAATTATCATTCCTAATCTAATCATATATAAAGACTTACAAATCGGTAAAATGTCACGAAAAATACCACTTTTATGAATTTTTCAGTTTGAAATGTTTTCATGGGTATTAAATAGTTAAGTATATAAGTCTCTATAACAGAATAAGATGCAAGGTTAAATGTTTGAGATATCTAAGTAATACCAGCCCAGAAATGTTCGTAGAAATGATTCCAGGTCATACCACTCCACAACAGAACTTTTGCTTTCATTATTCCAAAAAAAAAAAAGGTTGTTTTTTTTTCTTTCACTATTCTTGTAAAGTTTAGTAGCAGTACCGGCCGTGCGCCTATCTATTGCATGTTGCATAGAGCATGCTAACGAGACTAGCAACATCTGCATCTGCTATCGAAAGTCGAAAGACTCCACTCACAGTTGCCAGTTGCCCATAAACTGGTGCACAAACAGGCTGTGTCTTTTGGTGGACAAAAGGAATGCGTGACTCAGTCGTCACATACCTTAATGATAAGAGAAGGAGCATGCTGAGGTGTCCTATTGAATTTACGTAAAAAATGTATAATTTTTAACATTACAAGTTACATTCAATTAAAAATTTTGAATATTTCTGATGGAATGAAGTAAGTAATCAGAAATTTTACTCTTGAGAGGTAATTTTAGTAGTTATTATGATTACATAAAAGAAAGTTTTGGGGGCCCAGGGTACGTGCCCCGAATGCCCCGCCGTAAATCAGTCCCTGGCAGCTGACGCCACTCGGAAAATGCTCTTTCTTTCTGAAGCTTAAAAACTGTGCAGAATTCTGCAAGTTCTTTTTCTCCATACTCATTTAACTCCTCAGAAAAAGATGGAAAGAAAGCTGTATCTAAAATGTCAGCAGTGCGAACACATATCGACTTTCCAGGCCCATCTTCACCAAAGAAATGTCTCATTATATTTGCACTAGCACTTTTGCATACTTCATGACAAGGAGACAGGGTCTGTTACATTGCTTGTGCACCTACGTGCACAAGACTTCTGAGCATTTGGGTGGTAAGATTATAATGGAAGGGAAAAGATTTTAAATATAAAACACCCAGAAGTCTTTTTATTGAGAAAATTATTTTACTCTTATTTTGATGTTCTGTTTTGCAAAGTTCATTCATACTTGCCAACATTCAAAGAACAAAATCCAGGAGATTTTTAGGAAATATACGTGCTTTTTTAAAATTTAATTCTGAAACTACTTAGTGTAAGGTAAAACTATTATGAAAACTCCATAATACATACCTACTAACAGTCCTAGGCAGAAAACAAGAAATTTTGGTTAAAAAAATTTTCAGAAAAAAATAAAATTTTTTGAAAATAAGAAGTAAAAAAAAATTGTCGCTCCCCCCACACTCACTTCAAGGTCGATGGTTTGTTTGATTGGGGGGGAGGGGGGACACAGTTAACACACAGTAGAATTTGTCCATAGGGGATGAAAACGGTGCAATCTGTTGATGAATTTTGCAGGTGCCGTATGTGCGATCTGTTGATAGATTTTGCCAGTGCAATGTGGGATTTGTTGAGGGATTTTTCTAGCTCCACCATTATATTGGTCTGACCGGTAGTCAGAATTTCGTAAATCGCCAGTTTTTTAAGTTTAATCGCCACCTTTCTACTGGAAACCGGGAATTTAAGCTTTATGTCCCTGCTATCAATTAATTCAATATTGTAATTTTTATTTTAATAATAGTGTTTTCCTTAGAAATGCTTGTACGGCAATGCTTAAGTAATTATGACTGAGCACCGAATAGTTGCAAAAAGTATATCTCGCAAAGCTCTCAAGCGAATCGCTTTAATTCGTAAGTCAACAATTTTGCACTTTTTGAATTGAAAATGATGTACTTCTCTTAGTTAATGTAGTAAATTCAATAAATCCATAATTAAATTTGGCTGTATATCATATATAGTCCTATTATTTAAATTTTATTATTTTAACCCTTTATGACCCAAATTACTCTATTTTACGAAATTAAGTTTGAAACTTTCATTACTGCGTAGTCAGATAATGTAGACGCGCACACGCCGGGCGCGGATACATTCAAAGATCATGCAGATAGTTTCCGGTAATTCCAAGCTGTTTTTTTTTTTTTTTTTTTTTTTTAAATGGATAGTTATCTAAAAGAAATATCTTTTTTAAGTCACTATAGCCCAAGTGCGCATATGCATATCAGAGCTCATTCTAGGCGGGGTTAGCAGGGTGCTGTGCCTTGATGCCCTTTAAAAAAAAAAAATCCACCCTGTTGCCTTTTGATTCATGTTAGCACCCGGATGATTAAATTTTAGACATCCTCTTTTGCTGGCGAAGTTTGTTTTTTGCAGTGCGAGAGGCCCTGTTGTGGGGATGCAAGGTTTGTCTCTGTGATGAGAAGTGGGGATGGAAATCAATTGTGTAAAAATTCATTCATTTATAATTTTTTCATTAATGGACCGACTTGTTTGAAATTTTGGGGATCACCTTTAAATGCAAAAATCGATTCAGAGTACAAAATTAAAAAAGATATCTTAATTTGAACAAAAGTTAGAAATTTGTTCTTGGAACACATTTCTTTTCTTTCTTTCTTTTTTTTTTTTTTGTGGTTTTCTTTCTGAGCTAGATGGGGCAGGATAGAGAGTGAAAAATGAGGTTGAGGTTATCTCCTTTCAGGCTGTTTCAATATTGCCACTTATATAGGTGACCAACTGATTGTTAAAATCAATAGAAGAATACTTATAATGGCTGCAGATAATCCTGAAAAAATTTTAGCTATTGTTGTCCATTTTCAAAAAAATTAATAAATAACTGGAATTTGTAATGGAATATATATTGAATATCTGGAATTTGTAATGGAATATATATTGAATATCTGGAATAGATATTTATACCATTATATAGTTATTTTGAACAGAAGTGTTATTAATAATTTCCATTAACTATATTTTAATTGTTTGTACTATTGGATTAATTCTTACAAAGACAAGTGAATGATGAAAAATTGAATGAATTATTATTTTTATAGGTGTAATAACTTGGAAACTGAAAAAAATTAATAAAAACAATAATTTTGGTTTAGAACAATTTAACTTTATTAAGTGTTTCTTAATTTAGTTAAACTTTTATTGATGATTCTTAAAAGGTGATCAAATAAATAGTTTATTAAAATGTGCTTCTTATGCAAAATGTTTACTTATTTAAGCATTTTCTTGTCTGTTAGGTATGTTTGGGTGATTACTTTTGTTATTTAAAAAAAAAAAAAAAAAAAACTTAATAAGAATATTTCTTTAAAAGATTTTTAACTTAACTATAACTATTTATAATTTATTTTAATAAGTTAATTAACAAAGTTACTTAAAAAGTAATTAATTCTTTTACATTACTTAGCTTTATCAACTTAATTAATTTTACTTAATTTTTAGTAAAGACAAGTAATTAATTTATTAATAAAGATTACTAATTAATTATTATTACTTTATTAATCAATAAAGCATTGTTTTACTCAATTTTTTAGGATTTTTTTGCGAATTAGAAGTACTGCCCTTTTTAAGAAACACAATCCCCTTTTAAAATAATGATGTCCGTTTTTAAAACCTTTTCACCCTACCCTTTTTCCTACTTAGATGAGCTCTGTGCATATACACGTGCTCATATTGCTCTATGTATTTAGTTAGCACGAACTATTATGAGTTTGCAGATAGTTTTTGATTATGTGTGCAGATAGTTTTTTCCTTTATCTGACTATGCATTACTGTATCTTTTTATGTATTAGAATCATTTCATATTAAATAATGCTTTTATATATTAAAATCATATATTAAACTAAGGGACTTAAAAGTCCTCTTAGAATCTTAATTTTTAACTTTGAGCGATTTTAACTATGGGACTTCAAAGTCCCATTTGCTCATAAAACATTTCATATAAACTTTATCATCAAAACTTTTTAACATGTTATTAGATGGCAAACTTCATGCTTTTATGTGAAGTGCTATGTATGTATGCCACCAGAGACGTAGCCAGGGTAGCACACTGCCTGAAATCTTAGATTTTTAAAAAACTGGATGTTAATAAATCGAGCATTTTGTGAGAAATTCTACCTCTTCACCTTTTGAGCCTGCCTTGAAATTTTTTTTTCTTGCTAGTCCCTGTATGTTAAAATCACAGAAATTAACCTCACTGTTGTAGTAGAGGTCTGTTTATATGAACCTGTTGATACCGACACAAGTTAAAATAACTAGACTAGCAACTTAAACTATGCTCCTAACTAAACTGAAACACTTGCCAATGGTCATGCACAATGGTTACTTTAGTACAGTAAATGTATGTGTTTACCAAATTTTGTGATTGTGTGTGATTAAGGCAAACCTGCGAGAGGGGTATCTGCCTAAGATGAGGGATGCCGTGGTAGGAGGACTTTCTAAGGGGCTCTAATGCGTATTTACGTTACACCTGGAGAAAACCTACCAAAACTCCAGACCGTTAGATTGACGACTGCGCTATGGGACCTGAAGCCGGGACCTGCACACTTCGGCCGTCTACCATTTTCAGTGATATAACCACTGTGCCATGGTGAGGCTTACCAAATTTTGTAGTGCATAGGAAAGCGAAAAAATAATAGAGCAGTGGACAACGGAAGTGTCCATAGCAAAGATAAAAAGGGGACGGGGGTCATTTTCACATGCTGAAATTTTCTAAAAAGTAGAGAGCTATATGGTGTTTGGATTAGAGATGAGTTCGGGCTCATTTTTTGAAGCCCGAGCCCGAAGACTTTAATCCGAGCCCGCCCGAGCCCGAGCAATATTATTAAAGTTTGAGCCCGAGCCCGAAATTTCAGCTAAAGACAAATAAAATTAACTACTTTATTAATAGGATACAATAATTTTTGGAGCTTCACACACCTTCTAGTCCCCCGTGCCGCTATTTTTTGAAATAAGTACGTCTATTTATCCCATGAATCACTTTTTAAAATCTGTTTCAAGGAGTATGTTCAACAAAGGAGAAATTTTTCACGAGCCCGAGCCCGAGTCGGGCCCGGGCTCGGGCTCGGGCTGAGCCCGTCTCATCTCTAGTTTGGATAACTGAACCGTTCGGTTAACTGTAGTTCAGATAATGATCGCTCTGCTGTACTTGATCCTTTAAACTTAAATGTTTATTTTGACTTGACTTTTTCTTTTTTCTTAAATTTGATGTCTGGTAACAGACATACATAGGATTGACAATTTTTTTGTAAGTTGATTGTTTTATTCAGTTTTAATTGCACCTCAAAAAACTCTTTTTGACATAGAATTTTATGTTTTTCACAATTATTGCCAAAAACTATCATAAATAGCCAAACTATTTTTTGTAACCAAATCAAATTTACAACTTACATAATTTTTGACCTCAGACACTTCAGTAAACTTTTGGACAAATCTAAACCATACAAATTAGATATCACACACTGAAACATATTTTTAACATAATTTTTTGACAATACATAGTATATAAAATTTATATGTACATAGAATCTCGCTTATCTGACATTCCGTATTATCTGACGTCGGTATTAGGAATGAATGCGAGACGTAAAATTAGGTGGGCTCTGTTAAGCTTAAAAGGCTACAGCAATGGATGTAATGATGCTGCAAAGATGACGAGATTTGTCAATGAAGAAACGGCACGCATCAGGAAAACTGACTACCATAAAAAAAAAATTGCTTTAAATCCTCACAGGACTGAACTTTTAAGTGTAACATGGCACTCTTAAATTCAGACAATAGATCATTCTGTAGCTGTAAGTTAATTTTTTATGCTGTTTTCTTGTGTTTGTGTAGCACAATTATGATACAAGATAGCATAAGTATGTATGTATTAGGCTCCGCGATACAATCTAGATTAACGTTTAAAAAGCTTTTTCCTGATTCTTCCCTATTATCCGACATGGTGCCGGCCCCTTTATGCTGGATAAGAGAGACTCTACTGTACTAAAATACTGATTTGGAACTATACAGAAAACAATTACCCTAAGTATGTTGCACCTGCAGTGAGTCATCTGAACTAATATGCAACAACCCACCAAGTAACGAATAGAGAATTATATTTGTAGCACAAACTATTTCGGATAAGAAATGTAAGCATGGAATCCCTGCATCTGCTTTCCTTGCAATATTTTGTTCAAAAGAATGGGAAAAAGCAAATGATTTTGGGGAAAAAATACCAAATCAAAGAATATTGCAGGGTGACCACTTTTCATCCTCCAGGGAAACAGTAGAATTGCAATCCAGAAATACTAATAACGGACTTTTTCTCATGGGTTCTTTGACAATACTTGGACTTAAGAGAGTCTTTTACAAAAGGGGTCAAAATGAACACTGTCTGCCTTTCTAGGAATACATACAGACAGGGGCGCAGCCAGAAATTTTTCATGGGGGGGGTTACGACTACTGCAACTCACATATATGCATGCATGTGTGTGAAAAGGGAGTGGAGAATATACATTTTGTATGGCAAAAAATTCCTCAGGGGGTGTGTGACCCCCCTAGGCTACGCCTCTGCATGCAGATAATTCAAAAACTAACAAATTTAGAATGCTTTTTTTTTTTAAACAAAATAGCTCTTATCTACTTAGGAAAAGTCAAAACGTTTCAAACATTTCATTCCAACCAAACAAAAGTAATTAACAGGCAAAAGAGCTCAGGGGTTAAAATTAAAATCATCTCTTTAGTGTTACAAGGGCCTTTTGTGCCTTTTCTTAGTTGTGTAATGTCACGAGCATTTGGTTACTGCCAAAACTTCATCTTAGGAGTACACATGAAATTGGATGCAAAATTTTTTATCCGAGGAAGGCCTAGCTTTGGCAGTCAGACAAGAGTTAACTGCAGTGTCACAGGGCATGCAGTGTGATTTTGTATTTGTAATTAAAATATGCTCTCAGTGCTGATTGTGTCATTCGTGTGCTTACTGTATTGCCTATAACATCATGTCACTTTCTCCCTTTCTTTTGCTTCTTTCAACTTTGTAAGATCTCTAGTTACTGAAAATAAATTTTGTTAAAGTGGCTATCTCTCTGTAATTGATTTGATATCTATTGTAGAAATTATTGGCCTATTTAAACGGAGAAACTAGCACATCAGCTAGCATCGATAAGAGTGCTCCTTATTGAGATTCCAACTACAGGTAATCAGCGTATTTATAAATTTACTTAATTATACAAATGTGCTTATTTATTATGGTTTTAATTGTCTGTTCACTCACCTCTTAATTTTTTTTCTGTTTTATATGTTCAAAAGTTATTATAAATTTAAGAACGAGAAACTGTGGGAGTGACACAGCTGTCATCAGGGTTGCTAATTTATCCACTTTGTGGCTAGATCTTGACAAACTGTTAATAAAGTATTTTGTAAATTGGTAATGAGAGTCCTAATGACTCAAAAAACACTTTCAGACAAGCATATTTCAGCAGCAAAAACACTTAGAAGTAAACACCAATCAATAATTGGATTTTAACCACTTTTTCCCTGGAAGAGTTGGCAACACTGCCTGTATGGGCCAACCTTAGCATTTACATTGCCCGGGCAAATCTTGGGTGCAGAGCTCTTAAAGCTGCATGTGAGATACACAATATGCCTGACACCGTGACACCCATTCGGAAGTTGCTCACTCTTTGTGCTTGTGTCAGTCAGTATAATTGCAAATAAATAAAGAGAGAGAATTAATACTTTTAAAAGTATATTGGTATACTATTAAAATTTGTGAAATAATTGTTAAGTGAAAACAAAGTGAAGAATGCTTTTACTTACATTTTTAAAAATATTTTTATTGTGTTATCACAATTTGAGCCAAGAAAAAACAGACCATATTCATTGTTGAATTGAATATTATGGGGCTAAAAGCACACGCTTAAAAAATGCAATGTTTAATATGTTACCGAATAGTTAAACAATAAAAGACATGCAACATTAAAAAATATGTAACAGCTTCACAATGTTATCTACAGATAGTTGACTTTTCTAGATTTCTTTTTGGCAAACTTATCAATAAATTTCTCAAAAATAGGATATGCAACAGTTTTACACTCTCGGAAGAGTTGTTAAGGAAGAGAAATATTCTTGTTACATAGTTGTCTTTAGATAGTTTTTATTAGTTTAAAACAGAAAAAGAGCTCCCGGATGACAAAAATTTCTGGGCAGATCACTATATATTTTACCTGTATCTGACTCTGGCTAATTTAAAATTTATTCATTTCTAATGTAGCTGTTGTATGATTGACCTACTAGTAATAATGGAAAATTTAATTTGATTCCACAATTGCCCGAATAATTTTCATAGCAGAGTACTTTTAGGGCTTAAAAACACAGTCTTTTGTAAAGGTAAGGGGTAAAGTTTAGGTAAGGCAACACTAGAAGAAAAATTCATTAAATTCTGAGACAGTGATGGAAACCTCCTGCCTGATATGCTCTTGCAATGTCTCTTAATGGAATTACAAAGGGCGCATTCGAGAATTCATTGGTTGAACACCGGTGCACGACCAGAGTGTTCGAAAAGGCAGAGCGTTGGGCGGAGCTCTGGAATTAACCGCGTTCGAAAACGTTTCGGTCATGTAGCGGTTGTCTGCTCAGCGTGATCAGAGCGCAACCAGAATGACCCTGCTAGCGAGGTGGGTTATTCCGGTTATTAGCGTAGTGTTGCCAATGTTTATTTTTGCTTTCTTGGCTTGGAATTGGATGTGGTGAGGATGACCGAACTAAGGGGTGCTAACCCGTATTTATGCTAAGTTTCGGAGGAAACCACGGAAAGTCCAAACGGTTAGGTCGGCGGACACGATTTTGTTTTGAACCAGGCACCTTCCGTCTCCCAGTTCAGTATCCTAAGCGCTCGGCCACTGGTGGAGCACTCGACAAAGATGGAACATATCGTTTCGAGGACTCATTTCTTTTATGCCAAACTTCGCGATAAATCACCAAAAATGGCAAACCTTGCAGACATTTAATCTGGCAACCCTTGAAACATGATTCGCCCTTTCACCAGGTAGACAAAAACCTTTGTCTGGAATTAACAGCACTCAAGAGCTAAAAAAATACGTGAAAAACACCTTTTTTGCCAACTATTCTTAAGGTCAATTTTTAAAAAACCTTGAGAAAAAATTTTATGAATTAGTGTTCATTTCATTTTAGTGCAAGATTTTTATGGCTATGTTCATTTCCCTTCGATGTATGTAAACAAATGTGAAAGTAACTTTTTGGCCCCTCACACCAGTTTGGACACGAACTATAAAAAACTCTGAAAATGACTGTTATGCATTCGTGTGCACTGTATTTTAAAGCAAGAATTTTATGGCTATCTATTTCCCTTTTAGATATGATGGCAAATTTGGAAACAACGTTTAGACCCTTATCCCCGTTTTGATGTGAATTCTAGAAAATCCTGGAAATGATTTTAAGGCTTTTGTGTTCACTATATTTTTAAGCAAGAATTCTAAGCTATCTCGTCTTCCTCTGATACATGAAGGGAAAGGTGAAAAGAACATGAAAAAACATTTCGGCCCCTTACACCTGTTTCGGTGCGAATTCTAAAACACCTTGAAAATTATTGTTAGGCATTCGTGTTTGCTACATTCTAAAGCAAGAGTTTTATGGCTATCTCCAGTTCCCTTTGAGATATGATGGCAAATTCGAAAATAACGTTTTGGCCCCTTATCCCCGTTTTGATGCGCCTTCTAAAGAACCCTGAAAATGAATTTTAAGCATTTGTGTTCACAATACTTTTAAGCCGGAATTTTACGGTTACCTCTTTTTTCCTCTGATATATGAAGGGAAATGTGAAAAGAACGTTTTGGACCCTTACCCCCTTTTGGGTACGAATTTTAAAAAACCCTGAAAATGATTTTTAGGTATTGCTGTTAGGTGCATTTTAAAGCAAGAATTTTATGGCTGTCTCTTTTTTCCTCTGAGATATGAAGGGAAATGTGAAAAGAACGTTAGCACTTTTCGTTCGTTTGGGTGCGAATTCTAAAAAATCCTGAAAATGACTTTTAGGTATTTCTGTTAGTCATATTTTAAAGCAAGAATTTCACGGCTATCTCTTTTACCCCCTGAGATATGAAGGGAAACGTGAAAAGAACGTTTTAGGTCGCCACCGCCGTCTGGGTTCGAATTTTCAAAAATCGCTTTTTAAATGACGCCTTGGGCACAAAAGCTATGCGCTCCTAAAATTTCATGTCTATATCTGCGGTAGATTTGGCTGGACGATGATCATCAGTCAGTCAGGACATCTTCCTTTATATATAGAGATTATTACACTTTTAGGTTGCCAATTAATATAGTTTTAATAATTAAGTGTCTTCAAATCCCTTAAATTGTGCGTTTATCGCTAATTTGTTCACTTTCGTTAAAACTTGTGCATAACTCCTAGAGACTCATGACTGCGAAGCTCGCCAAAGTGGCGATTTTTAGGTTGGCGAGAGTGGGGGGGGGGGGGTTAAGTAGGAATCAACCAGAAAATAAGCATTTATTCTCTTCAACATAGACTACCTTAAATGTCTGATTATATCCATGTTCTTCAATAACGTCTGCCCCAAATGAAGTCATTTGAAAATAGCCATTGTGTTTTTGAGTATTCGCTAGGAAATGTCATGATTCTGGTAAATATTTATTTTCATTTGCCACATTAATTTTTAACTATTTAAAAAGTGTTAGAACTATTTAATATCCAAGCTGTGCCAATTTTAATTTCCATGTATCCAATATAGCGATACTTTGTAAATTCTCCATGGTTCTGTCTCGTGTAAAACATCAAGCTGTGTAATCTCGAGGAGCTATTTAGAATCGCTTTAATTGCGAATAGGACGTTAGTGTTGCAGAGTATACAAATTTCACACGTTTTTTAATTTATGACGTCGAGGTTTAACTGCCGTAAAAGATACACCAAACTCATTTTTAGTAAAAAAATTCCTAAAAATCTGCAAATTATGCTACATATTCAGAAAGAACTGTTTTTAAAAGAAAATTTTCTCCTCTATCCGATGATGTAAATGCCGTTTTGCTGCAAACGTAATTACCGCCGTTATTACGAATTAGGTGAGGAAAAATTCAAAAAATTGCATAAAATAAAAAAAATTCTAATTGGAATTTCGAAAATTTTAATAGTTATTCTGCTATTCGGGGCGAAGACGAATCCAACGAATCAAAGATCATTAAAATCGGTCCAGCCATTCTTGAGTTATAAGTGTTGGAACAAACCCGACTTTGTTTTATGTATATAGATATATACCAGCCGCCTCCAGCGACCAGTTGGTTTGCCATCTTAATAAATTTTGTGTTTCTCACCGGCTTCCTTGGCACTGAAATATCTCAGATTCTGAATGGAATTTAAAATTGATGGTTACAAACAGGGGCAGCCATAGGATAAGTGGCTGCCCCTGCTAACGTAAAAAAGACGTCCCCCTTTTATGCTCTACTTAGTTTTTGAGTTCGACATGACGCCCCTTCGAAGCTGCCGCCTTGATGCAATGATTACTTTGCTTACCGTGTTAGGCCGCCCTGGTTACAAAAATAAGATGATTTAATGGTAAAAACCTACAAAAAGGTACAAATTATTTTCAACCTATATTAATTCTGAAGAGCTTCTAGATATATTAGCAGTTATCAAAAAACCGAAAGGGGGGGGAAAAAAAGTAAAATCTGAAACACTTTCAGATTTTAAATATGCACTAAAGTGCTATATATTAAAAGTGTATCATAATGCATTCGTTTTCCCTATTTTCTTTCCTTATTCCATTAAGTTGGAAAGTGTGTCATCATTCATGAGTGCGATTAAACAAATTTAAATTTGATATTTCTATCATCCTTTTTCTGGATGTAAGACCTTAGAAATAGAAGGGAAAAAGAAGTGCAGAAAAATGCATAATTCGAACTGAATGAAAGTTTCAAAAACTTATTTTTGTTTGTTTGTGTAATATGTTTTTTTGATTTGTGTGCTTTGCCCCGAAGTCCGCTTACAGATCCATGTCAGAAGGGAAAACTTACTCAGGTGTATTCCTTATCCAAACATAGCAAATGATGATAGGACATTTTTAATTAAAAACTGTATTCTATAAGTTTGTGCAATCTGTCGACGGCTTTGTAAAATAAAAACTCTTGTATATATATATATATATATATATATTTTTTTTTTTTTTGATAAAAGATAGTTCTTTTGTATATTATAGGAACAGCATTTTTTCGCGCGATAAAAAGTAGCCTTTTTTGATTAATCCAGGAGTTTAACTGTCTTTATTCCATATTTCATCCAAATCCGTCAAACCGTTTCAGCGTGAAAGGGTAACAAACATACATACAAACATTGACATTTATAATATTAGTATGATAAATCAAATTACTCTAATTATAAAGTAGTATATCCAGTTGGGGGGGGGGGGGCTCTCCGGATCCCCCTTGAGCAGGGGCCCTCGGCGATCGCCGACCAGCTGACCTGGCCAGTCTGGGCCTGGCTCTGTAATTCACGATTGTGAATTTCCTATGCAGAATTATTTTCAAAATCCTGAGAGGGTTAATTAACCCCATTGCTCCCCCCCCCCCCCCCGGTAAAACTGCCAATGATGGAATGAATGGCAAATATTGTAAAAATATAGAATTTTGTGAACCAAATACTCAAAGAAAATATGCACAAATTGGGGGGAAAACCCCCTCTTCCCCCTTCCCTAATTACTAATACAGTCAACTCCGGTCATAGTGAACAGATATTACTGTATGTGAATCGGGACTAATGGTTTGCATTCACTATAGCAGAAGGTTCACTATATTTGGAGTTGACTGTACTTATATACAGTCAAACCCCGATATAACGCCACTATCCGTTCGAGAAAATTATGGCGCTATAACGAGTGCGGCGGTATATCGAATTATATTAGATTATGCGATGAATAAAAATAAACTTTGATATGGTATTATTACTATTGTAAAACTCAATATCATAATGCATTTTATTTAATAATAGGTAATATAATTCAATTCTGCTGGAATTAATTTATCAAATGATACTATGAAATTAAGATGCACTTACTGTTTTATATCGTCAATCCTATATAAAGAAGTTTCCGAGTAGAATAAACACTATCGCTAAAGTGTGAAGATCCAGGGCTCAGGACTTTCGCGGCGACGGATCTTACATTCTGGAGTCTCCAGCAGTTTTTTCCAGATGTATCGTGAATGCGCTTTAGAACCCCTTAAAAAGTCATCCGCCCTAAGGACCCCTCGTGTAGGTTTGAAATAAACACAACAAACAAACTTGGATAAAATAGATATTTTTGCTCATAGCAGACACACACTTACATTAAAACTCAAACTGAATTTATTGGAAATATTTTAAAATGGTAGTTTGAGTTTTCTTTTCAATATTAATTTTTTGAATATCCTTTTCTACAAGAGATTGTTCCGCATTTCTTTATCTGTCGCATTTTTTTTCTAAAAAAATTCGTATTTTCCCAATGCAATTTTTCACTTCCTCCGATGTAACATGTGGTGTTTCATCTTCTTCAGATTCACTGTCAGATGAATCTAAATTTTGATTTTGATTGGTAGCTGATTTAACAATTCCATCGATTGTCAGAACTTCAAATGTTGAAACAATTTTGTCTATATTAATATACTGAGTTGCCGACAGAGGATGCTCAAGGTCTGTCAATTTGTGTATTTCATTTTGTAGTTCTTGGAGTGTTGTAATATTTTGCTTTGGAGTAAACCCTTCAGATTTAATTAATCCAGTATGTTTCCAGCAGTTAACAATAGTTTCTGGTGAAATTTCATCCCAGGTTTTCTTTTAATCATGCGAATAGCATCGTGTAAAAGGATTGGAGAAAAATCATCTTTGCTGATTTTTTCAATAATATGGCGGACGTGATACTTTCGATAATGAGCTTTGAATGAGTTTATTAAACCCGCATCCAAAGGCTGTAAAACTCCATTACAATCAGGAGGTAAAAACTCAATGTGGATATTGCTCATTGGGTATGTTTTGTGACAAGGGGCATTATTCAAAATCATTAAAACATGGCGTTTCTTTCTTCGCATTCCTGAGTTGAAATTCGCTAGCCATTTTTGAAATAATGCTGCAGTCATCCAAGCTTTCTTGTTGTTCTCATAATCAACATAAAGGGCAGTATTAAAAATTTTAAAACATCTGGGCTTAGCTGATTTTCCAATCACTGTCAGAGTTCTTTTATCAGATCCATCTGCATTTGTGCAGAACACCAGCGACACACGATCTTTAGCTTTTTTGCAGCCTTTAACAGGCCCACTAGAAATTGTTTTATCTGGCTGCAGGCGTTAAAAAAGTCCACTTTCATCCATGTTGTAAACGTCCTCAGCTCTAAAATCAGCGCACTCAATTTCTTACGACCATTTATCACATCTTCATCAACTCCTGCAGTCTCACCACTTCGTATATACTGCGAGAATCCTCGTCGCTTTTTAAATCTGTTCAACCAGCCGCTTCTATACTCGTAATCTGTGATGCCCATTTGCTGGCCAAGGACTTTTGCTTTCTCTCTAATAATGTCTCCAGTTATAGTCGCATTTTTAGCACTCATTTGTAGTATCCATGTGCAAAGGGCATCCTCTAAATCTTCGTGTTTTCAGTTTTTTCACATTTGACTGCAGATCGTTGGTGTTAATCCATTTTTCGGGATTTTTCAAAATGTCTCCTATGCAGCGCCTGCTAACAGGCTTTATCCACAATGTAGAAAAATGATTTGCGATGTGTTGCTGCGATGCATTCACATTTCTCACTTTATATTCGCAAATTTCCCGCTTTTCCGAAACTGTTAATACAGTTCTTTTTGCCATCACGAATTAAGACTCTGGTTATTTTGCAGATTTAACTGCTAAATTCTTCGATCATTCAACGACTAATCTAACCTTTGAATGACAGATTTTGCATTTCACTCGTTTCCCTGGAAGGCGACGGAAACTAGAAGGGGGGAAGAGAGGAGAGTTTTCTTCGAATATTGTTCATACTTGTTCTCAGTTTTCAAAAGAGAATGAATAGGAATTCGTTACTACTGAATACTATTTGACTTACATATAGGCGTAGGCATATAGACCTAGCATATAGACGTAGCATATAGAAGTAGCATATAGAAGTAGCATATAGACGTAGAAAGGCAAGGGACTCTTTGGAAATCTAACAGAAAGTTTAAAAAGAAAGATGTGCAAAAAACATATCCAGTAATTTCTAGAAAATTTGTTACACTAGGCAAGTTTTATTCTGGCGGTATATCGAGTTGGCGCTTTAACGGATCCATTACATTGAAATTCCTATTTGACAGATTTGTTCATTGACATAATTGGCGGTTAAGCGGAATTGGCGCTATTTCGAGATGGCACTAAATCGGGGTTTGACTGTATTTAGTCATCCCCTGGACTAGATTGAAGGCCCTACCTAGCATGTCATTATGATTACAGTTCTGTCACATACTGAGTTTTACCAGCCATGTGACAAAGAAACTTCACTACAGACTGAACTCTATGTAACATGATACTTTTGGTCTACAAAAGTGGCTATAAACCGTAAGTAAATACAAGATTCTAATTTATTAATTGATATTCAATTGTTCCCCTAATGATGTCACACAAATGATAGTTAAAAGACTATAACATAATAAATTTCTATTACCTCTTGAATTATTTCAGTGACATCTACCAAGTATACACAGAATTACGCTGAAGAAGTAAACACTGGGCATATTTTTCTATATATATCACTGGACATATTTTTCTATATCTATCACTGGGCATATTTTTCAGATATCTTTCTATGGAGTCTGAAAGAATAAGTTCTCCTTCAAATGAGCAAGGAATGCCAGGTATGGTTTCTGATCAAAAAAGAAATACACCACGGAGATCAAAAAGAAAACGAATTCAAAACTCAAGTACACAAGCAGAAGAAAGTTCTTTGACAAATGTAAATAAAAAGGTGAAAAACATGAAAAAAACAGCAGCAGAAACGTTAATTCAAGGAAACATTTTCAATTTAGTACCTAGAAACACAGCTGAAAGTCTTGATAAAACATTTTTCCCTGAAGACTTAGATATGGATACAGGAACCGCACAAGATATCTCACCAAAAAATTCAGCTACACTCCTAGAAAAGCAAACAGAATTTCAAGAACCTAAATTTAAGGGAAATGACACTCAACAAATTGCTTTCAAAGAAAAATTCCATAGTGACAAAATCTCAAAAGAACTGATAAATGACATTGGACAAAATCAAATAAACAAGTCAGAAGTATGTACAATGGTTGAATTAAATGAGTGCAATAAAGAAAAAGAAATTGATACTACTCAAACAAAAACAGAAAATGAGATTATCGATGTTATGAAAAATAAAATGAGTTTGGAGATAGAAACCGAGAAAATACATGAGAAAAAGAATAAGTCAATTCCAAACTCAACTCAAATGAAAGAATATTCTACCATGCATGATGAAAACCTTACTCTACATAAGAATAATGCAACTACTCAACAAAAGAATAGCACACCAGAAAAAATTTTGAATACTGGTAACTGTCCGAAAATATATGCTGATGAATCAAAATATGATGATATAACTTTGGACAAACTATATGTTGAGATTAAGAAAGCTGATTTAATAATTGATTCATTAATTAGTACAAAGAATAAAGAAAACATGATCAATAAAAGCCTCCCAAGAAGTCCTACGCCAAACAAACTTTATTCCTGTAAAAATGAAATCATAAATAAAAATATAGATAAAAAAACAAACACTGTTGTAAATAAAAACACAAATGCTGAAAATAATGTCCTAGCTAGTGTAAAGGATATCGAAGAAATAAAAGAATTCCCCATTCTTCATAAGAAATTTAAAAAATTTAATAATCCAAAGAAAAAGTCATCAAAAGAAAAAAAGGAAGAAGGAGCTGAGGATTTTGAAATTACAACTGAAAACACCATCGCTAACAACATGAAAATGGGCAATATACACAAATCAGCAACAGAAAATCACCCCGAAGAAACAAATGATAACCAGGATAAAAAGTCGCTACACAAAGAAAATGAAAAAGGAGCTGAGTGTTTTGAGAATACTGAAAATAAAAATACCATCTCAAATATGAAAATAGGCAATTTACACGATTCAGTAATAGAGAATCACACAGAAGAAGCAAATGATTATCTAGATAAAAAGTCATCGACTGAAGAAAAGAAAGAAAGAGATGAGTATTTTGGAAATACTGAAACTAGAAATATCATCTCCAACATGGAAGTGGACAATATAGACAATTTAGTAACTGAGAATCAAACAGAAGAAACAAATGAAGTGATATTGAGCAAACCAAATTCTGAATTCTTCAACTCTACAATTCCAAAAAACATGACACTCTGCCTTTTAAGGAATGAAAAGAATTCATTTGAAAATGACACAAATGACTGTCGCACTGGACAGATGCCAATGGTAAATTCTCAAACAAGATCAAATGACAATATCACTATCATGAATGAAACTGAAAGTAGCACTGCACAAAAAAATGTTGAACCAAACCAGAAAAAATTAACTTTACTTTATATGAGTGCTTTAGAATATGAAAAAGAAAATGAAGAAAATATCCCTGAAGAAGAAAACAGTAGCAAAAGAAACAATGGTTCATGTAGTACTACAAAAAATGAAGATGATTCCATGAATGCTACTAATAACAAAATTGAAGGAAGCTTAGAAATAGACAAACAAATCACAGATACTTTGAAGATACAAACATGCTTAAATGGAGATAATCCTAAAGCAACAGAGAATATTAATAAAACAGATAATCATTTATTTATAAATGCACAAAATGAAAATGATTCAATAATTACTAATACCCACACAAATCAAGAAAGCTTAAAAATGAACAAACAAGCTTCAGATATTACTACAAATAAGTTTGATGAACAAAGCAAAAATTTTAAGATATTAAATTCAAAGATTCAAGCAGACTTGAATGAAACTATTTTTGAAACCACAGAAAAAAACAATGGAAAGAAAACTTATTCATATACAAATACACAAGATGAAGATGATGCTAAAACTACTAACATGTGTACGATTCAAGAAAGCATAGAAATAAACAAACAAGCATCAAATAATACTTCTAATAAAGTGGATGAACAAGGAAAAAATAATAATAGTTTAACTTCAAAGATTCAAGCAGATTTAAACAAATATTTATATGAAACTACAGAAAGGGATAGATATCTACAACTTAATACAATTAACAATGACACTAATAAGGGAACAAAACTAAGTCTAATATATGACAAGTCCATAGATGATGACCAACTCTGTGAAAAAGAAAACTACATGAAGTGTTATTCCAGTAATGTAAGAAACAATAATCAAGTAAAAAATTCACAGCAGCTTGAAAAAATGAAGCTTGATATAAATAGTATACCTTTACCACAGTCTTCAAATGATGCATCTTTATATTCTACAGAAAAATTGAATAAGAAACAAGCAGAAGAAATATATAAAGAAAATTGTAGCATTGAATGTTTGTATAGTGCAGATAAGTTAATAACAGCTACAGACTACCTGAAGTTAGAAAAAAAAGAAAGCCTGAATGAAAATGCAAAGACAAATATGACAACTACCTCCCATGAAGATATAATTCAAATAGATAAAAATGCATATATTTCAAAAGAAAAAATAGTACCCTACTGGGGTAAGTAAACTTATTTTAACTTATAATTTTTTTATAAAATGAAGTAATAATAACAAATTGATATATTATGATACATGCATGTACATTTTTTAAGACAAAACAAACAAAGCAAAAAAAGGGGGGGCTTTTTCTTTATTTTCTTAAACAATTCTCTGGGTGGGGAAAAAATTAAGATAATTTATTTTAGTTTCCAAAGTTGAACTATATGAGTGACTACATGTATACCTGTTCTTCACATGTTAGGAAATTAATATATTTTTCTTTCACACATAAATCAAATTAATTCCAAAAATGCTTTTTTTTTTTTTTTACTCATTTCATAACATTTGCATTAGATACTAAACTGTGACCAAATATCAGTGGCGGATCTATAAAAAGAAACTCAGGAGTAGGCAAAATTTTTGTTCTTTTTTTTTTTTTTTTTTTTTTTTTTTTTTTTTTCATACTTTGAATTTACAACATTTCATTCATTTGAATTTACAAAATAAGTCAATCTCCTACAGTGTAAAATTACTTTGTCTGGGGTGGGGGCATGTGTCAGAGTCTAAAAAAATCATGATAATCAGATTTTTCAAAAATTTAAATTAGACTTTTAAAAATTTAAATAAGATTTTTTTTTAAAGTCAGATTAAAAAAAAATTATTAAACCATATTTTTAAAATAAAACTATCTAGTTGTTGATTATATAAATTTGTAAATAAAATATTTCTTTGGAAATAAAATAATTTTGTAACAAGTGGATGATTTTGGAATCCTAGCAAAATTGACTAATTATATACTGTCTTTACAAATTTAAAGGCAAAGTTTTCAGATTATATTGTGTATTAACGCAGCTATTTGAGAGCAATCTATCTAAGGGGGAGTGCCTTGGATAGAGGACATTTGAGGGGGTTCTAACGCATATTCACATTACATCTAGAGAAAACTGCCCTAAACTCCAGATTGTTAGATCAATGGCCATGAGATAGGCCGGAACCTTTATACTTTAGCCATCTACCATGTTCAGTGTACTCTATCTACTTGGTATGTTGGGGGTCCCGAAGATTTCAGAAAATTGTTAAATTGTATTAGTTAAATCCAATATCTTAAGTACCTTATGGGTCGGCAGGAGCCATCAGGTTACATACCTGACCAGGCATGCAACCTGAAATAATACATGCCCAAAAAATATTACTTCATTTTATTGTTCTATAAAATTTACATTATTCAGACTATTTGCCTTGAAAGGAAATGTTGCAACCACAAACCGAATCGGTATGGACACTTAAGGTTTATGAACGGAATGGCCATATATGTCTGAAACTTTTTCCTAAAGTTTGCCAATGATCAATCACTAATGTGGGATTTTTTTTTTTTTTTTAAAGGGCAATATAAATAACTCTAAATATTGCTGAGAAGTGAGCTGCTAGAGTGCCAGAGCTAAATCCAGCGTCCGCCAAACGTACTGAAAAACAAAAAATCCTTAAACACGTGTGGGCTTTTTATCTTTCCCCACTGTTATTGGGGTTCTGTTTTTTGTTTACACTGCAGTTAAGGTATTGAGTATGTTGCTAGGACAGTGATAAAATCACCAAAATAAAAATGGAAATTTATTTCTCCACACCAAATTTTGAAAAATCGATGGCATTATTTTTAAAGTAATTCATGAATCTCTTGCAGTATATTCTTTTACATGCCCAATAGGGCATGTGGGAAACTGGCCCTGCTGGTTGACAATTTTTAAAAAACGTATTTACACGGGCCAGCAATGTCGACCAACTTGTGAAGAGTAATATGAGGATATGTCACTGTTTTTTCTCCTGAAAGTACTATTAAACTTCTTGCTACAAAACACAGGTATTAATATTAAAAATATATGTTATAAAGTCAAGAAACTTGAGTTGTAGTAGACTTTTAGTTTTACTTTCATTTATATTAGAAACACTATATGCAGAAAAAAATAAAAAATAATTCTATCACTGATTTAAGATTTATTTCATTAAAATTTGTGACTACAAAAGACACGCAAGTTTTGGTACTTTATAAAAAAAATTTTTTTTTTAAATAATGAATTTGTAGATTTAAAATATTCAGTACTATTAAAAAAAAAACACTCTAGTGCATAGATAAGCTATGAAAAACATTTGAATTTTAAATTGCCAAGCTTCAATTTTGCTTCAGATGCCGAAGAGAGCTTTGATATGGATGATGATTTCAATTTGACTGCTTCTCAGATAAATATGATTGAAACAGATGAACATAATCATCTTAAGATGTTAAATGAAATAAAGCAGGCAACAAGACAAAAAGCAAGATGTTGCTGCAACACTCATTTTGGTTTGGATTCTGTAACTGTGGAAATTATAGACCAGCTTAACAACATAAGGTATGTTTTATTAAAAACTAAATTTAAATCAAAAGTTTTGACATAAATTTTCATATAAACACTAGACTAGCCATCTTTATTTTAAAAATATTTATGTAAAACCATTATATGCAAGGTGAAAAGTCACTAACAGTGCCACAATGAGAGATTATGTCAACTGGAGCAAACCTTAATTATGGCTCCCCCTTCTTAACCACAGCTGATTTTCGACCCCCCCCCCCTCAGTATGGCACCTGCGGCATATGCCCGATTTGGCCACTTCCCTAGTTGCAGCCTGGGTCACTAATATATTATCTCATACTTATGGTTTTTACTTCCTTATACGGAATATAAGGAAGTAATGTGATCCCGAAAAATTTCGGGGGCCAAATTTCAAAGAAAAAACTGATTTTGACTTCCTCTGAATTTACTTTTAAGAATTTTTTTGATGCATCTCATCATGAGATAGCATGCACGATCATATAAATGCGTCTACAACTCATTTTGATGAATGGCGAGTCTATTTTGGCCAGCTTTTCCATGCCGTCTGTACGTACGTACGTATGTAACTTGCATATCTCAACTATTGGTCATAGAATGTTGAAATTTTATATTTAGGATTGTTCTATGATCTAGTTGTGCACCTTCCCTTTTGGTCTGAATCGAATGGATAGTTTATATACAGGACCGCCCTAAAAATTCGAAATACATTATGCTCTATGGGCCGAAACTCATTAAAGCGTATTTTAGAGGTATTGGGCTATTTCAAATGACTCAGAAGTGGTGTATGCTGTTAAGAGTTACAAAATGAATTTCTCCATTAAAAGAAGTGTCTTTATCATTTATAGTTCTGCGACAGGAACACTCAAAAGATTTCCCATACATTATGGTCAATGGAAATTTTAGGGGCATTCATCCATTTCAAGCATAATACCATCTTACCATATAAGTTAGGTAATGGTCCGACCACGGTCACGTGCCTCCCTCAAGAACTATGCCAAAAGTCGCCAGGCTTAGCGACTTTTGGTGTACGTGTGTATGTATTTAACTCTCAAGTCTCAAAAACTATTAGTCGTAGAATGTTGAAATTTCATATATAAGATTGTTGTAACATCTAGTTGTGCATCTCGATTTTTGGTTCCAATCTACTGGAGAGTTTTTTTACAGGACCATCGAAAAGAATTTTAATACTTTAATGTCTAATACAACTGTAATCAGTCATTGTTTGGTCCATGCCCAAAATATCGCCATTTGTCATCGTTCTTGGTGAGTTTTGGCAAAATATCGCCAAATGTGGGGATAGTCTGTCATTGTTTGGTCCATGCCCAAAATCTCGCCATTTGTCGTCGACCTTGGCGAGTTTCGCCGTAATATCTCTAAATTTGGCGCCAAAAATTATTTCGTATAACTCTAAAACTTTAACCTGTAGAACTTTGAACTTTTGTATTTAGAACTGTTGTAATGTCTAACTATTTTCAATATCTTTTTTGATTGCAATCGACTGGGTAATTTATTTACAGGGTCAACCAAATGACTTTAAATACATTAAGGTGTATGGATGCATTCAATTCATTGGAAGTTTGTGGTCAATGACTACTTTGGCTATCCCCAAAATCTCGCAAACTATCTCAAGCTTGTCAGCTTTCGGTGAAATATTACCAAATAAAGTGTCCGAAGGAAATCTTTCAAATTGAACTCAGCATTGCGATATCGAAATATTTGGCTAGAAATCGCTAAACCTTACTATTACTGATATTTTATCTCTTTCAAACAAAATAAGTTTAGATAAAGTGCGCCGAAAATAATTTTGATTTAATAGACTTGCAAGGAAGTCATGTGTTGTACATCCGATTTTTTTTTTTTTTTCCTTATATTATATGACTTTGCAACAGAATATCTCCACATTTTAATTCAGATTCCTTTTCTCTAGTTAGAGTTGTATAATTCTTCTTTTCCTGAAAATCCCTAATTAAAGGGGAAAATAATTTAAATGATTTTTGAAAAACTGATATTAATATTCTATCCTATATTATTAAACTCAATTTATATCATTTTTTCCACCAAAAGAGCACTTATATCATTTAAAATAATAATAATACATCAATATAAATATGATTCGTTGCTAAGCATTCCATTTCCATTCATCTCTCTTAGGGGGGGGGGGAGGAAGGGAATCCTTGCCAAAATAACCTGTCTTTGGGCATTATTACAAATCAAAACTGTTTTTGATTTGAATGGGTAAATGGAAATGCTTGATCTCTTCAATTTTTATGCTTCATAATGCACTGAATCTTTTTTGTGTGTCTTACAAAGAAGAGGAACGGCTTCACGGAAACCGATTTCAATGATCTTTTGCATGGTGGTAGTATTAACATTTGAGCAAGTTGTGTGTAAAATATTAAGACGCAATACTCAAAAATAGTCAAGAAAAATTAATATTTATTATCTAATCACTTCACCGAAACTTTAAATGTGAGTTGCATGCAACAGTGTTCAAGAACCGTAGCATAATCGAAAAAGTCTACTCTGGTGTTGCAGGTTCGAATCTCATGCCGCACCAATGCTTTTATTGTTGCTTTTTTTTTGGTGGAATATATTCTTTCATTTTAATTCTTTTCCCATCTGGTTTATACATAGTCACAAGATGTGAGCTGTCTTTAATTGACATGAAATTTACTTTATACATTCTTATTGGGCATGGATCAATTCTTCATGAATCATAAACATCTTTTCACTCAACATATGTAATGTATTATTATATAATTCTGTTCCTGTCATCATAGTTTTTTCAGACAGGATATCAAAAGCTGTCTTTGCTATTAAATTACTTTCTAGAAGTATAAACTCGAACTTACTAGAAGTATAGTAATATGCTACTCAATCTTTTAGCAACTGCTTTGAAACAACACTATATATAGAATTTTCATTTTTTTCATCACAACTAGAACTTGCTTTGCTTGGTGACATATTTTTAGCTGTAGTATAGTTCAAAACAAATTTCACTGCTTAATTACCTCGATCACAAATTTTAACAACATTGTAAAAATATTAGACTTTGAGGAAAATGTAATTTAGCAGCCAATCAGCAGATGACAGATGATTAAATGAAAATGCTGTTGCTGTGCTCACAAATCTGTAAAAATTAGAAAAAACAAAAAAACAGAAAATGATTGTCCTGCAATTGTGACAAAATGAAATGTGTCTTAAATAAATACTGATTCCAAAATATTTACAAGTAGAAATAAAATTTAAATGCTAATGAAAAAAATCTATAAGTATATAATAAAAAAATCAATCAATGGATAAGTAAAACAATAAGAATTATTTAATTTACTAACAAATTATCAGCATTTGTATTGTAAAAAATGAGCGGAAGAAACATCCCCACAGTACGAGATTCAAACCAGCAACGTTGGAGTGGCAGTGGCATATTTAAGGGGGGTGGCAAGGGGGCCTTACTCCAAAATGTAAACAATAATTTAAAAATCTGATGTGGACAAGACATGACTTCCTTGTACAACTATTAAATCAAAACTATTTTCGGCCCACTTTATCTAAACTTATTTTGTTTGAAAGAGATAAAATACTGCAGTAATAGTAAGGTTTAGCGATTTCTAGCCAAATATTTCCGATATTGGCAAGCTGGGTTCAATTTGAAATATTTCCTTCTGACACTTTTGGCGATATTTCACCAAAAGCCAACAAACTTGAGATAGTTTGCAAGATTTTCGGGATAGCCAAAGTAGTTATTGACCACAGACTTTCAATGAATGGAATGTATCCATACACTTCAATGTATTTTAAGTCATTTGGCTGACCTTGAAAATAAATTACCCAGTCGACTGCAATCAAAAAAGAGATGCATAGTTAGATGTTACAATAGTTCTAAATACAAAATTTCAAAATTCTACGTGTAAAAGTTTTAGAGTTATGCTAAATACGAAATACTTTTTGGCACCAAATTAGGCAATATTTTGCAAAACTCGCCAAAGTCGACGACAAATGGCAAGATTTTAGGTATGGACCAAACAATGACTGACTATCACCAAATTTGACGATATTTCACCAAAACTCGCCAAGGATGATGACAAATGGCGATATTTTGGGCATGGACCAAACGACTATTGCCAAATTTGGTGATATTTCAGCAAAACTCACCAAGGTCGACCACAAATGGAGAGATTTTGGGCATGGACTAAACAATAACTGTATACAGATGAAATATAATGAAGATGTCCATAGACATTAATGTATTAAAATTTCTTTGGCTGGTCTGTAAATGCATGCAGAATTAGATGCTACAAAAATCGTTTATATGAAATTTCAACATTCTACAACTAATAGTTTTTGAGATTTGAGAGTTAAATACATACAAGCATACACCAAAAGTCGCCAGGCTTGGCGACTTTCGGCATAATTCTTGAGGGAGGCACGTGACTGTGGCCAGACCATTAACTAACTATATGGTAGGATGGTATTGTGCTTGAAATGGATGAATGTCCTCTTTTGAGTGTTCCTGTAGCAGAACTGTAAATAATAAAGACACGTTTTTTGATGGAGAAATTCATTTTGTAGCCCTTAACAATATATATCAATTCTGAGTCGTTTGAAATAGCCTAATACCTCTAAAATATGCTTTCATGCATTTCGGTCCATAGAGCGTAATGTATTTAGAATCTTTTGGGCAGCCCTGTACATAAACTATCCTGTCGAATAGAACCAAAAGGGGAGGTGCACAACAAGATGTTACAACAATCCCAAATATAAAGTTTCAACATTCTACGTTGAATAGTTTTTTAGATATGCGAGTTCAATGAATTTTGGCCCATAGAGCGTAATGTATTAAGAATCTTTTGGGCGCCCTGTAGATAAACTATCCAGTCGAATGAGACCAAAAGGGGAGGTGCAGAAATAGATGTTACAATAATCCTAAATATACAGTTTCAACATTCTACATCTAATAGCTTCTGAGATATGGGAGTTTAATGAATTTCGGCGCGTAGAGCGTAATGTATTTTGAATCTTTTGGACGGTCCTCTGTAGATAAACTATCCAGTCGATTGGGACCACAAGGGGAGGTGCACAACTAGATCTTAGCACAATCCTAAATTTAAAGTTTCAACATACTACGACCAATAGTTTTTGAGACGTGAGTTACATACATACGTACAGATGGCATGGAAAAACTGGTCAAAATGAGTTGCAGATGCATTTATATGAACGTGCATGCTAGCATATGATGAGATGCATCGAAAAAATTTTTAGAAGTAAATTTAGTAGTAGTCAAAATTTGTTTTTACTTACATAGAAATTCGGCCCCGAAATTTTTCGGGATCACATTACTTTCTTATACTCCGAACAAGGAAGTAAAAACTGCTATTTTAAAACATTTATATTAATTCCAGTAACTATGAGATTTATGTAAAATAAACCAATTTTAGAATGTTATAAGTTGTATTATTATTATTACTGTTATTGTTTAGTTAGGATGCTTTATCCGATTTTGAATGACTCCGGTAAAAATAGACTTTCTAATTTCTCTGGTGATTTCTCTTCTAACACATTTGAAAAACAGTCGAAAGATCATATAGTTTTGAAACTGTCGTGAGTAAGGGGTCTCCTAATGAAACTTTCGCCCTGGGTCCCCATATCTGTAAATCAATCCCTGCGAAGATATAGTAAACTACAATTCTAATCATTCCACTCCAAGGTGTTCCGCTTCGCCCTGTTGGAAATGTTAAGGTTCATCTACTGTTAGTGCAAATAATCAAAAAGAATGCATAGAGATGAAACAGGCGGAGTGAGCATGATTCTGTTAACTCAGGGAAAAAGTGAAAACACAGATCTCTAGCAGTCAGGAGGAGAAAAAGTGTCATGTTTGGCCTTTTGACAATTTTACATACAGTGGTTTTAAAAAGCAGCTGGCAACTTCATAAACTGCATTCTGCAGATTCCATATTTGTGAAACAAAACTTTTAAGCCCTTATTTAGAAAAATTCTTATGCCCCACTTCATCACATATTTGTATAAAACAATGCGGCATGACTTTATAAATATGCATAAATGCAAATATCAAGTAATCACTACTTAATGCTTTCAGCATTTCATTAATTTTATTTAGTTATAAGTTCTGCTCTTTATCTGAATGGCAAAAATATATTTTAAGTCATGAAATGACTCCGATCTGTGGTATTGAGAATGTTTTTAAAGTGATGTAGGATGAAAAATTGGTCATTTTTATAAGCCCATGGGAAAACAAACTTTCAAGATTTCCACTCTAAACTTCCCCCCCCCCCCCCTTTCACAATTTGAGATGCTAGCTTAGCATCAAAGCATAATGACAGTTAGAAATGAAGCAACAGTCAGCCTGATTTATCAGATAAGATTTGCTATATGCTGTTGGTTAGAAAACTGCTCAAATTAAGTTTAATACTTAAATGAATGTAATCAATGTAATTTTATAAAATATGTATTTTATTTTTCTTTTTTTTTAGAGAGTCAGTGGAGTCAATAAAAACATTACTGAATGCAGTTTTGATGAGCAATGAAGACATTAAGAAGAAACTGTAATGGTGTTAACTCTGAAACTTTTCACTGAGTTTAAAAGCCAAATGTTTTTAAATTTGTGCACATAAACTTTACTGTTACAACAAACTGTAACTATTAAAACATTTCAAATAAAAGCAAAGGGAAAATAAAGTTTTATGTGTCATTTGTAGAAGCATTTTTTCAAAATCATCCCCCCCCCTCCAAAAAAAAGACAACTTTACTATTTGAGTACTTGCAGGTGGCTGCAATTGTAATGAGCTGCTGGTGCATGTATAGAATTTTCAGTAACTTCTGTTACAGTACCGGGTGGAAAGTTTTAAGTGGAAAGAAATAACGTAAAAAATCATCCCTGTGAAAACAATTTCTTTTTAAAATGTACCCCATGTCAGTAGGCTATAGTATTTATTAAAAATAGTTTTTGTTGTGCTTTAAATATTCGGCAAAGAAATCTTCAATAATGCAATACGTATATTATTTAATATTTTGTTACTTCATTGCAAATGTATGTATGAGCGTACGATTATTTTGGAATGAACTGATGCTTTGAAACAGTGGCATATGCAAGGGGGGTTCAACCCCCCCCCTCTTGTCAAAATTTTTTTAACAAAATGTCCAAAAATTTTCAATTTTTAGCTTAAATATTATGCATTTTAACACAAAGTTATGTCTATACCCCCCCCCCCCTTGAAGGAAGTCTGCATGAAAAATAAAAATCAAGAACTGCTTTGAAAAATAAAAATCAAGAAAAGTGTGTCTTACAATAATAATGTGATAGGCCATAAAGAATGAGAATGTAACAGTAAAAAGTTACTAAAATGAAATGATATTTTCAGATCCATAATATTTATCTTATTCGAGCAATGAAGATTTTATTTTTCCAAAATAAAATCTTCAAAGATAACCATGAAATTAGAAAACACTTTCCGCAACAACTAATGCATGAATTCAAAATTATTTATTATTTTTTTGAAGACTGGCGGGATTCTTTTTGCTTCATACTTTAAGTATGCATACTAAAAAAACTAGAGAAAATTAATTATCTTTTTAGTTAAGATTATACTTTTACTAAACTTTTCAAAACATTTATTTAGAAACTGAAAACTTAAGCATTTGAATAAATATGCACACTGTCTTGCATAAAACATATACCATACATGGGCAGACATACCTTCTTAACCATGTATGAAAAGTAAAAAAAAAAAGAATTCTATAAAAAAAAAAAAAATCATACTTCATGTATTTGCTCAAATTTTTATGCATAAATGAATCCTGTTGGTACACTGAAGCAAAAATACAAGGTACAGTAGAAGCAATTTTTGGAACTAAGTGAGAGTGAAAACTTTACATTTCAGAGACAAAATTAGAAAATTCTTTTTGACTTATTATTTTAAACAGTTACTCTTTGTATTGTTCTGATAGAACTATCTGACCAAGATAAAGAATTTTAAGAATTAGTTTGACAAAAGCAATATAAAGAACATTCCACACACTGTTAACAATAAAAGCTGTGACTATAAACAGTTTGATATTTATTTATCCAACCACCATATACAATTCATTTACTTACAAAAAATTTTTGCATTGAGAGAAAAAGAAAACAAATACTAATAAAATATAAATACTAAACATGAGACTACAGAATACATACTTTGAACTTAAAAAAAAAAAAATATTTGGTAACATTTAAATCACAAAAGAAAAATTGAGGTATTCAAATTCAGTTCTACATTAAATACAGTTACGTATTCAGTAATATTAAAACATAACTAGATACTGTACAATAATTTATTTACAAAAAAATGCACTGTTTTTGCAATAAAGCACTTTATTCGAATGTCATAATTTGAAACGAGCTTCTTAAATTTAGAAAACTAATAATAAATAAATAATAATAATGATGAGATTTAAAAAAAGCTAACGAAACATTACCAAAAGAGAAAATTCACACTCTCACCAAAAGTTTCTGTCGTGATCTATTATTTCGGAATGAAAAATTTTCAAAAAAGTTCAACCAAAGTATATGATATTTTAGAAACACCAATTAAATATCCACGGGAGGGGAAGAGGGGAACACAACAAACCAGATCAACACATTATAATTAAAACTTTATTTTCATATGTTTCAGCAAATATTTACCAATGAGTACATGTTTCATTAATATAAAATAATTTAAAGTTTGATTTTTACAACAGCATAGTTAAAAAAGTGAGGGGGGAGAAAGCATGCCTTAAAATATATATATAAATATGTGCCAGAACCTTTTATTACCTCAATAATATTTAAAAGTTGCTAGAAGAGAGCACACAAATCATTTTATAAAACACCAATAAGCTTGCTTTTGTGTGTCTCAAAAACATTCTCTTGAAACGGATCATTTGCAGCTTCTTCTGTAAAGGACACTGGGATAAATGAAGCACTATTGGAATGCAAAACCAACACAAAGGACATTTTCCTTTGCCTTTTAAATAAATATAAGCAATATTATACTATAGTTCCATTTTAAAACTAAATACGTGAACGAGGTCTCTGATCATGAGCAATTAATCTAATATCCCATGGTAACTGAAATATTCTTGATGGAAGTTGAACACAATGGGTTGAATCAAAGTCTAACATGTACTTGTCAGCCTGAAACAGAAAATAATAAACAGTATGAAATATTAATAATTTCTCTTTCATATAAATTAAAATTTCAGAAAATTAAACTAAGGTTCAAATCAATTTTTCATGTAATCTCAAGACAATGAAATTTTTTGTTGCCAAAATTCATAAATCATTTTGCAATAAACACACATATTTCATAGTGCAGGATAATGTTTTGAGTGGTACGAATAGTTCACCCTTTTTCAGCTGTAAAGTTTCCACTTCCACACATGCAGGTAAGTGAGGGAACTAAAAGTAAACAAAGGTCGCTTTGCCATTTAGAAAGAGGAATGATAGAAAACCAAAGAGAATAAAAGTTGTAAGGGTGGAGGAGATCTTAATGCGGTTGAGCTCGTTTATAACAAGCCCTGATTTAATGAGAACCTGGTTTTAACAAGAAAATTGGAAATACCCGATTGGCACAATGTTAGGTCTATCGGAGCATAATTCACTTTTAACAAGTAAACCATGGTTATAGTGAGCAATATTTTTAGTGATTCAAAATATCTATTAACCCCCAGTTCAGTTAATCCTTTCTTGGAAAAATACTTTTAAGTTAGTGAAAATGACACATATGAAGAGTTTCGACCTCAGCAGCCCCCAACAAACTCAATGGCTTTTGAGTGTGCAGAAAAACTTCAAACTTTTTACAAAGCCAGGGGTACACAAATGACGATGTTTTGGGGCCCATCAGTCATCTCCAAAGAACAATAACATAAGAAAAAGACTTAGATAGTTGAAAGCAAATCAACTAACTTCTTGTGTACCATACAGAAAAAATAAATAAGTAACATAGTAAGTACGTATGAATTCATTTTAAAAAATAATGAATTTATAGTTTTTTTTTTTTTTTTTTTTGAGCACTCAGTTGTAACAAGCGAACACTGCACTGTTCCTTCAAGCTCATTACAAGCAAGTAGGACTGATAGGATAGTAAGTTAAAAAAGTGGATAGTAAGTTAAGAGGATAGTAAGTTAAAAATAAATAAATAGAAAGATAAAAACATTAAACAGCGCAAGAACAATGAGAAACATTTAAAAAATATCAATATTGTAAAACACAAAAATCAAAGCGGGGGGAGAAAGACGGTGATTTACAACAACTGTTTTTAAGGAAAATGGATGAACCATCATTCATAAGATCTTTGTGTGATAGGTAATGGAAAAACTTCCAAGAAGTCAAGATGAAATGAAAAGTAACAATGAAACTCACATTGTTGGAATTGTAATCATTGGTAATTTTCTAAACTCTTCAATCTTTGTCCCATCTTGACTTCTAAAAGGGGTTTTCAATTATTCAGCACTTTGTGAATGATGGTTCTTTCATTCTGCTTGGAAACTGTTATTGTAAGTCTCTGACCTCTCCTTTCCCCACCCCTTATTTGAGTGTGATTACTGTATTTATTTTAAGAAGAAGAAAATGATTTTTATAAGACACTGTTCTTTTAATGAGGCTTAGGAAATGGCTTAACTTTTTAGATCATGAGGCAAAATAAATTCTCAGCATTTTCAGAAAAGTTAAAACGAACTTTAAAGTAAAAAGAGAAGTGTATGCAAATTTAAAGTACTTATAAAACAATAACTATCTATATAATAAATATCATTACATATATATTTAAAAAATGCATTATTTATTAGTTAAAACAATAAAAAAGGACATTTTTAATGATTCAATTAATAATATTTTAAATATTGTTTACTCTTGATTTTATAACACTTAATATTTATTAAGAATTTTAAAGAAATTTCAAAGCTGTCTTCTTACAAGGTATAACACTAATTGCCTTTTCGTATCTAATGGAAGGCCGTCCCCTGAAAATAAATAGAGCACATTACAAAAAAGAATAAACAAATGTTTAAAATGTACACTAAATCATGGCTCACTGGGATATATACAGGCTGTCCAAAAAGCTCTGTTTTTCCGTACGAGTAAATTTTCGCTTCTTCGCCGATTTGTCGCTTTTACCCAACGTTTTCACTGTTGCCAACTCTGCTGGAGAAAATATGCCTAAAATAAAAGCTAAAAGCCGCGTTTGGTGCCTTTTTTAGCACTTGAGTGCTATTTTGCTCGAGCATAGTTTTTGTGTAGGCACGATTGTTATATTTGAATGTGTCATTGTTATCCATTCCTGGATACTTTTAGCTCTGATTTTAGGCACATTTTCTCCGGCAGAGTTGGCAACAGTGAAAACGTTGGATAAAAGCGAAAAATCGGCGAAGAAGCGAAAATTTTCTCGTACGCAAAATCCCATAGGAGAAACTGGTTTTCGGACAGCCTGTATTTATCCAAGTGAGCCATGACTAAATTCAGAGATATTTTATTGATGCAAATTAGAAGTGAAATGAGGTATTGCGGCCAATTATCTATGCGAGGGATCTAGGACGAAGAGGGGTTATCCTTCATGGGGGTTTTCTAAGGGGGTCCTAATCCATATTTACGTGAAGTTTCAGAGAAAACCACATAAAACTCTGAACGGCTAGGTCGACGGACAGGACCTGGGTTTGAATCAAGCACCTTCCTTGGTGCAAATTAGATTGATACAAAAATACCCTGATGACTATGTGCAGTATTCACTTAATATTAGCATCATTGCCATAGCACTTAAAAAATTAGTTTGAAGTTTTGCTCTTCTACATGTTTAAAGTAGTAGTAACAACACTTTCTCTGAACTCTTTTGTGACAGGCACCTAAATCACTGGGGAACTGTTGTCTTAGGACAGCACCCTGAGAGGATGATCAGTTTTGTGTGGACTGCATGCTTATAGGAAGCACTGCTTTGTGGGAATGGGCAATTCACACTGCTAAGCTTAACTCTGAAAACACACACACACACACAAAAATCCATATACATTAAACTAATTCTCCATAGCTCCAATTTTTAGCACATTGCAGTTGTTTAAGAATTCATTTTTAAAAATTATCTATCATATTTTTATTAAAAATTTTATAAAAAGAGAATTCTAGAATACAGTTTTAATATAGTTTAAATAAATATACATTGAAATAATATTAAAACAATCATGATACATTTGACACAACGCAGTAATAAAAAAAAAATCTCTTTCATAAAATACCAGCATGGAAATAAGCAAAAAGGGAACAATACTTCAAAATGGCAATTTCTGTATCAGATAATATCTCTGTAGTAGAATTGCACTTTCCAAGTCTGAAAAAGTACTATCACTGTTGTCAGTGTCAGAAAAAGATTCCTTTTTACTATTCTTCTTCTGTTGAACCCCATTTTCTTTTAGCCATTTTAGGAAAAAATATTTTTATTCAATACAAAATATCCACAAGAGAAATAAAACTTTTAAAATGCTAGACAGGCCTGCCAATTTTCCAAAATCAAAATGCCTGAGATTTTTTAAGCATTTATTTTCAGCATAGAATGTATGAATAATCAAAACAGACATAGTTTCTTTTCTTGAATGCCGTGCATGCACATAAACTTAAGTAATAGGATAGTGCTTTGTAAAATGTAAATAAATTCAATTTCAAATATTTGCCAAGGAAATACTGGAAAATGCAAAACATCAATTCAAATACATAGGGGGTGAACTACTCAAACCCAAAAATTATATAAAGATAACTTATAACAATAAAACTTGAAATAATATCTAATTTTATAAAACTGATTTTGCAAATCTTAAGAAGAAAATTGAGGAAAGTTTTAAATTTTTAATAAGCTCTTATAAAGCCTGAGAAACTGAAGAAAAATCCTGAGGCCCAAAACAGAATTGAAAAGCCTGAGACTAGGCAATGTCTGGGTAGAACATTTGTCCCACTATATCCTCAAAGAACCAAAAAACAAATAAAAAAGCATCCAAGCAAAGAGAACATGTACATTTGTTTTTATTAAAATGTTGAGTTAAGAGCCAAATCCTTATTTATATTACTCATCATTCAACAATTTCACTCTTTCCGAAATGAAAGAACAACAAAACATTACTGGAACATAGGTCAGGATATGTCACTTTCAGTAAATTTAACCATAACAGGCATATAGCTAAATCTAGTGAAACTTTCCATATAAAAATTCATATGCGGTATACCCATCCACAGGATCAACATAATGACTGATTCAAACATGATACACCCAGCTGCTAAACAGAATTTACGGCCAATATATACATGACACACTCTGCCAAGAGATGAAATTTGCAAATGATACGTATAAAACACATTTGTCACGAAGGGGTTAAACTGTAATGGAAGGGTTACATACTTTTTGTTAGTTTTGGAAATTATTTTCACAAAAAATAATTCCTGGAACGTGTCTAATACTTATTTCTGGGACAAAGTACAAAAAGCACATTTAAAAAAAACTTAAAGCCTTAAAAATACAAATGGCCAACGGATTAAAAAATGTACTCAAACTTCATAAAATATTAAATAAATGTGATAAAAAGTATAATTAATGTATATTTTTTTTTTTACCTATTTCAAGAGGATAACTAAAACCATTCTCTTCAATATAGGATGATATAGAAGCTTCACAAAGCTCATCTTCTACACCTTGCTGATTCCACAACACACCTTAAAGTGAACCAAAAGGAAAAAATCCTCTTTACTGTATGGCATTTTACACACAAAAAAGCAGAAATAAAATAGAAAGCTGAAAAGTGACTTTTTTTCTTTGACCCATTAAGAAATAAATCAACATTCCAAAGTTACTTTTACAGTGCATTAATTTCTACATAATCAAGGATGTTCCTTTCAAAAAGGCAATAGGTGATAGGGGACTTTTTAAAGAGCTTTAAAAACAAACCAATGATATTGAAAAAAACAATGATTTTTCAGTAAATGTACTATGCCTTTATATTAACAGCTGGAGAAACTAGGGAACGCAATCCCGCTTTTGTGGGATTAGAATATCATGTCTATAATTTTCATATTTATGTAAGGTATTGTTTTAATTATGAATTAAGATAAAGTATTAAACCTGATAGTGCTTATAAACTTACATTTTCCCACTTTTCTCTGTTAAAATTAATTTTTATTTGAATAAAATGTCAATTCAGCACGAGATTGCGGGATTGACATTTAATTCAAATAAAAATTAATTTTAATAGAGAAAAGTGGGAAAAAGTAAGTTTATAAGCACTATAAGGTTTAATACTTTATCTTAATTCATAATTAAAACAATACCTTACATAAATATGAAAATTATAGCCATGATATTGTAATCCCGCAAAAGCGGGATTGCATTCCCTAGGAGAAACTTGAGCAACTTTCAGAAAAAAATTTTAAGCACAAAAGTCATCTTTAAAAATGGGCCAAAGCATTATCCATTTAGGGAAATATTGCAAAAAAAAAAAAATTACCATATGTTTAAGATTTTACCTGAATGTTTAATAACTTAGAGGTCCACTGTTAGTAACCGTGCAAAAGTACAACTTGTAAAGAGACAGAATTTTTTTGAGTCTGTATCACGATTGGATTCTTTAAAAAAGCAATTCAAAGGCTGTATTTTTTTTAAAAAAAGAACAACCTTAAATACAAAGTGAAAATTAATAAATAACTCCAAACATCATAGTTTTTTTTTTTTTTTCCTTTCTTCAAAAATTGTATATTCATAAGAGACACTATTGCAAGCTGTACAACTTCTTATAACATTGTATCTTTGTATCTACAAAAAGGTAGTGTTTTAAAAGTCAACTGAGTTACAGTATTTATTATTTTTTTCTGTTCAAAAACTTAGAAAATACAACTTTGTTTTGATAATTAAAAAAATATCTATTTTTATGTCAGAGAAATTTTCTTTTCTACAGCATATTTTTTGATGAAAATGAGTTATTAGTAATTTTCTTTCTAATATAAATCAAACTACAGTAATCTTCTAAGAGAAATTTAAAGGAACAAAATAACAATGCACTACAGAATACATAGTGCTATTTGATTTTTGCTTATACTATAAAAGGCAAGCTTAAAACTTACTTTGGTGAGTTTTGTCACCAGCAACCCAATCTTTAAGAACCCATAGAGTTTCTTCATTTACTAATTGTGGATATCTATAAATAATGCAAGCTGATAATTTATTTCAAAAAATTCAGAAACTACCTAGCAAACACAGAATAAAGCATTACATCATGAATTAATATTTTTCATAACAACTTTTTAGTTTCTGATTATCTACTGCAAAACATTACTATTTTGAATAAGTCTTTGAAACAGTAACAACTTTGGGGAGTGGTGTAAGGATATAAAAGGATTTTCTCGATAAAGTTTCATGCACTTTTCTTTAAATTGAACCTTTCTGGACTAATGCCATATATACGCATTCAGCAGAAATTAATCACAATGGATAACTAACATGCATGTGTGGCGTGATTCATGTTGCTGCAGAGGGTGGCTGTTCCATTGCGTACCTGTGAACTTACTTATTGTTATTAATGTTAGCAGAAAAATATATTAATTGTTCATCAAAAATGATTTGATTCAAACATAGATAGCAAGTGTTATTATTTTTAATGAACCAACTTTCTAAAAATAAATGTCCAGCATTAATCTTTTTAACTGCTGACAGAACTATGATAATGCTATCAAATCTATGCACATTAAAATATTCATACGCAAAATGTAGAGACAGCTGATTAAGATAATTCCTATTATTTCAATAGACCATAATTTCTTGCTAATAATCAGCATGCGATTTTATTAATCTAGAGAAAAAAAAAACAAAAAACTTTTACATCTTATAATCCCCACTGCTGGATTATCCACAGATAATATGTAGTGGAGCAATAATATTTTCCCTTAGTATGTTATGTTTAAAGCACATCAAAATCAGCAGAAAATATGGCTATAATATAAGAGAAATACATTATGAAATAGAAATTGTTAACTGAAAAAAAAACCCATTAATAGTGGAAAATTTTCTTATATTTCAAGAAATGACAGTCTAATTAAAGGCATAGTTTTGTGGTGTTCCCTGCTTTCAATCATCATGTCATAAGTCTATTTCTTTCAGCTAGGCATGCACCGAATATTCGGTATACAGCCTATTCGGCAACCGAATAGTAAACAAATTTTAATATTCAACAATTGGTAAACAAACACTTTTTTTTTTATACCATGAATGAAAGTTATAGTATAATACCATAGTACAAAATTAATTCAAATCGTCACTTACTAATATCACATTCCACGTAATTTTAATGTAAGAGAAAACACTGAGATGTTGAATTTAAATATTGTTACCTTGCAATTTTCTTAAATTTTATGACACATTACATTAACCTTACAATTACTAACTCATTTAAATATGAAACAGTAACCATAAAAAAAGAACCGCATTATTAAATGTCTGTGAATTTTTAAAGTGAATTGCTAATTTTTTTTTATGAAATATGCAGGTTTAAAAGAATTTCACTAACATTTACAAAGGTGATTAATAATGTATAAAAGAAACACTTGGATATTAAATTTTGCAGTACTTTAATTTCTGAAGTTTAACACCATATGAAATATTAAATACTGTTTAAAAAGAAATTAATTAAATTATTCGATGTACAAAGTTTAATAACAGTTTAATAAATTTCAAAGTATTCGGTATTCGGCCGAATATTCGGTTAGAAATTCAACCGAATATTCGTTATTCGGCAAAATATGGTATTCGTTGCATCCTTACTTCAGCAGTTACTTTGCACATCATATAGTTATGTAAGCAGGAGAGTGAAATTGTGATCTTAAGAGATGAAGTCATGAGTGTTGGACATTATTACAATGGCTGGAATGAAAATTTATTGATACAAGTGTACATATAAAAATCCAAGTTCTATACCAAAAAAGTCATAATCCACACTATCATTTTTCAACATATAAAAACATACATACCTTGCTTGCATTAATTTTATAAGAAGATCATTGCCTCTGTTAGTCTGTACTGATCTTGATGGCCTGAGATATAGATAAAATAAAACATTTTAAAAATATTTAAATAAAAATGCAATTGAATAAGATACATTGATTATACTTTAAATATGCATGTTGATCACACATGTGTGATAAATAATGAGCAATATTTTGGTAGGCACGATAAAATTAGAGTCAAGTTATTTAATCTCTCATATTTTTAATAGATTTCATTAACAGGGTGTCTACCACAAAAAGTAAGCTTGATTTCTTGACCTTTTCTTGACCATAAAAAATACAAAACCCGAATGTCAAAAATGCATCGTGCTAGGGATGCAGAATATGTTCGATCCAGCGATTTAGGATCGGGGGAAATTTTGCAGAAAAATATACAACTGATTTTTATTTTAAAAATGAATTACTAAATTCTCCTGATTTTTTCTTTCCTCTTCCCATTTTTAAAGCAATTTTTTTTCAACTTTTTCACTGATCAGCCGTTTGCTTTCAGTTAACTTGGACCAATGCAAATCTTATTACATCCATGGTAACACAGAGCTTATGCAAAGTCTACAACATATCATAAAATTTTCGCGAGTTTTTCATATGGATTGAGGGAAATGTTGAGAGTAAAAACACTTTTTGCACCCCTGCATTATGCTGATATAGAATGAAGGAAAATTATACTTTTAAATTTAACACTATTAATATATATTATTAAATATTTATGTATAATAGCATTAAGTTGCAAGAGTTACTTAATAAAACAATACAATATAAAGTATTACCTAAAGATTATGATATTATGCAATACTTTAAACAGTAAACAATCGCCAACTATAGTAAAATTTAAAATATTTTAAACAAATTTATTTCTTTAAAGTTTTATATAAAAATCATCTTGATTAATATTTATTTTAAATTACTTCAATTGTAATGTACACACTGCAATAACAATTGGAGAACTCAAGATTTTGAGTTGAATTACCAAAAATGTCTTATTTTAATTTACAGTCAAATATTATAAACTGCATCATAAAAAGGAAGAATTTAAAATAAAATCGGCCATTTTCTTCCTTTATTTCGACATTTAGCCATGTAAAATCAGTCTAATTCAAATCTATATCCTTTCAAAATCACAGAATCAGTGTGATGTGATAACTTTAAGTTTGCATACAAACTTTAAAATGCATTAAAAATTCAAGAAATTTATATATAAAAAAAAATCAAAATTATGCATTTGTGCAGATATGCGATTTTAGTGATAAAAATCTAAAAACACTTAAGGGTAAATATTCATTTGCCAAAAGGATGCAAAAATGTAGAAATTATATGTTGATAGCTATGATAAATTATGAATTATTAGCTATGAAACATGAGGATCAGCGATAATTATCATTTTTAAGTGGAATCCAAGTAATTGTTTTTAAAAAAGAAAATGTGGAAAATAATCCAAACACTGAATTTAAAAGGGAATGAAGGGAGGGAAAAAAAATACTCTCAAATCCAACAACTTTTTTTTTTTTTTTTTTTTTTTAACTTCCTTGTACGTAGTATAAGGAAGTAATGTGATCCCGAAAAATTTTGGGGGCCAAATTTCGACAAAAAAACCGATTTTGACTACCTCTAAATTTAATTTAAAAATTTTTTTTGATGCATCTCATCGTAGGCTAGCATGTACGATCATATTAACGTGTCTGCAATTCATTTTGACCAGCGGCCAGTCTATTGTGGCCAGTTTTTCCATGCCGTCTGTACGTATGTATGTAACTCGCATATCTCAAAAACTATTGGTCGTAGAATGTTGAGATTTGATATTTAGGACTGTTCTATGATCTAGTTGTACACCTCCCCTTTTGGTGGCAATCGAATGGATAATTTATGTACAGGACCGCCCAAAAGATTCGAAATACATTACGCTCTATGGGCCGAAATTCATTAAACTCGCCTAACTCAAAAACTATTAGGCGTAGAATGTCGAAACTTCATATTTTGGATAGTTGTTTTATCTAGTTGTGCACCTCCCCTTTTGGTTCCCTTCGTCTGTATAGTTTATCTACAGGACTGCCCAAAACATTCGAAATACATTACGCTCAATGGGCCGAAATTCATTAAACTCGCATATCTCAAAAACTATTAGGCGTAGAATGTCGAAACTTCATATTTCGGATAGTTGTAACATCTAGTTGTGCACCTCCCCTTTCGGTTCCATTCGACTGGATAGTTTATCTACAGAACCGCCCAAAAGATTCGAAATACATTACGCTCTATGGGCCGAAATTCATCAAAGCGTTTTTTAGAGGTATTGGGCTATTTCAAACGACTCAGAAGTGATATATGCTGTAAAGAGTTAGAAAATGAATTTCTCCATTAAAAAAAGTGTCTTTATCATTTATAGTTCTGCTACAGGAACACTCAAAAGATTTCCAATACATTACGGTCAATGGCAATTTTAGGGGCATTCATCCATTTCAAGCACAATACTGTCCTACCACATAAGTTAGGTAATGGTCCGACCACGGTCACGTGCCTCCCTCAAGAACTATGCCAAAAGTCGCCAAGCTTGGCGACTTTTGGTGTACGTGTGTGCATATTTAACTATCAAATCTCAAAAACTATTATGAAATTTCATATATAAGATTGTTGTAACATCTAGTTGTGCATCTCGATATGTGGTTCCAATCTACTGGAGAGTTTTTTACAGGACCACCGAAAAGAATTTCAGTACTTTAATGTCTATGGACATCTTCAATATAATACAACTGTAGACAGTCATTGTTTGGTACATGCCCAAAATCTCGCCGTCTGTCCTCGACCATGGCGAGTTTTGGCGAAATATCGCCAAATTTGGCGATAGTCAGTCATTTGGTCCATGCCCAAAGTATCGCCATTTGTCATCGTTCTTGGCGAGTTTTGGCGAAATATCGCCAAATTTGGCGATAATCTGTCATTGTTTGGTCCATGCTTAAAATCTCGCCAAATGTTGTCGACATTGACGAGTTTCGCCGAAATATCGCCAAAAATTATTTCGTATTTTGTATAACTCTAAAACTTTAACCAGTAGAATTTTGAACTTTTGTATTTAGAACTATTGTAATATCTAACTGTTTTCAGTATCTTTTTTGACAGCAATCGACTGAGAATTTATTTACAGGGTGAGCCAAATGACTTTAAATACATTGAGGTGTATGGATGCATTCAATTCATTGAAAGTCTGTGGTCAATGACTACTTTAGCTATCCCCAAAATCTCGCAGACTATCTCAAGTTTGTCGGCTTTTGGTGAAATATCGCCAAATACAGTGTCAGAAGGAAATCTTTCAAATTGAACTCAGCTTGGCGATATCGAAATATTTGGCTAGAAATCGCTAAACCTTACTATTATTGATATTTTATCTCTTTCAAACAAATAAGTTTAGAGGAAGTGCGTTGAAAATATTTTTGATCTAATAGACGTGCAAGGAAGTCATGTGTTGGACACATCAGATTTTTTTTTTTTTTGAGGAGGGAAGGTGGATAACTGATATACTTTTCTCAAGGTTTGAAGATACATAACTGCCAACTAACTTTTGAAATTCACAAGGTGTAAAACAACACGCAATTGACATATTGAATTTTTGTCAGTTCAGTATACAACTATTTGGCAGACATCATTTTTGATGATTTCTGTTAAATAACATGTAAATGACATTTTAAATGAGTTTTATAAATAGCATACGAACAGTATTTTAATGTTTTTCTATGAAATAAACACATGAAAGACTTACGTTTTGTCTATTTGCATAGTTTAAATAGTATAAAATATTAAAATTGACATAACACACTTAATATGTAAAACAACGGAAAAAACACTCAAAATACTGGTGTTAAACAATAAAGTAAATAAAAAACTTTGTAAAAAACACACATAAGATGTTATAGGTAAGAGGATACGCATGTTTCATGTTGCTTGCGATGAAGGGCTTGGACTGATGAAGGCCAAAACAATTTTTGGCTGAAACGTGCGTATCCTCTTACCTATAACATCTTATGTGTGTTTTTTACAAAGTTTTTTATTTACACTTAATATATATTTCTTAAACAAAAAAGAAATACTGGATGCAAAATTTATATGATTTTAAACGCATTAGGGAAGGGGGAAAAACAACAGTGGCGTAGGGTAGCTTTTAAAAGCAGGGAAGCAACATTATGAATTCAAAACTGTTCTTAATACTCTACAGTTAAACTGTTTCGTTTGGGAGAAATATATTCATACAGTTTTACATACAAACACATAATAAAATTACATACAATTATTCAATGTACAATTAATTTTACAATTATCATGCTAGCCTAGCGTTATCATTAGTGATATCTAAATATTTATTTTTACCATCATAAAAACTTCACGTTAACATTCAGGTTGTATTTATGCAACACCTTGCATGTTTGGCGGCTGTTTCTTCATTAGCAATATGGTACTTGACGATATGTGTTCTACATTTAGACTATTATAGTTAAACAGTTTAACATTTATGCAGCGAAGCTAAGCTCAATCCTTGAAATATAAATGTATCATATTGCAAATAAAATAATATACTAACTATCGTTCGGAAAAGGGTGATGTGTTTACAAGGGTGAAGTATGTACAATTTCTTATGCATTACAGTGCTTTTAATTGTAAATCGAAGATTGATTTTAAGAAATTTATTCAGTTTATTTTAAAATTTTTAAATAGTAAAATTTTGTATATTTTTTTACAACAAATTTTACTAACTTCATTTCAGTCCGTTACTCATTAAAGGAAGTCACACATTTATGAAGGTATGCTAATAATGCACAGAATTACTGTTGCTTGAAGGGGAAAAAAACAGTGACACAGTGCAAATGATCAATAGTTGTTAAAAATTTCTAAAACAAGTTTTTTTTTAAAATAAAGATATGCATTGTGTGTTTTCTGGTTTTTAAATATCTACTCCGTGAGAGCTCAAATAACTACCCAAAAACAATTTCATTTTTTCCTATGTAAGTTTACACAATTTTTTCAAAGCAAAAATTTTATTTTAAGAAAAATAAAAAATATAAGGCATTTCCAAATTACTAAATCATTTTTATTATTCATTGTTTTATAAAATACAATGATATGTTTTGAAAAAAAATTGTACATTAAATACTGTACTAAAAGCTTTTATATGTGGTTTATTCAACGGAGTTTAAAAAAACTGAAACTAATAAAAGGCAACACTGCCAGAAAAAGTCCGCGCAAAATCCGTGTAAATTTTTCTCTTGCATTCACCGTAAGTAAAAATTCCCGATTGCACAACCCCGTTTTCCCTTTTTGTTTCCTTTCCAGGCAAGCTGCACTTTTTTGATTGGTGGTTGGAACTGGAAGCAAGTAACTCAAATGCTTCCTGAAGCCTGGACTTCACGGCGCAACAGTTTCGGTTTTCTCCCTTCCTCTTTTATTTAGAAAATACGAGAGGAGTGGAAGATGGGATACACATTGCTTCCATAGCGCTTTGTGTGGCTGTTGCGCTACTACTGTCCTCAAACTAAACTTTCTACTTCCTTGCAATTATCTCTTCTGGGCGAAGCGCGTTTAAAGTTAACTTTAGGTTCATTAGAAATATTTTTTTCAGATATGAAAAACAATAGGCAGTAAAAAGAAGGTAATTTTTTTTAAGGGAAGCAATGCTTCCATTACATCCATGGACCCTACGCCCCTGAAAAACAATTATGTAATACATAAAAAGTAGTCTAAAATTACGCCTGAAAAGGAATAATTAAAAAAGCATAAACATGCCAAGTCATTTGCTTTCACAAATATTGTATTTTTCTTAATCAAAACATCTTCCGCTTCAATTTCATTATCATTACTATTATTTTGTATAATTTTCGTTCATATTTGAACCTGGGATCTTCAATGAAATTTTTTCTTTACTATTTTACATTTTTAATATGTGGTCAAAAAATAATTTAGATTTGAAATAAGAATGAATTTTATTCTTATTTCAAATTTAAATAGGAGATGGAGATGGCAATTCAGTAATTTTAAAATAAACAAAACCGCAGAATTCCGTGGAAAAATCTCATTAATAAATTTTAGGAGATTTTAATTTTAAAACGAAATATGGGGCATATTTTATTAAAATAAAAACATTTCAAAAATTTATTAAAAAGCGTAAACAAACGGAAGTTTCACATAAAATCATAAAAGTTGGTGAAACAACGTAAACTATACAACGAAAGCGTAAAGTTAGTATAGAATGAGTAAGTATATTCAAGTTGTCTTAATGATTTTACTTCTTTCCTCATGCGTGGAAAATTCAAGTGTGGTGGGGGATTTGTATCATAAAATACCTAATTTTTTTCACTTACAATTAACACTTTTACAAAAATTGTGTAAGACCGTCAGTATGCTTTTTTTCAACAAAAAGCATAAAAACGTTAAGTTTTCCAATTGCAAAATATCCTTAACTATAATAATAAAAATGAAGAAGTGGATGTTTCGGTTAGGGGAAAAAACATTTGTAAAAGCAAACAAATTGGCTTTTTTTAAATTCCTTTACAGGTGCAATTTTACGGTACTTTCATTTACAGTAAATTTTAAGAAATTATTTTTTAAAACAAAATGCGGGTCGTAATTTTATTAAACTTCATGTATTAGTCCAAAAGTGTGGTGGGATTTGCATTTTGAACTACCAAATTTTTTCACTTAATGAAATCTACACTTTTACAAAAGTTGTGTAAAGCCGCCATTATGCTTTATTTCAAAAACAGCAAAACATAAAATTAAGTTTCGTAATTGTAGAATAACGGGAATCTGGTTTTGAAGACAAATTTTTCATAATCACGCAAATTTTCGGAGCCCGAAAACATTCCGTATTAGATTCAAATTTTATCGTATTCGATGTCATCTGCAATTTTTCTCTCTATATATATGCTAGTCTGCAACTAGAGGAGAGGAAACGGGGCATTTGCGCCAGGCAAAGTGCTGTTATGTCAAAATGGAAGTGGAAAGACAAAGGTTTCTACCGGGCGACGTGATCTCTAGTTGCAGTACTGTATATGCGTAATATTAGGAAATAATCTGTAATAGGAAAGCCAGTTGAGCTAAGACGTATGTTAGGGAAAAAAATGCAAGAGCGCAACATAGTTAAAAAAAAAGGGGGGGACGATAGTATCTCCCATCGTACACAGCGGACATCGGCGACAGGGGATTTTCTAAAGAGGCAAAAAGTCTTAATAACTATTATTGTGCAGCAGTTTGTAGTTACATAGTTATAAAACAACTCCCAACACTTCAGGGATCGGAAAGAATTTGACCCTCTTGCCCAAATTTTTAATTTCCCAATCGATGAATTCAAAATAGTCTGAACGGCCCTCCCTACCGAGCATTTTCGCACTTTCGATTCGACTTTCTTTTACTGAGCGCGTAGTACAGTGAAAATGAACATCCCAGGGGCGCGTGGAATCGACGAAAGACTTGCATTCTCGCAATCGTCGGCGATTCCGCCTAAAATTGTTCTATAGCAGAGCTGTCATCCATTTGGCCCCGATGCTGACCGGAAATTAGACATTTTCAAATAGTATTTCCTGCCGTGCGAACTATTCAGGTACATTTCCATACTGCTGGACACCCTGTCAATGAATCAACTTTTTCCCTATTCTTTTAGTACATCGACGGGCAGGCGGGGTACCTACCTACCCCAGACTTCCTGATCTGCCCATCTCTTGAACTTTCTATGCAGCCAAAGTTTGGATGAATGTGTTTTTAAAATATGAAAAAATAAACAATAACCAAGTGGTGTTTATTAATTACTTCCAGCCTTTATAAAACACCATAAAGCGCCATTTACAGTAGGAAATAATTTATTGTTATGACTACTCTTCTGAATGACAGATTGTTTCTCTAATGGGATATTTTACGACCTGAAGCTACAGCGAACGGTTTTAATCCTCTTCTCAGGACGGGAGGGAGAAGAGCGGACACTGAGCAGATGCCTCCCCCCCTCCCCACACACCATTGATACGAGAATAAACCAATCAACTTCCTTTTTCTCAGGAAATCACTCGTAAAATCAAAATACGAATAAATGAAGTTAAGAAAATATACATAAAATAATTTCTCACAATGAACTTAACGCAAAAAATTAGAAACAAAGAATTTGAACCGAAATGAAAAAGCGTAGCTAGTTGAGTCGCTAATCGTGACCTAGTGCTTCATTTCTTGACCTTTTCTTGACTTTCGCATGATGGTAGACACATGCATGTAGACACATTGCATGATGGTAGTACTGTATAATAGCAGAAGAACATTAGCAGAACCTGATTAATAGCAGAAGAACATTACAATAAATAATGAAAAGATTTTGAATAAAATTCTAGCTGATGCTTGTTGTTTCTATTGGCATGTTTTCAAATCAGGGATTTACTAAACATTTATTTTCAATTTATCCTTATAAGCTTTTGAAATCACAGTATGAAAACTTTATTTATTACAGCCTGATCAAGACTGAAAACTTTTTTTGTACCATAATCATTACAATATCTTGCAGCTATAGCTATAAATTTTGATTGAATTTCGTATGATTGTTAGATGAAAATTAAATGAAGTGTGAAGGTTAAAAAATAAAATAAAAATAATAAAAACTACAGAAAACTAAATTCAGAGGCAGGAAGATACTAACTCTACCCAGAATGAAATATACACTTCAACAAAAAAAGCAATAAATGACATACAGTAGAAGACCCAAAATCCGCACAGCTTGGTTCCAGACCTTGTGCAGATTTTAGAATTTTACGGATTTTGGGTCATCATAGGAAATTTATTCTATTTCCACCCCCCTCAGAAAATAATAGAAAAAAAATACAATATAGATCAAGGGAAATAAATCATGTTACTTATAGTTAGAATCATGATATAAAAATACAGAGGATTAATGCAATATACAAAATTATGAGATTATAGTACAACTTATTTAAACATGTATATTCAATAGTTTAGGACTTTGGGATGTTCTAATTATATTTTTTATTTTTTTAAATTTTTTTTCATTATTTTCTGTTCATAACACAGCTTTGTTGCTCTACAAATCTGAGATATTTCTTTCTTACAGCCTAATCTTCATTAAATGTTAATTTATCAACTTTTTGATCATCCTCACTTGTTACTGTGTCAGAATCTGCGTCATGTGATCATAATTCAGTGTCAATTATGTCACTGTCAGTCATTTGAAAGTTATCAATGTTAAGATTAGATCTCACAGACTCCTAAAAACTTTTTTTCAAGTGGGAATAGCTTATTTAGTTTTACTTTGTGGTTATACGTTAGTTTTATGAACTTGCAGTAGTCAGGGCAGATTTCATTGTTTACATTGAACAGACAGTGCGGATTTTAGAGCCTTGCAGATTTTGGGTCTTCTACTGTATTAAGAGATATCAGGTTTAAGTTGTGTTGAGCATATATATTTCCTTTCATTAAAAATTGATTCTCAGTTCTATATATGATTAAATTTAAGTGCAAAAAAGTAAAACTATTAATTTTTACAATTAAATTATGATTTTAATATATGTGATTAGAGTTACACAAAATTTAATAGAAATTACTGGAACATTTTGATCACACAAATATAGGCTGTATTTTTAAAAAAAAAGTTTATTAAATTTAGAGTTAAAATTTTAAATATAACTTTCTTTAAATAAAAAGATGATACAAGAAATAATTATGTGAAAAAAAAAAGAAATATTTCAAAAAATGAAAGAATATACCTTGTTGCTATAATTTCATCTCTTGTTCTACGTATTAACAATACTGGGCCACTATACCTGCAATTTTTTAAGGCACATGTTAAAAAAAAAGAACTTCAAAGTACAAAATGAAACATGATTTTCATGATAAATTAATGACTGACTTACATAGAAAGCTGCTCAGCATTGTTAAGATCCATATAGTCACGGATGGTTCTAACAACAAGAGGCTCTAAAAAGACAAAAACTTTTTCATTATTTCCCTTATCTTTTTTGCTTTCTAGCAAAGTAAAATGTTTAATTTTGCGAAACAGAAGGTGATAAATAGCCAAATCTTTAAATTTTCTTTCCCTGCAATGCTATTATTTCAGCTTCTATTTTCACCGGAAAATGCAATAGGATGCTCTTTCTACCTATTCCTCCTCTATGGATACCACATGCATTTAGAAATAAAACAGCAAAAAATATATCTCTGCATGGGGCATTATTGCTGCTATGGAATGACGATGAAACTAGTGGTGCAGTAAGTGGGATGATACAGTGAACTTGTTGTATCATCATGTCAGATTTCCAAATGATGGTAACACTGAGTAGCAAATATTGAGTGTTGTCAAGACCGTAAGAAAAAAAAATCTGTAAAAGTTTAATATTATAAACAAAAAAGTAAATAAAGACACTATTGCAATTGACAGAAAAGTTGAACTTTAGACCATTCATGAGTCCTGTGATTTTCTGAAGTGCTGAATTTATATCACTTTCACAAGGTTATGAGAGAGAAATTCTGGTTCATCAAAAAATTGCTGATCCAGCAGACAGACTATTTGGCTTTCGAAAGGAGAAGAATCTTGAATGGAAAATGTAACATCAGTACTTGAAATAAATATCATGATAATATTTTGTAACAGATGAAAAACACAAAATCATAAACTATTAATTAAGCTTAATTAACAATACCATAATTTAAGTATACTAATAAATAATTGTTTAAATTACATTCAATTTTAGTTTAGTTGTTTTATATTTATTTGCAGCAGACAAATTTTTCTAATGAAACTGAGGTGTAATATTTTTTGTCTAGCATTGATGTATAGAGCAATTTTTGGCTTAGGGGTCCCTATCATGACCCAGCTATTAAGGCACTGCAAATGGTAGATGGCTGAAGTGTGAAAGTTCAGGGTTCTGACCAACCGTGTGGTTGTTGATCTAACAGTCTAAAGTTTGGGTGGTTTTCTAGAGAGTCACGTAACTATGTGTTAGAACCCCTTAAAAAGTCCTCATTTAAAACAAGGCCCCTACCCGTTAACACTGCTGAGTTATCTTATTTTAGATTCATAGTGCTTATACGTATTTAAGCTTTGCTAACCTTGCAGTATTAAATTAAAAACAGACTACTGCCTCATGAGTGCAGAACTTTTACTGCATTAAAGTTTCACTTTGCAAACGTTACCTCCAGAACAAGCTATTTTTGTTGTAGATAAACAAATAAAATGAAGGTAAAATATTGGGAATTCTTAACATGGTATAGTTCAATGAAATAAATTAATTTTTTTTATTACTTTGTCATTAAAACATAATAGAATTAAAAGCTTACCAAAATAGTTCATTAGCAAAATAAAAAGTGGGATTAGGTGGGTATGGTTTAGTTACACCTACTACTGCTTTAGCCAGCCAAAAGAGACGGGCCTCATGATTTAGTGGCAGCTGAAATTTGTTTCACAGGGTAAAAATAGGGGAGATGGGTTCAGATGTGCAAGAAAGTCTCTTGTTAGTATGTGTGGACAGGGTTGCCAATTTAGCTCCTTAGTGACTAAATCTGGCCATTTTTGTGGCTAGACTGAAAATAAGTATTTTGTAAATCGGAAATGATTCAAAAAGTCCAAATGACTCAAAAAACACTTGCACTTAGAAGTGAACACCAATGAATAATTTATTTTTTTCTCAGCTTGAAAACAATTTTAGCCATTTCTGGCCACTTTTAACTTTGATTTTAGCCACTTTTTCTCCAGCAGAATTGGCAACACTGTGTGCGGACCTCAGTGGTGCAGATAGGAACAGAAACAAACAACATAGGAGAGATGCATGAGTAAAAAAATAACTGAACAAAATTAACTTGAGAAAAAATATACACAAACAGAATAAGAAATAAATCCATAGTTAATGTTTTAGAAATTTTTTATAGTTAAGTTAATCGATTATGTTAAAAATTAATTAATGATATTGATATATTTTAAAATACAGCAAAATTAAACACTGTTTCTTCCTTTGCATTTCATTAACCAATTGCGGAAAAACAACAGTACAGAATATTTGGTTGATTCTTACTTTCTTGGTGCAATTTCAAAAATTGTCGATTTGGCACACAATCATACGTTAGTTATAAATCACAACACCGATTATCGAAAGATCAGCTTTCACAAGGAGTGCCATATGTTCACAGAAAGTCACCAAGGTTACCACATTTATGCATTTATCACAAACTTGGCATACCGCAACAATGCGTACTTTTCTGTCCCTCCCAGAGCTTGCTTTCTCCCCTTCAGCCAGTTTCATGTTTTCGGCAGCGCACAAAAGAAGCCAGTCTCATTTGGCTGGCTAAGCAGTACCACCCACACTGTATTTATTCTCACAATGAGCAAATAGCACTGGTCAATTATAAATAAACAATTGAAGAAAGCAAAATTAGCAAAATGCTCTTACTCCAACTGGGAGGCATTTTGGGAACAGCTAATGCCACTAAGTCATCAAAAGTTGCATCTAAAACCTATAAAAACAAAAATTCAAGCACTTATTTTCTGATTCACTATGTACAGATTAAAAAAGACAAATGACATAATTAGAGAAGTATTAACATATAAATATCAGACAGAAATACTACATGTACGAAACATGGGCAGTTATATCATACTTACTAGACCTTTAATATCAGGATAATTCATAGCGGACCAAGTTGCACTAAATCCACCTATAGACCAAGCATAAATTATGATATCACTAAAATGAAAACCTAATTTAGAAACAGCGAAGTGCATCACAACATCTATTGCATTTAATTCTTGATCAGGAAAAGGAGTACCCTACAAAATAAAAAGAATTAACTTTTATTGAACAAGTGGTCTAATTTAATGCATTGAAATATATATACAGTGCCTGCTGCTTAATAAATCATATTAATTCTGAGCTAAATTGAATTTAAGGAGCGTCTGATTTTTATATGTGGCTAACACATTATTTGAACCAAAAGAAGGTGTGTCACCAGTTGCCACCACCCAAACTCCGAAAGGAATTATAAAATAAGATGATTGATAGAATTAATCAGGGTGTCTACCACATAAAGTGAGCTTGATTTCTTGACCATAACAAATACAAAACCCTAATATAAATAATATATCATGCTCATAGAGTCAAGGATAGTTATACTTATATTTTTGTATAATAATATTAAAAATTGCAGGATTTACTCAAATAAACAAAATAACATAATATAAAGTATTACCCAAAGATTATGATAATATGTAATACTTTAAAAAATAATTAATTGCTGACAATAACAAATTTTAAAAATATCTTAAACAAATTTACTTCTTTAAAGTTATACACAAAAAGCACCTTGATTAAAATTTATTTTAAATTACTTCAATTACAATGTACACACTATAATAACAGTTTGAGTTGAATTACCAAAAATGTCTTTTTTAATTTAACAAATTTAAAAACTGCATTAAAAAAGAATATAAAATAAAATCAGTCATTTTCTTCTTCCTTGTTTTTCCCCCCCTTTATTCAGCCATGTAAAATCAGTCTAATGCAAATCTATGTCCTTTTAAAATCACAGAATCAGTGTGATGTGATATCTTATAAGTTTGCATACAAACTTTCAGATGCATTAAAAAATCGAGAAATTTTCGAAAAAAAAAAAATTCAAGTTATGCATTTGTGTAGATAAGCGATTTTAGGGATGTAAATAAAGAATTATTCAAGGATAAATATTACTAAAAGGGTGCAAAAATATTGAAGTTAAATTGTTAGCTATGAAACATGGAGATCAGTGATAATTATGATTTTTTAAGTGGAATCTGAGTAACTGTTTAAAAAAAAAAAAAAACGTGGAAAATAACCAAATCGCTGAATTTAAAAAGGAATAAGAAAACATTACTCTTGTATCTAAAAATTTTAACTTTTTTTTTTGGTGGGGGGGAGGAGGAGGGGAAAGTAAGTAACTGATATGCGTTTCTTAAGTTTTGAAGATACTTTCTCGCCAACCTTTAAAAATTTCCAAGGTGTAAAATAAAAAGCAAATGACATAGCAAACTATTGTCAGTTCAGTATACAACTATTTGACAGAAATCATTTTTGATGATTTCTGCAATAATGTGTGAATGACATTTTAAATTAATTTTACTAAATAGCATACAAACAGTATTTTAATGTTTTCCATGAAATAAACACATGAGAGATTTTTTAGTTTTGTCAATTTGCATAGTTTAAATAGTATAAAATATTAAAATTTATATAACACACACTTAATATATTTTTCTTAAACAAAACAAAAAATAAAGAAATAAAATAAAATAAAAAGTAGTTATTTTCATTAAAAAAAAAATTCATACTGGACACAAAAATTATATAATTTAAAACACTTTTTTTAGCAAGTGATTCCATCAACCTTTCAAGTTATTAGGCAAGTTGGAGTGTATAGGCTGATTAATTTTATTTTTCACCAACTATGCGAAAAATTCCAGAGCTGGGATTCGAACTCAGGACTGCCGCATAACGTGCGGGTGCTCTACCACTGAGCTACTCTGGGACGATTCCCAGATGAAATTTCTCACATTAGAACTGTTGGCATTTATCTTCCTCTGCAAATCACAGATAGAACAGATGATTTGCAGAGGAAGATGATAAATGCCAACGGTTCTAATGTGAGAAATTTCATCTGGGAATCGTCCCAGAGTAGCTCAGTGCTAGAGCACCCGCACGTTATGTGGCAGTCCTGAGTTCGAATCCCAGCTCTGGAATTTTTCGCACAGTTGGTGAAAAATAAAATTAATCAGCCTATACACTCCAACTTGCCTAATAATTTAAAACACATTTGAAAAAATAACTCTGTAATCCATAAAAATTATTCTAAAATTATACCTAAAACGGAATTGGAAAAAAAAAATAAAATAAAATAAAACATGCAAAATTATTTGCTCAAACAAAAATATTTTTTTCTTAATCAAAACATCCCTTGTTTCAATTTCATTATTATTACTATTATTTTGTATCACTTTCATTCATATTTGAACCTGTGATTTTCAATGAAATTTTTTCTTTACTATTTTACATTTTAAAAAGTGGTCAAAAAATAATTTAAATTTGAAATAAGAATCATTTTATTCTTATTTAAAATTTAAATGAGAGAGGGGGGGCGGCAATTCAGTAATCTTTAATCTGTGGAAAAATATCATTAATAATACATTTAAGAGATTTTTAAAAACAAACTATGGGGTGTAATTTTATTAAAATAAAAAAAATCCTTCAAAATTCATTAAAAAGCATAAAAAATGGGGGTTTTGTGCAAAACCATAAAAATCAGTGAAAAAAATGTAAACTTTAGATCAAAAGCATAAAAGTTGGCAAAGTATAAATAAGTACATTTAAGCTATCTAAATGCTTTCACTTTTATACTCATGCGTTGAAAATTCAAAACTGTGGTAGGATTTGTATTTTAAACAACCAAATTTTTTCACTTAGTAAAATCTACACTTTTACAAAAGTTGTGTAAGACATTATGCATTCTTTCAACAAAAAAACATAAAAAATTAAGTTTTTTTAAATCGCAAAATAACGGGAATCTATCGATTTACTGACAAATTTTAAATGACCCGAAAATTACTGAAAACATTTCGTTTTAGATTAAAAATTTTCTTATGATTGCTGTCATCTGCAATTTTTGCAGATGACAACAAGGCGATCCAATGGCGAGCTTCCTCGCCATTGGATTGGTCGAGGTTATGACACTGTCAATCGCTTTCTTCCGTAGCCACCTTGCTCTCCAGAACTAACTCCATGCAAATTTTTTTCTTATGGGGCTACATAAAAGATCGTGTGTTCATGCCTCATGATTTAAAAGATTTACGCCAAAGGATCACAACCATATTTGTTACCATTGATCGTGGCATGTTAAAGTGAGTGTGGGGAGGGAAGAATTTGACTTTAGACTTGATATCTGTCGCATCACAAAAGATTTACATATTGAACATTTAAGAAACAAAACTTTTAACACTAGACGCCAAGGCAGCCAGCTTTGCCACGCTGTTCTTATACTCAGTGCAGTCTTGATTAAATTTTTGGACTCATTTCAACAAAAATCTGTTTCTTTGTTTTAACAATATTTGTCAGTAAATTTATTTAGGTTAGGTTGCTACACATTTTGGGTGTCATCATAAAATCTGATGTTGAAACAGCTAATGGATAAAATGTGCTTTAGCCCACTGCATGGTAACATTAAATGGGTGATAAATGCACCAAATATATGGTAATTCGATATTTTAAAGCTGCTAAAAAGTCCAAAATATCTTGCATTTTTGTGTATCCATTATTGTTATTTTATAGTGTGTAATGTTGTTTATTGTTGTTTTATAGTGTGTAATGTTTTAAAAATGAATCATTTAACTTCTGGACCAACATAATTAAAGTTCATGGGAGTCGCCAGTTTTCAAGTCACTGCCAAAATGTTAACTTCTTTGCAACACAAAAAAGGAATAAATTGTTTTTGCATATAGGTTTTGTTTATAATTTTAGTATCATTAATTTTGTCATTGAAACAACTACAATATGAAGAAAAATATTTTTGCTCGTTTTCAAGCTATGCCTTGGAGGGTCTAAATAAAAGATGCTTAAAAATGGCGAGATTAAATGAAGGTTAAAGAAAAATCGAAAAATGATAAACTAAATTCAATTTTGAAGTCTTAAAAACAAGTTGCTACTTAAAGTATACATATTTAATGAAATTGATCTTCAGTGTTTTTGTTTTTATGATCATTGTTAACATGTTTTTCTGTGATTGATATGAACAAATTTTATCTGTTTTAATAAGCAGGGGCGGCGTGGCACGGTAAGCAAGGTCTGGGTGCCATCGTCAAAAGGGGTGCCATTTCGAACTAAAACTGAGAAAATCTTGATCTAGAGCAGTAGTTCCCAAACTTTTTTGTCCTTTTCTTCAAAAATTCTTAAACGAGATTTTTTTTTCGCGACCCACTACTACATAACGATAAACAATATAGAATATATCAAATAGTATAGTTTAATATATAAATAAAATATTAAAAGCAAAATTACGGATAGTATAAAATCATTTAAAAACAGTTAAAAACGAATAAAAATCCGTTATGTAGCACTATCGGTGGCAGCCACCACCTTCTTCAGCACAGGTCTTAGTTCTAAATGGCCAGCTCTCTTCCTCAGCAAGGCATTCCACCCAGGATCTATCTGTGCATGCGTCATATCATTTATAGCGCCATCTGTGGTTATGTTCACTAAGTGAGACTTAAAAATAAACTGTCAGGTTCTTCACTCACTAAGCGACATAGTCTAACACTATTAAAAATTAATGCAGAGAGTTAAAAGCTTCTAAGAAACTTAGCAGTGTGTAAAAAATTACTAGGATTGATGACACATAAAAGATTTAAAATAACTTTGTTTATTGATGCTTAAAAAAATATCAAATAAAAATATCACAGATAACAGACATATTTACCACAGCAACAGCATAGGAACTATCATATCCATAGGCGTAATCTGGGGGGGGGGGCAAGGGGGGCAATTGCCCTTGCAGTTGTAAAAATTGCCCCCCTAGTCTAAAAAGTCAGGAGGCAAAGTTATGATTTTAAACCCAAATCATGTATTTATAACCCAAATACACTATCAGATTAAAAAAAAAAAAAAAAAAAAAAAAAAAATTCCCCTGCAAAAATCAACAAAAGAATAGAGTCACAGAAGCTTTTCAACCCAACAGGAACGATGGCAGATTCTACCAAATGCCCAAGCTAGATAATTTCTCAGGAAAGCAAAAATCAAGGGGCAGCGATTTTAAACTTGTCTGAAATCAATTGTTCAGCGTTAGAAAAAAAGACCTGTTGCTGTAAATAGTGAGCAAAAAGAGGTCAATTTCACAGGCAATGCCGCAATTAGAGTTTGTCACCCGGGGCAAACCATAATTAGTGTCGTGTGCATGGGCGCCCATAGTAATTTTCCTAGGGAGGGGGCAAATTTCAAACTTTTAAAAAATTTAGTTCTGTTTTTGCCATTTGTTAACATAATGAGACATTAACTTAAAACTTTAGGGGGGGAAGTTCCCTACCTTGCCCCCCCTTATGGGTACCCATGGTCGTGTGCCCCCTCGCATGGAGCCGCACCTCTAGAAACAATAACTGATTTTGGCGTTCTAATTAGAATGTCTTCCGGTGCTTGTCCTACCTTTAGTTGCCGCCCTGTCACAGGTTGGGGCCAGTTCTCATTTATATTTTAATGAACCTAATTTTGGTGTTGAGGTCGTAGCAGAGAGACAACATATTTTATGATCGGCACAACTTACTGCTTGACAGACGCGTGAATTCACAGGTTCCACTCAATTCTGAAAAAAATCCCTGACTTTTCCAGGCTTCCAGACCATCATGTGATAAAATCCAGACTATTTTTATGCTTATGACATCAACTTTGCATATGTTCTTTAATTTTTAGCCTCCAAGTAAGGTCAAATGTGTTGTTCACAAATGCTGATTTTCCACTCAATTATATGACTTTCAGGTTTGGGCCAAAATTGCAATTTCCTGACTCTCCTGACTTTTTTGCCAAATGAATCCTGACTTTCCAGGTTTCCTGTCTCCCTGAACAGTGGAACCTGATTCAAATGCGACGCAGTTTAAGAGAACAAGAAAGAGTCTGCGATTTTATGATTTATATCTGCTGCCAGGGGCAACTAGGGGCACGTGCCCCAGACTTGGTAGGGGGCTCCAAAATAAGTTATAGTTCCATGGGAAGGGACCGTTCTAGTTGGTTCGTCGTGAGAGATAAACTCTAGTTGCAGTACTATCTAAGTCAGTATTTCGATACCTTTAAGCCTTTTAGATTTTCATGCATTAGAAAAATATAGCAACAAATCACCTCATTACTTCCTGCTAGCAGCGTTGCTCCCACAAATACGGAGAAGCAACGTTCGACACAGAAGGGGAACCTTCACTGCTATTGTTATAACGATCTGCTGATGTGCATACATGGGCGACCATAGTAATTTTCCTAGGGGGGGGAGCAAATTTCAAAAAAAATTTCTAGAGGGGGGGCAAATTTCAAACTTTTAACAAATTTAGTTCTGTTTTTGCCATTGTTAACATCATGAGACATAACCCTAAAACTTTAGGGGGGGGGAAGTTCCATACCTTGCCCCCCTTATGGACGCCCATGTGTGTATATAATTCTATTTTCTAGCATTTCAAAAAAATTGTTTAAAAGTCTAGCTAAGATAATATCTCAGAATATTAGTTTTCTTTAGAGTATATGTACATTCACCTAATTTATATACCTCCCACCCCCTTTTTTTTCGTGAATGCGTCTTCAACTCAATAACTTACATAATTTATCAGGGGTCAATGCAGGAATATTTTCCAGGGTCCCATTTTTGTAAAAACTGCCTATTTTTGTGAATTTTAATGCTTAATTTTGTAAATTTCAGAACTTTGTGAATTTTCAAACCAAATTTTAATAAAAGTCACTTTTTTGTTAACTGATAAAACACATTAAATGTAGGGTAAAATGCCAATGAAGGGCAGTTTTAATCGAGTGTATTTTTGTAAAGGGGTTCCGTTAAAATCCATTGTAATTTTGTTAAAGGGCCACAAAACGAACCCAATGTTTGTTTGTATCAACGCCTGCCCCCCGCTTATGCCGAACTTTTGATTAATGAAGTCACGCTAAAAGTCTTTCCAGCTCTTCAAATTATTAAATATCTTTTTCCACATTATTTTTCTAAAAATATTTACAACATCACCCCCCCCCCCAAAAAAAAAAAAAATAATAAAATAAATAAAAATAACGTACTGGACTCTCTTAAAAATTTAAAATTTTCTGTCCAAGTCAAGGAAAAACATGAACTTTGAGCTTAGAATGCTGTAAATTTAGCAGGTCGCTAACATTAAAGAAAGTTCCGCGGGAACAGAGGTTACAGAAAATAGAAAATGTGCAGTGCAATGAGTTTCATTGTAATGTATTTCAAACCCCGCAAGAAAAGCGGCTTTTTAACAAGGCATAACATGATCGTTTTTCTGGACCTACAAACAAAACATAAGAACATGTCATCACTAAATGACCATTAAGATTCTGTGAAAAATTGAAGTGATTTAAATGTCGAACGCAGTCCTTTTATTGCCCGTTAACGCAAAAATCAGTCACATCTGTGTTCACTTAAATAGAATAGGACCAGTTTTTCCCGCAAGCATATTAACTTGGCGTTTTATGAAGAAGAACACGGGAGATGTACAAGAGGGTTGAATGAGCTGCAAAGAATGGATTACAAAGAGCTAAGCTCTGATGTCTGTGTGTCAAGTTTGGTTAAGTTAAATGAATTTTACCAGCCGAATATCTGTATCCTGCAGTGAAATATTAACTTGCTTTGTGCATGAGTACAGGTAAATAGTTTTTGTAATTTTCTTGTCAAATCGGTAAATTTTAAAGAAAGATAAACTATTAGTCTGGAGAAAAGACTCCAATGTACTGATGAACATCATCTGGGTTTGTTTGTCAGGAATTCCTTAAATAGAAGACGTCCATTGTAGTTGCGCTTTGAGGGGGAAAATGTAGTTTTGTTTAAATTAAAAATGATGCCTCTCCTTATGTATTGGAAAGAGTGTTTGAAATTCAAAGTCGGCCACTTCTGTTTTTGACCGTCAAATGTTTCTTGGCAGCCAAGCCCTGCTCATGTCCAGTGGCTGTGGAGTTTTTTTTTTTTTATAGTGAACACATATTGCAATTTCCAATCCTTCCAATGAACTTTGTTTTGGACGTACCGCTTAAAGCTCTCTCTTAAAGCAGACTCTACCGCTTAAAGCTGATTCGGTCCCCAGTGATACCAGTGGCTGTGGAGTTGTTTTTGATAAAAGGAGAAAAAAGTAAGCCCTTTTATCTATTTTATTAATTATACTTATTGCACTATTTACTTTTTGATTTCAAGAGTTAAAAATAACTGTTCTCAAATTTCATCCGTTTTAGTACAGTATTTTTTTTCTATTGTTATAGAAGAAATATTTTATGATTTATAGTTTATATATATATATACTAGCTGCGTGCCCGTTCTTCTCACGGTAGGAAACGAAAATTTTCGTTACATGTATAATTCGAATTTATTCGTGGTGTGGAATCTTTTAAAAAAAAGTAAAATTATTTGACTTTTGACGTAAAGTTTGCGCCATGAGTACTAACCTGGCATCATTGCAGTATAATGACTCAAAAACTACGTCAGTGTCATTCACTATCAAAAAAGTGAAAAGCTTAATGGTTTGCAGAGAACTCCTGGCTTTCAAAATGTCTTATTTCTACATCATACTGTTTTTTAGGTTCAAGTTGTAGCATTAAATACCTAAGACACTACATGAAATGGACAACTGTTTATTGGTTTCCGAACATGTACCATGTAAGGAAAGTATTGTAATCATGAAAAAATTCGACTTCGAGATTTTGGTGTATTTACACGTTTTGAGGTCTTCTGAATTCATTTATGGTAATTTCAAGGGATGTTTCTAAATTAGCTGTGCACCCGCTCTTCATACGGGAAGAAGCGAATATTTTACTAAAATCATATCTGCATGTGACAAAACAGAATTTTATTTTTAAAAAAGTTCAAGTAATCGCCTCTGTTGAAATTACGGCGGGATATATTAACGTAAGTTAGAATTACTTTTCGTTTAGTTGGTTGTAAGACAACCGTTGAAAAAGGTTAAACACTTTTAATTTCATGAAATATTTATTAACGCGGTATATTGTGATTTATTGATATTATCCTTACAAATCTAATACTACTACCTATTACGTACATTAATACTATCTATCTTCGCTTCTCCCTCTTCAAAGCTCCCTTAAAAGAAGCAGCTTAGATTATTTGGCCACGATGGGATCTTTTGATTCTATGGCGATTCTTTGCAATTTACGCATTAACATAAATAATAATCATTTCACATAATCGTTGCCTTTAAGGAAACTCTCCATATATATTTAATTTATGCAGAGTTTTATAAGATTGGCGTATTTAGCACCACAAAAAATTTCATCGCACCGTGGGGAGAAACTAAAAAGGGGTGCCATTTTAAATATCCGTGCATCCAATATAGCGATATCTTATATATCCACCATGGTCCTATCTCCTGAAAAACATCGAACTGTGTTATCTCGAGGAGCTATTTATTCCCGCTTTAATTGTGACAGGGCGTTAGAATTGCAGAGCTTACAAATTTCACGCATTTTTTTCGAATTTATGATGTCACTGTTTAACTGCCGTAAAGGATACCAAGGTTGGCTGAGGGAGTTAATTTCGATATTTAGCATAGTAATTTTCAAACGGTATCATTAAAACTTTGCTTTATGTTGGACCACTATGGAGGAACGTAATTCAACGTTAAAATAAAGCTATACTCGCAGCATGCATGCTATGTTAGGCGACGCCCGCCCATAATTAAATGCCAAAAATTAAAAAAAGTAAATAGAAAATTTTAATATATCGCGCTTTAAAACGAACTTTGTAATTTTTAAAATGAACATTTTCAGCTGTGTTAAGACATTTCAATTTTTAAATAAGGATTAAAATACCACTTCTAATAATAATAATCGTGAATTTCTTATATATAGTTTATTTCTACAGTAAATTTTAATCAAAATATCGTCTCCCTGTGTCAGTTAAAATTGTGGCGTAATTTTTACGTATCTTAAAGCAACTGACGTCATCGATCCTCACTTGCGAATTGAAAATACGGACGGTGCCCCATTAAAAATTTCTATGGATAAGTGGAAAAACATTTTTTCTAATCCTTTTTGTGGCAACAACCCAACATAAATTCTCGTGCCTTGATTGCAATGGAATGGCGTAAACTCTCCGCGTTGATGCTATTAAATTCTAAATATTAGGTTGCATTCAAATTCGTAAAAAATCATCTAATTTACATAGTTTTTTCGTTTTCATTTTCAAAGAGGGAGAAAAGAATGTTTCACGATTTGTCAAAGTATCCAAAAGCTATGACGGATAGAATTCACGATGCGACAGTTTTAAAATTATTTTACGAAAAAATTAGCCAAAACAGATGCTTAATAAAAAAAATCCTAAAAATCGGTAAATCATGTTACGTATTCAGAACAAACTGTTTTTAAAAGAAAATTTTCTCCTCTATCCGATGATACAAATACCGTTTTGCTGCGAGCGTAATTTCCGGCGTTATTACTAATTAGGCGAGAAAAAATGCCGAAAATAGCATAAAACATAAAATTAAAAAAATTGTGCACAACTTCATGTATAGAACTTCCTGAGTACCAAATGTGGTGTTTCTAGGTGTAGCCCTTTGTCCGTAACGCCGGCGCCACACGCACAGACATCTTCTTTTATAATAAGTATATATATATACAGGGTGGCCATAATTAAACTGCAAGTGTTCACTGGAGAGAAAACTACAGAGAATATTCCAGTGAAATTTGGTATCTACACGTTTCAGAACATGCGCAACTCAAATATGCAAAAATAAAAAATCGTCATTTTCACCCGATAGATGGCGCTGTACCATATTTCAAAGTTCACCGGTGGCATATACAACTTCCAAAACCGATAGACAGAGCATTGTGACATTCTAAGAGGCATATAAACAATATAAAACATCATTTACAGTTTATCAAAATTCCATACAATTCGCTTCAGTAATTAAATTTTTACAGTAACATGTAATCAAAAATTAATGTAAATTAAGATCACAAATTAAACAATTCATAAAGACGCTTTGGAAAACAATTAAACCATTATTTATTCTCATTGACACTCATTGGACCTCTTCTTAATGGTTTCATACGCCGGTATTCTTTCAGAGTAGCTGAATAATTGCTACCATTCTGATAGAATATCTTCACTAACAATGCACGTTCCTTCTTATTCAGAGTCATGATTGACCATTACTCAATGTGGTCTTGTTTTTACACTGTTCGATGGACTTAAAATTTGCATATATGACGTCCATAAGCATTGTGAAACACGATATAGTGCCATCTATCGGGTTAAAATGGCGATTTTGTTTATTGGATATTTGACTTGCGCATGTTCTGAAACGTGTAGATACCAAGTTTCACTGGAATATTCCTGGTAGTTTTCTCTCCAGCACCCCTTGAACACTTGCAGTTTAATTATGGCCACCCTGTATATATATATATATATATATACACATATAAACATTATATATATATATGTGTGTGTGTACGGGCACGCATATATGGACTTTCATTTAGAATGACATTTGCCCCCCAGTTTCGAAGCCGAAGTTACGCCCTTGATCATGTCATAAAAGACACAAGCAAGTACAAGTCAAAGTAATCTAACACTAGTTTAAACAAGCTTCAAAGAAGAACTCCAGTTTATTAAAACACAATGTAAAAACGCAGGGTACTCAAAATCAATAGTCAAAAACGTTTTCAAAAAGAGAATCAAAAAGCTGGAGCAAATTAATAACTATCAAAATCCGAAACTAAAATTTACCAATGCCATTCCCTACTGCAGGGGAGCCGCCCTAAAAATCACAAATGAAGCAGCAAAGAAAAATATCAAAATCCCCATAAAACCCAATCAAAATATTTTCAAACGCATTCACAGTGACAAAGATAATATTAATCCTGATGAAACCACCGGTATTTATAAATTAAGCTTTACAGACAATAGTACTAATAAACCAGGATGCTACATTGGAATGACAAAACGAAAAATCAAAGACCAAAAAAAGGAACATCAATCTGACATTAAATTCAATAAAACCACTACTGCACTCGCAAAAATAGCCCAAGAACGCCCCATAGAAATCAACTTTAACAATAGCCAAAAACTCGCCAATTACAATGTATGTCCGACAAACGTCATTCGGTTCAAACCCTATCCCTGTTTGCATGTGCAGAAATACGATTCACTTCCGATAGCAGAATGCTACTTTCGGTTTCAAATATTTTCGGCTGACTAATATTAAAATGTCTGTATCTGATGTTCTGTAAGCTAAATAGAAACAAATTCCTCAAACGTATTTCGAAGGTTGAAATATTTTACTTTAACACACATATGGGCAACCGCCGGCCCGTGGGTCGGATGTGGCCCACCATGGCTTTTGATCCGGCCCTTGGAACATTTGAAAACTCCGTATAAACCATTCAATATCCCACATAAATCCCTATTATATGGACCGCCACTTCGCTAAAATCTGCACGTTTGTCCTGCGACTTCGCTAACATCCTAAAGTTTGGCCCACAACTTTTCAAAGGTTGACCATTCCTGCTTTAACACTGCAAGGACATCTGATTCGGACCCAAGCCAAATCAGATGTCCTTGCGCCAATTTTTTTAAATAAAAATTTAAAGCATAGAGCTAGATTTTGTCCAACGATATCAAAAGCCTATGTATATAGTAGAATCTCCCTATAACGAAGTCTCCTTACAACGAATTTCTCCCTAAGACGAAATTTTTCATGGAAACGTAACTTTAAGTCCTAAATAACACTATAAACATTCTCTATATAATGAAGAGCTTATCTTCCCATAGCGAATATTTCAAATTTGAATTTTTTCGTTAGTTTTGAAGAAAATTTTAATTTTTGAAAAGACCACTTAGCGGAAGAGTAACAGATGATAAAAATGGAGGCCAGGAAAGTGAAACTGACTCCGATAATGAAGACACCTCACCAGCGCCCGATTATGACCAACATGGGCACCGGGCATTGATAGATTTGGGGCCCCCAATCTATGAAATTTGCTATATTTTTCATAAAATTTTGATATAAAAAAGAATATTTCAGGAAAAACATTTAAAATTGGGGGCCCTGGGCAAAGTCCCAATTTCCCCATATAATAATAAAGCCCTGCGCTTCACGACCAAAACCACATCAAACTTTGATGCTTCAACCTTTCAAAACCATTAAAAAGAGGTTTCCAAATGGAAGACAATATGCCTCACTCTATTTTCAGCGGACTTTTAAAATGTGACTATTTTTATGAAAATTTAAAATCACAGAATGCAAAACAATGTAAAGTAACGGAATTTTGAAGTAAAATAAACGTAGATGCATTACATATTTTATTCTCTAAATTCGTGGATTGTCTTTACTTTTGAACATTTCATTTATACAATGAAAAGTAAGAAACCGTAAGTTAACAAATTTATAATAAATACCAATTTATTTTGAATTGAAAGTCATAATTTAATACTTTTAAACATCAAATTAACTAAAAAGTTTGTAATATTTGCTGAAATAACTGCAAAAATCTAATCTCTGTACAACAAAATTTTCTCTATAGTGAATTTATTAACTGGAACCGAGCGAGTTCGTTATAGGGAGGTTCAATTGTGTGTGCGTATATATACACTGCTGGCCATCGTAAATGCAACACCCTGAAGGAAGCATGCAAATAATATGAAATTTACAACATGCATTAGCTGAGGTGAGATATGCAAATGATTAGAATTTCAGCGCAGACGCACATCAAGCGCGCCTGTGGCGCCACCTCAAAGCGCTATTTAAGGCTTGGAGATTTCGACGGTTTCAAGTACAGCAATTGTGTTTTTCTTGCTTTTTTTTCAAAAAAACGATAAATTATGCCTCGTAGGAAACAACGATCATCTTTTGATCAAGTATCCGAGTTTGACAGAGGAAGGATAGTGGCATACCGAGATTGTGGGTTATCTTTCAGGGAAATCGGTCGTCGTATTGGACGAAACCAAACAACTGTGATGCGGATATGTGATCGTTGGGTGCAGGAGGGTACGACGGACAGACGTGATCGACCGCATCGACCTCAGTGCACCACGTCACGTGATGACAGGCAGATTGTACGCATGGCAGTGACGGACCGCTCAGTCACATCACGAACCATATCACAGCAGATTCAGTCTGTAACGCATCATCCAGTGTCTGCGCGTACCATTCGACGTCGTTTACAGCAGAATGGTCTGTCCGCAAGACGTCCGTTGCTTTGTCTACCTCTGACGCGGAACCACAGACGTCTCCGCCGCCAATGGTGCGATGAAAGAAGGATGTGGACGACAGAATGGAATGAAATTCTCTTTACTGACGAGTCACGCTTCTGTATGCAACACCACGACGGTCGGATTCGAGTCTGGAGACACCGTGGAGAGAGGATGCTGAACAGCTGCATTATGCACCGTCACACTGGTCCTGCACCGGGTATTATGGTATGGGGCGGTATCGGATATCTCTCTCGCACTCCTCTAGTACGCATTGCCGGTACTTTAACCAGCCAGCGCTACATCTCCGAGGTGTTGGAGCCAGTTGTCCTTTCTTACCTTCAGGGCTTGCCAACAGCCATATTTCAGCAGGATAATGCACGGCCACACGTGGCACGCATTGTCCAAGGGTTCTTCGTCAATCACCAGATTGAATTGCTTCCCTGGCCGGCGCGCTCTCCGGATCTTTCGCCGATAGAAAACATGTGGTCCATGGTTGCTCAACGACTGACCCAGAGTTCATCCCCAGCTGTCACACCAGATCAACTTTGGCAACGTGTGGAAGCTGCTTGGTCTGCTGTACCCCAAGAACACATTCAAAGTCTCTTTGAATCAATGCCGAGGCGTGTGGCAGCTGTGATCTCCAACAACGGCGGCTACTCTGGGTACTGATTTTGGCAGGAACCACGCTTCATAGAATGCTGTAAATTTAATCATTTGTTACTTGGTCAACATGTTATCTACACAATAAATTTTGCTGTGATATCTCTTGTTTTTCTTGGTGTTGCAATTTGGGTGGCCAGCAGTGTATATATAAAGTAAACCGGAGGAAGACACCACACTTAAGGAATTTTTGATTAAATACATTGGAAATTGAAGTAACAAGATCATGAAAAAAAATACACTGTATTTTTCAATATTTAATTGGTCATATATGCAAGTTAATTCTCTTCTTAGCATCAAAGTACATAAGAAATTTAATGTTAAAGAAAGTCGTTTAATTGTGGCAACTTCCCCCATATATATGGGGAAGATGCCAGCAGTTGTGGTAAGATGCAACAACACCACAGTAAATAAGAAAATAAGACACACATTGCAAAATTAAATGTGAATTAGCCCGACCAGTGGCCTAGTGCATAGCGCTTTGAACTGGGAGATGGAAGGTGCCTGTTTCAAACCCGGGTCGCGTCCGCTCACCTAACCGTTCGGAGTTTTCCGTGGTTTCCTCCAAAACTTAGCGTAAATACGGGTTAGGACTCCTTAGAAAGACCCCCACGGAGGGCACCCCACCCATAGGCCTAGATCCTTTGTGTAGATAATTGGCCTTAATCCCACAACAAAAGCATAAATGTGAATTAACAATAACTTTAGAAAAACAAAACAAATTAAATTCTTTCAGAATTAGTTTGCTAAAAATAGTAAGAGCACAGTTTCGAATGATAGCCTACACAACATTTCAACCAAGAAGCGCGATCAGTTTTTCTTTTGTAGTTTCGATGCATTTTCTGTGTGATAATACAATGTGAATTCCATTTATTAAAATTTATAATTAATTATAATGATAATTATTAATTGCATTTATAATTTATACGATCATATACAGCATCATAAAATTTAAAAAAGCAAATTTTAAAGACCATATCATTTATTTCTAAACCATGTGGCGTATTCCCCTAAGTATACGGGTAAGATGCTACACATGCTTATTTCCTTATTGCTACAGTGTTATGGCCGCTTCTACATGCATCGGATGTGTAACATAATGAACAACTCACTTATTGCTATATCTTATTTAAAATAACAAGTGCGCTTATGAACTTTAAATATGAAAAACGGAATATTATAAAAGTGGTATTCACCATGTTTAATCTTATGAGATCTAACAATAGCGCCGATTAAAGACGATTAATTCATATAAATTCACAAGCCACAAACAGGGGCGTAGCCAGAAATTTTTCATGGGGGGGGGGGTTACGACTACTGCAACTCACATATATGCATGCATGTGTGTTATAAGGGAGTGAAGAATATACATTTTGTATGGCAAAAAATTCCTCATGGGGGGGTATGACCCCTCTAAACCCCCCCCCCCTTGGCTACGCCCTTGGCCACAAACAATGTTGGACCAGACTCTTCTCATAATTGGCTCAGTATTGTCATCTATCGACGCACAAAAATTTTATTCCCAAACTTGCGTCTTCCCCCAACTGACAACTTTCCCCGAATTACCTTATATGAATGAACTCTTTTTCGAGACCACACAGTGAGACAATAAACGTTTATAAAACTGAAGTAAAACTATAGCCTACCTCTCGACATTTGTTTTTTGCAATCCTCTCAGATAACGTATTTAATTTTTGTCACCAATTCAAAATAATTTATAAGAATAGATGATTGTCCTGTTAAACTGTTATCTAACGATTCTTTGTCCATAATTTCGACCACACTTGGTGATACGACATCCATTTAGCGATGGTTAGAATTTTAAAAAACACAGTTCGAAAACACTCGCGCAAACAAATGTGCCAATGAAACGACGCCTCTCTTCTCATTGCCAAAATAAAGATTCTAGAATGGTGTTGCGCCTGCGTGGTTTTCTTCTGAAAAGCGAAGTATCGGTTGAAAAGTATTGGTAAAAATGGATGAAAGCAAAAGAAACCGATACTTTCCCGATACTTTTAGAATCGAAAGAACCGATACTGATACCTAAAAAAATAGGAGGTATCGGCGCCGATACTATCGGTCAATCCCTAGATATTTTCAAGCATAATTCCCGACTTTCCTGCCATGCAAAATAGTCAACTGCATTTCCTGAATGGTGGACATTCTTTCAATTTTTTCTGATTCTGTTCACTACATCAACGGGCAGGAGAGGAGTTGCCCCACACCTCCGGAACTGCCCTTGTCTTGAACTTTTCATGCAGCCAGCCTTAAGTGTGGATCAATGTGTTTTGAAAATATGAAAAAATAAACATTAACCAAGTGTTGTTTATGAATTACTTAAAGGATCGTAAAGCATCATTTACAGTAGGAAATAATTTATTGTTATGTTATGACTACTCTTCTGCACGACAGTGTTTCTCTAATGAGGTATTTTATGACCTGAAAGCTACAGCAAACAGTTTTAATCCCCTTCTCAGTTTAGGAGGGAGAATAGCACACACTCAGCAGATGCCTCCTCCCCCCCCCCCCCACACACACACCACTGATAGAAGAATAAACAACTCATAGGAAATCACTAGTGAAATCAAAATACGAATTTATGACTTTAAGAAAATATAAATAAAATAGTTTCGCTCAACAGACGCTAAAAATTAGAAACAAAGAATTTGAATGAAATGAAAAAAACGTAGAATAGTCACTAATTGTGACCTAGTGCTTCAATTCCTTGACCTTTTCTTGACTTGTGACCTTTTTTCCATTTCTTGACTTTTTTATAACTTTCATGACCTTTGCATGATGGTAGACACCTTATTAATAAATAAAATTATTTAATTTGATTATTAGTTAATTATTCATTCAAAATTTGTAATATAAGCCTATTATCATATAGTACATATAAAATAAATTTGCTTACTATAACATCCCAATTATATGCCCCTACCCCCTCTGTAAAGAGGTTATTTGGTTCAGCTGTTTTAAATTATTAAGTTATGTTGTGATACATGATAATCCAGGTTCGAAGCACTAAGCTGCAATATAATAAAAAGACGTTAAATACTAAAACCTATTTTATTAAACATATACTATTGAAACATTATTATAACGGGCGGTGGTGGCTCAGCGAAAATAAAATGACGTCCTATATGGACAGTGAAATTAAGATGGAATGAATTAAAAATTACACCAGCACAGAATTACACATTGGCGAGAACAAACACTTGGCTGAAATCAATAACGCCAATTCCAGAGCAACCCTAACAGTTAATCCAATAAAATTAAAATGATGTAATCGCGAGCAAATAATTTTAAAGATGAGGCAGAGCAACAAACAATAAAAACGCCAACACCAAGCCAAAGTAGGGGAAGCCAAAAGTATGTTGATTTTGCAAATGGAAGCAAATATAATCTATTTTTAGCACACCGGTCTGAAGAGACGAATAAACAAAAAGAATAGTGCATACGGGGAAAAGCAAATATACAGATTTAAAAACCGAAATGGCAGAAAAATGAAAAACAGAAGTGATTTAGAATTCTTGAATTTGGATAGATTACATTAAAGAAAGCCAAAGTAAATGATTATTAAATTAGATGTGTGATCTCCATCACACCCTCAAAAATAGTTTTTGGTGGGGAAGACATTTAAAGTCACTAATAATTTTATATCAAACAAAATTTAAGTATTTTTACTCAGGCTTATAGTTAAAAAACAGGGGCGACTCAGCACCGTAAGCAAGGTAACCATCCTATCGGGGTGCTATTTCGAACTAAAAAAATAAGAAAATCTTGATCTAGAGTATAAAAGAGGTACCTTTTTTACTCTTGCAGGGAGGCCCACGTATCCTAAGGCCACTCCTGTTAAAAAATATCTTGAAACAGTGGCGTAGGAAAGGGGATGGCTTAGGTGCTCAAGCTCCTCAACATACCCTTAGAGGAAAGGGGAAAATAATTACAAATCAACAAGTTATGATGTCTTTTTTACTTCTGGAATCAATCTAAACATACTGAGCCCCCCCCCCCCATAAAAAAAACCTTTTTGAATTGCTATGCTTCTGTCTTGAAATTAAGCGAAACAGGCTTTTCTTTCTTTGTTTGGGTATGTGACAGCAATAAAATAAAATTTTAGCAATAGTTAAACTGAAATGTTTTAATCTAATTTATATTAGGCTTCTCTCTAGGCCTTTCTGGCTGGGGGGGGGGGGGGGGGGGGGTTCATCGCTCAAAAAGTTTTATTGACTGTACAGCAGAAAAATCAGAATACTATTTCAAATGCTTAATTTAACTAGAATTATACATTGGAGCTTAATAATGCCACCCAGCTGACAAAAATTTCTGTGGAGATCACTGTTTCTGTGTATATTTTCTTAATAAATAAAAGGCAATACACTTCCTCTTTAAGGGAATAGTTTTTAAATAAATTAAACTTACATCTTGACTGTAACAGAAAGCACATCATAAAATGTTCATTTTATTCCTAAATAAGATTTTTGTTCCACTAATCCAACTTTTTTTACCACTATATTACAGGCATTACTGACCAAGACATGTGTATGTTATACTCACAGTGCTACTGCCGAAACCAGGATGATTCCAACCAAGTACTGAATATCCAGCTTCAATAGGTGTCAGGGTTATTCCATATTCATAAAATCCAGAATTTCCTTCACAACAGATAACCTGAGAAAATTTAATGAGATAATTAAAGTGATTTGAACATAAGTACAAGAGCTCATGAAAGGTTCCATAAACCAATTTATAATAAAAAATGCTGGTCAGTTTTGTTTGGACTTAAATTTTGCACTCCCCCACCCTTTCTTTTTGATGTATGATAGTCATGTTATGGAATACAAATAATTATCTTGTCTTATGCAAGTGGATACTTTTTAGTTGACAGAAATTCTTACTGAGAATTTAAGAGTTCTTCATTTGTGTGAAAACTAGCTGAAGTACTTGTTCTTCTCACGGAATGATATTGTTAAACCAACAAGTACTAATAGAAAAGAAATAAATAAATATTAAACAAACTTTGGTTATACATTTATCTGCTTGTCTCAGCAAAATTTTAGTATCTTCAATGATTTATTTATTCCTATTTGGATCCATTTTTCCTGACTTAACAATATTGATTATATTGTAACTTTTTCTTTTTGTCAAATATTATTAGTATTTAACTTAATGATATAATTTTAAACATATGATGTAAAAATAGCATCATGTGTAATAAATTTAATTTTCTATTTTTAACACGAACATTTAGTTCTCATAGTGACTGTATCCATTTCCTTTCCTTCCCATACGTGTTAACAATTCTTCTGAATTACCCAGAGCTGCATATAAGCACTATATCTTTTCCCCTTGTCGGAAGCTGCTAAATCTATTAATGTTCAAAGAATCCATGACATTCAAAAAGTTTTAAACTTAAAAAAAAAAAAAAAAAAAAAAAAAAAAAAAGGTAAAAGAACATTAACCCCATACATTTTTAGAAAGTGATTCCATCAGCCTTTCAAGTTATTAGGCAAGTTGAGTGTATAGGCTGATTAATTTTATTTTTTACCAACTATGCGAAAAATTCCAGAGCTGGGAATCGAACCCAGGACTGCCGCATAACGTGCGGGTGCTCTACTACTGAGCTACTCTGGGACGATTCCCAGATGAAATTTCTCGCATTAGAGCCGTTGGCACGTTATGCGGCAGTCCTGGGTTCGATTCCCAGCTCTGGAATTTTTCGCATAGTTGGTAAAAAATAAAATTAATCAGCCTATACACTCCAACTTGCCTAATAACTTGAAAGGTTGATGGAATCACTTTCTAAAAATGTATAATATCTGCGGCATAATGGAGTTGTCGCGAATTAATTGTTTCATCTGTTCTATCTGTGGTTTGCAGAGGAAGATGATAAATGCCAACGGCTCTAATGCGAGAAATTTCATCTGGGAATCGTCCCAGAGTAGCTCAGTAGTAGAGCACCCGCACGTTATGCGGCAGTCCTGGGTTCGATTCCCAGCTCTGGAATTTTTCGCATAGTTGGTAAAAAATAAAATTAATCAGCCTATACACTCTAACTTGCCTAAGAACATTAACTCGTCGAGTGCAAAGAATAAAGCACAATAATGGGACCGATTGCTCCGAAACGAATTGTCACCATTGGCCCAAAGATTTTTAGCAGCTAAACCTAACTTTACAAAAAAGATCAGGCTAACTCAGCACTTCAATATAATGACTCAAAATTTTGAGTCATTATATTGAAGTCTTATTTGAAATTTTGAGTCATTTGAGTCGTAACATTTCAAGTTACGAAAACCGTTACCTTTTAGTGTCATCTAATAGTATTGAAAAATTCAAAAATGTCGGTCAGTTTTCAAATTACTCATACATGACACTGGGCTGATAAGACTGGAATCATTGCGCCACACATACGAGATGCTGGTTGCAAACAGGTTAAAGAATGTTTTGGCCCCTTACCTCTTTTGGGAGCATAAAACCCTGAATATGATGTGTAGGCATTTGTGTTCACTACATTTTAAAAGAAGAATTTTATGGCTATCTCTATTTCCTTTTGAGATATGATGAAAAATTTGAAAACAACGTTCTGGCTCCTTGTCCTTGTTTGGAAGTGAATTCTAAAAAAACCTAAAAATGATTTTTAGGCATTTGTGTTAATAATCATCTATATTAAAATCACCTACAAAAATTGTTTTACAATATTCGTCGGGCATATTCTAAGAATACTTGGCCTCACTATGGCACAGTGGTTATGTCACTGAAAATAGTAGATGGCCGAAGTGCAAAGATCCTGGGTTCGGGTTCCGTTGCACGGCTGTCGATCTAATGGTCAGGAGTTTTGGGAGGTGTTTTCCAGATGTAATGTGAATATGCATTAGAACCCCTTAGAAAGTCCTCCTACCAAGGCACCCCCATCCTTGGCAGATCGCCCTAGCATAGCGTTGTCATAATCACACAAACAAACTAAGTATACTTGACCTTTATAAATACTGTTTGGAATAAGCATCATAAATTTGGGAGTGTGCCATATTTGTCTTTCTGGTTCCATAAAAGACCTTCAGAATTAAAATCTGTACAAATTCTACTAAAACTGTATTAAAATCCTCGCCAGGAATATTTTAACAATACTTGTCCTTTATTTAGACGGATATTGACAGTAATATTTCAATTAAACCATAGGGTTAGACAATTTCTCGACAAATATGGAAGATATCGCCAAACTGGGTCCAGTTTTGGGGACTTATTTTTTGGTTTCAAACTTGGGGATAAATCACCAAAAAATGGCAGACTTTGGTGAATTTCCACATTTTACTTGGGAACCCTTTTGCCAGGTAGACAAAAATTTTTGAAATTAACAGTACTTAAGAGGTAATACGTGAAAAACACTTTTTGATTTTTGCCAACTAACCCCTATTGAGGTCGATTTTTCAAAACCCTTAAAGATTTTTATGAATTTGTGTTTGTTACATTTTAATGTAAGACTTTTCCTTTGATATAAGGCAAATATGGAAACAACATTTTGGATGGCTACACCAGCTTGGGCATAAATTCTTAAAAAAATCTTGTCTGTGTGTGTGAGGGGAGGAGGGGGGACATTTTGCATTTTCTATTTTTAAAAAATCTTGAGCTTCTTCTCCTAAACAGGAAAATAAAATCCAACAACACTACCCCTTTTAGAGCTTTTAGCAACTTAAACCCTAAAAAATAGGGACTTAAGTGACTAAATATTTTTTAAAAAGGACTTTTTAAGAATTTTTGCATAAAAAATAGCAAGAAACACATGAATTTTAAGGAGATAAATAATAAATTAGAAAACTAGAGAAAATTGAAATTAAAAAAAGTAAAATTTTGTACTTGTAAACAGATTTTTTTTAATGAATCTGTAACATATTTAAAGAAATATGTGAAATTTTTATTATTCATGACACAAATCATTTATTATATTTGTGAAACTGACATAAGAAATCTGGCTTGTACTCTAATAGTTTTGGACCCAACAGAGAACGAGTTAAAGGAAAATACTCATTTATCAAAAGGATGCAAAAAGATTGAACTTGAGTTAGCAGCTATGAAACACAGAGATCAGCTGTTATACAGAGATGCAAACCCTGAATGAGACTTTTCAGTAATAACTGTGAATATTTTTAGTTGTTTTTGATGTTTGTCTGTAGTCAGTTGTATAGGCAAAATTTTAGTTTATTTCTTTTTTCAAAACTCTTTAAAAAGTTTAATTATACCCTATTAAAAACTGATATTAATTAAAAACAAATAGAAACTCACCAGAATAGAATTATCTATCACTGAGCCTTCGCAGTTACTACCACTTGCAAACAAAAGCAGAAGAGAGAAAAGTGTAAAGCCTGAGAAGGGGGGGGGGAGAGAGAGAGAGGCTCTAGAGAAGTCCAGACTAGGGTTGCCAACCGTTCTGCGAGAGCCAGGACGTCCCATTTTTTTAATAGAATAAGTAATTTAATAATCTGATAAATTAGAAGAAATTTTAAACATTTAAGTTTCCTAAACATAAAGTATAGAATCACTTCTGCTTTAACTTAAAGTTTCTTTTCTAAATAGATAATATTATGATTTCAGTGAAAGTGGTTTAATATATCTTATGTTTTTTCTTCTTCTCCAAATAAATAATTATCATAATCTTAGTAGAAGATGTGATTTAAGATTCAAAAGTTTCTTTTATAAAAGTATATTATCAATACCTACTTATAGGTCGTTTGAATTATTTCTTACATGCCAAAGTCAAAAGGTTTTGCTCTTGCTTGTGAAACAAATAATAAGTTCATTTAATTTAATTGCTAATAATAGTACTGTTTGTTCTGATTATAAAGAAGAGAGATAGAGGACTCCATAATAATTAATGGTAATTTTTTTATTAGTTTGCCTGATTGTTTTAAGTTTTGTTAACTATGTTACATGCATAATTATGCCAACGTAAAACATTATATTCAATAAAACTATTAAAAATATAAACATTAAATCTGGTTTTGTTTTCTTCGCCTTTCTGTAATTAGTAAACTGGGCCCTGCATTTTTTAGCCACGTCCTGAATTTTAACTATGAAAGTCTCGTAGATTTGTGAGTAAAAGTTGGTAAGCATAGTCCAGACTCAACACTTTTTCTCTTTAGTCGGCACTGATTACAAATTCAGTGCTGATTGCATCTGATAATTGTTTGTTTTAGGTTTCGGATGTTGTGCAATAGCTCTTGTGGCTTTTTTTTTTTTCAAGATTATTAAAAGAACGTAGTTTATAAAAAATCCTATAAAATAAATAAATTTAAATTTCCATAAAAATATATGCTTTTCCTGTAGTCCATAGTAAACCAAATTTTCAAGAAAAAATTCCATAAAAACTATGGAGAATCCGTAGTAGTTGGCATTTCTGGCTATATAATCCACATGTTGTTTTTAAAAATTAATAAATTAAATTTAAAAATGCACAAAATAACTGAAACACAGAATTTTAAGAAGGATTTTTAACCCTGATTAAAGATAATGAAAAATTCCCTGAGAGAGATATATTTTTTATCATTTTCTAAATTCTCTGATATATATATATCAGATTATATATATATATATATATATATGTATGTATATAAGTGTTTATAATTTTGTAAATTCCCTGACTTTTCCTGCTTTTCCAGGTAGTGTAGCAACCATGATAAAAATAATGACAATAACGCAATTACTGTACTTTCACAAGTGATTTAAATTTAGTTTCTGTATGTAACTATTTTTACGTATCTACTGATAAAACAATATATAAGCATGTAAGAAAATATACTTGAGCATTTAAAACATTTCAAAATACTTTAATTATGCTTAATTAGCTAAATATCTTAGTGAAAGAAAGACATTCAAACATAATAATTCATCAGTAATCTAGATACATATACCACATTATGATATGTGATATTTAATAATTATCACATACTAGATATCAGTAATTTAATGAATGTATTTTTGCTGTTTTTTTTTATTTTTGCCTAGTTTTTATCTAGTTTTTGCAAGCAAATTGGTTTTGACTGGTCACATAATACCTCCCTGCAATCAAGAAATGTTTTCAACTAGTTCAGTCAATTCTACAAATTTGAAATGAGTAATAATAAGAGAAAGCGGGTTGTTGTTTCTATAGAAACAAAAATAGAAGGAATGTGAAGACTAGATAATTGTGAATCAATTAAGAAAGTAGCAAAAGATCTCTGTGTCAGAGCTGTTACTGTTGGGGACTAAAAAAGGAAGAGGAAATGAATTTGAAAAAACATCATAATCATTATTCCTGTGACATATACAACTAAGAGAGAAAGGAAATCCAATATCATGGCCTCTATATTACAAGCAAAAGCAGTGGACTTTCATAAATTTGTTTGATGCTGGAGGAGATTTGACTGCAAGTAGTGGATGGTTGTATCACTAGAAAAAGAGATATGGAATTCAGAGTATATACTGTGAGAAATATTATCAGCTGATTGTGATGAGGTGATGTTTTAAAAATCTCAGTGTAAAAGAAAATCTGAAAATGGAATAACTTTTCAACTGTGATGAAACAAGACTGAACTTCAGAATGCTGCCTTTAAAAACTCAGCAAAGGATGAAAGGTCATATCCTGAGTACAAAAGTTACGAAAGAGTAACAATACTAGCCTGTTCGAAACTTAATGCTAAAGACAATGCTGATTGGCAAATCAAAAAAAAAAAAAAAAAAAAAAACTCAAAGCATTTAAGAATGTTCATAGTCAAAATTTACAGTATATTACAAGAATCAGAAGTGCTTGGATAGATGTGGATTTGCTCAAAAAATGGTTTTATTTTTTAATGAATTCATTCTTAACGAGACATTCTTTAAGAAATCAAAATCTTCCAAGGAAAGGAATATTATTTCTTGACAATGCTCCTTGTGCAAAGGGACATATGCACCCCCCAAGATGTCTCAAAATGAAATATTTCAGGTGTGTGTGGGGGGGGAGGATCTTTGATTTTTTTCAAAAGAAAAAAAAAAAAAATTCCATCATGAAAGGAAAACATGGTTCTAGTAAGTGAATTCTTGAAAAATTAATAGTCTTTGATGACTCTAAAAATGTGCCTTTGTGACAACATGGCACATGAATTCTTGAAAAATTAATAGTCTTTGATGACTCTAAAAATCTTTGATGACTCTAATAAGTCTTTGATGACTCTAAAAATGTGCCTTTGTGTTCATGAGGCCGAGGCCAATGGTCAGAATTTGCATTTGGAGAGTGAAGGGGAGGGTGCATCCCTTCCCTAGAATATCTATGGAATATTAATTTATTGCTATGAAAGATGTCCCCTCCCCTCTCCGAACAGTGAGCGATAATCTCTGATTTCTCATAAACGGAGAGCAGCCAGGAAATCTTATTCAATCCATTTTCTTTTGTTCCAATTGCTAAGTTCATAATTTTATAATTTAAATTCGTTTCAATCTTTTTCTTTTTTTTAATCTGAGAATGAGTAAAAGGAATCAGTAGTCCCTTTTAAGTTTTCATAAATCTGGTGAAAGAAAAATTTTAAACATCAATTTGAAGCAGTAAAGTGTACATTAAATAACAATTTCAAGTAACAGTAATAAATTTTTGAATGCTGTAATTTTACATCTTAAAGAAAAGTTCAGAAAGCACAAAGAAATTTTGAGATAAATAAATACAGTAGAGAGCCAGAAATCCGCACAGCTTGGGACCATGGCTTGTGCGGATTTCGGGATTTTGCAGATTTCAGGCCATAAAAGATAAATCTTTACATTTTTGATTTTAAAAAAGCAGAATACAACTACAATGAACTAACAATCAAAAGCATTGCACTCATGTTTTCACATTAAATGCAAAACCATAGGTGAAAAAAGAAAAAACAATCTCACAAAGACTAGCAAAACACATGGTTTCAAAATTTACTTCTTTTTTATTTTGAAAGCATGTTCTATGGTATTTCAAGACATTATTTTTTTTTTACTTTCACTTTATTTATTTTTAAAAAATTGTACATTATGATTAATTATTGTTTTGTAACAGAACTTTACTGTTCTAAAAATTTAAGGTATTCTTCTCCTAACTTTAAACTTTCATCAAATGTATTTTTTTTTTTTTTCATCATTAGTGAATGACGAGAGATACTAACACACAATGAGATTTTTTTTATGTTTGTCCGTAGTCAGTCACATAGGCAAAATTTTAGTGTATCTTTTTTTTCTAAATTATTAAAAAAAGTTTAATTATACTCTATTAAAAATTGGTGTTAATGAAAAATAAATAGAAATTGCCACTGTGGAATCTATTACCGAGCCTTTGCAGTTAGCGCGGCAGAGCAGAGAAAAGTTTAAAGCCTGAGAAAGTAGGAGGAAGGAAAAAAAGAGAGGCTCTAGAGAAGTCCTTCAACTTTCCTCTTCAATCGTCACTAATTACAAATTCGGTGCATCTGATAATTGTTTGTTTTAGGCAATAACTCTTGATACTTTTTTTAATCATGAAAAGAAAGCGAAAATTAGGAGAAGAAATCTATTTATATTTAAATTTCCATAAAAATATATGCTTTTTCCGTACTCCGTAGTAAATTAAATAAAATTCAGTAGCAAGTATGGAGAATCTGTAGGAGCATCTCTGGATGACTGCAAATTTCATTATTTACATCAGAGGTGTGTGGATTTCGGACGTTTGCGGATTTTAGGTCGCGGATTTTTGGCGCTCTAATGTATTTTAGTTTCACTGGAAATAACCGCATACCTACTGATGAAACAAATTAGAAATGCTAAGAATGTTAATGATTATAGAATATCAGCTATGGAAAAAGAAATTACTGGCACAGCAGATTAGATTAACTGCTATAGAAGCTTTACAAGTATGTAATGTTGATATTTTTCCAAATATCCATAAACTTTTAAAAAGATTAGTCAGTTTGCCTGTGACAACATGTACCACTGAAGGATCGCTTTCAACCATGAAATATTTAAAAAACTACTTAAGAAACAGTAAATTTGAAATGTGTTTAAATGGTCTCTGTTATGCATGTATAAAAAATATATTTGTAAGTGAAGAAGTCTTAAATATTTTCCAAAAACAAACCGAGAGAATAAATATAACCTAGTAGAAAATAATATGTATGAAATTTTTTATTTTATTATAACCACTTCTTTTTTATCATTCTTTAAATTGTGGCTGTTTTTTCAATCATAAAATGACTTTTATCGAATTTTCAATGATGTTGGATTCTGCTGATTCTGGTAAATACAATTTTTGTTCTTATAGTATCTTTACTACTTTCCCATGATCTACAATTTTGTAATCTTTAATAACGTGATAAAAATTCTATTCATTCTTGAACAGGTTTAAATGGGAAAAACAAGAAACTTATACATGGGTGGTGATTTGGGTCGGCCATGTATTTTGAGGAGCTCATCTTGAGTTTTCAAACATTTGAAAACTTAATTAATTTGAAAAATTTCAGTAAGCTATAAAATTATTTATTATACCGGTGGCTGCAATGGGGGGGGGAGGAGTTGAACCCCTATATAGGCTCCCACAATAGCATATTATTTACATTTCATCGAGTGATATATTACTTCTTTCATGGTAATGACAATATGCACCCCTCAAAATCAATCCCTTGGTATGCCACTGATTCAAAAGATAATGAATTGATAAATTTCCACACTAAAGACCTTTTTCTTGTCTCTCAATGTCACATCACTAATTCAGACTTTAGATCAGGGTGTTTTGGACAACATGGAGCTAAATTACTGAAAAAAATTACTAAAAGCTTTTATTGAAAGAGCTGAACAAAATAAAAGTGTTCCCGAGAAACTTAAAACTTTTAATCTAAAAGATGCTGTTTACTGGATAGCAGAGGCAAAGGATGAAATAAAATTAGCTACCACAATAAAGTTGTGAAGTAAATTGCCATTGTTTGAGTAAATCAACTTAGAGGATAAACGTGACTGGATAAATGCTAATGAATAACAAGCGATTAAAGATGAAATGATCAATAAGGAAAATGAATCTAGCAATGATGAAAATAGTGATCATGAAAATCAACATATGAAAATCCATACAGATTGACTAAATGTATAGAACAATTAACATTGCCCACTTATCTCTAATAGATAAAAAATTAAAACCTGTTACCACCTTTTTGGGACACCCTGTATAATAAAATGTATGTAAACAATTCCAGGGCATAGGACTTATAGTTTTTCTACAGGGCTACGACAAAGATTTCTTTTACATTATGGCCTATGGGGAGAAATGGGTATATGGGTATTGAATAACAAGCGATTAAAGATGAAATGATCAATAAGGAAAATGAATCTAGCAATGATGAAAACAGTGATCATGAAAATCAACATATGAAAATCCATACAGATTGACTAAATGTATAGAACAATTAACACTGCCCACTTATCTCTAATAGATAAAAAATTAAAAACCTGTTACCACCTTTTTGGGACACCCTGTATAATAAAATGTATGTAAACAATGTGAATTATATCTGTATATAACTTTTGTACTTGCTACTTTCCGAACATGTACCATGTAAGGAAAGTATTGTAATCATGAAAAAATTCGACTTCGAGATTTTGGTGTTTTTACACGTTTTGAGGGCTTCTGAATCCATTTATGCTATTTTTACGAGATGTATGTATGTATGTATGTATGTATGTATGTATGTATGTATATGTGTGTGTGTGTGTGTGTGTGTGTGTGTGTGTGTGTGTGTGTGTGTGTGTGTGTGTGTTTGTGTGTGTGTGTTTGTGTGTGTGTGTGTGTGTGTGTGTGTGTGTGTGTGTGTGTGAGTGAGTGAGTGAGTGAACACGATAGCTCCTGAATGGAGCATTCGATTGAGCTCAAATTGGATATATATGTCATACACCACCATCGTAAGACCGGTATTGATTTTGGTGTGTATAGGACTTATAGTTTTTCTACAGGGCTACGACAAAGAGTTCTTTTACATTACGGCATATGGGGAGAAATTCTTGAAAGTGCGCTTGCATTTAAATGGCGTATTCGATTGAGCTTCAATTTGGTATATATGTTTGAATTATTCATCGATTAAAATTTATTTAAATGCCTGGTAATGATCGTAATCGTAAGTGTTCGGAAAGTTGAGTGGAGTCACTCCAGATTTTTTAAATATACATTTAAACCTATCCAATTTATTATACTTACAGTTAACCTTGGATAAAAAAGTTTTTTTGATTAACCGAGTTAGTCCTGGTCCACATTACAATGTATAATCAGAACTCTACTGTAATTCAATATAATTATTAATAGTTCACTGAATGTAGATTTTAGTACTGAATATTTACATGCTACCACTTGAAAAAGAAAATTATGCTAAAAGTCACAGGTATAAGAATTGTGTAAGATTTTCTTGAGCTTAGTCGTGTGAAAAAGAATGAAAAGATTGATGTTTAAAATATTCACCTCAGGTAAATAATCAAAGGTTTTCCATTAAATATCATTTTGAGACATATTTTTGTATATTTTGAACTTAATAAATTTTACTCAAATTTATTACATTATTCTAAATTATATACAAAAGTTATTGAAGTTTTAACTGAGAACAACTGACTTAAAAGTTCACAAATTGGCATCTCTGAACTCTGATCAGAATCAGAGAAACAAACAAAACACTGGGATGATTTTTTAATCTAAAATCTTACCAAAATATTTCCATTTGGATAACTTTCATTTTGGCGTCTATCAACAAACAGAGAATCTATTTCATTGCCATCTTTTGCTAATAGTTTGAAGCGTTCCCCACCATACTACAAAGAGATAAACAAAATTTACCTTAATTAGCTTCAATTATTCATAATTTTACAGTAAAAAAAAAATATTTTCAGAGATTATAATTTATAACACAATCATACCATTCTCGGTTACTAGTGTTCATAACCCTATTTCATTACATTAAAAAGTCATTTACTTATTTAATACAGTATCATTTTCAATCTCCCTAGATGTGAATGTTTTGATTGTCAAAATGATTAAGGTAAATTGGGTAAATTCAACATCATAGTACATAAATTTTTACACAACATAAATTATTAACCTTATTTTTAGACGTACCTAAATTTTTTACACAAAATAGAGTATTTGTAAATAAGGCAAAATAAATAAAATAATAGTTAAAACTTATAATAAAACGATACTAGAAATATAGTAACCTCTAGCTGATCATTAATGTTATATAGTAAAATCAAAATATATGTAGAGGGTGATTCTAAAGTCAGTGTACAAACTTTTAGGGGAGATAGGGCACATAATAAGGAATCAGAATCACATAGCAATGTAGGGTCAAAAAATTTGTCTTCATGTAACTGTTAATGATCACTTTAGAACAGATGCTGAAACAACAGTGAACATTCCGAACATTGTTTGTCAAAAACTAACGTAATTTTCTCAGAAAACATGCGACTAAAATTCATAGTTTAAATATTTTATTTCATTTCTTGGATGAGATTTTTGGTGGTAAGGACATTGTATATGAAACTTATTGCTTAAGAAATTAGACAAACACTTCAAAACTTTTCATAAAGTGATTATTACCAGGTAAGTGAAAACGGTGTTTTTGACCCCAGATTCATTGCTATGTGATTCTGATTCCTTATTGTGTGCCCCATCTCCCCTAAAAGTTTGTACACTAAGTTTAGAATCAACCTGTATATATATTAATTACACATTTAAAAGGAAAAAGGGTACTTATGTATTATCCCGGCGGTCTGCCAAGAAGAGCGATTTTTTTGACGAGATAAATGCTGGGCACATCAAATTATTAATGGTTTTGAATACGATTGGCAACAGTTTGGCGGGAATGACTGCTGGGATAATACGTAAGTACCGAAAAAAGTTATCAAGCAATAAAACATAATTACTTCTTCGATAAGTTTAGATCTTCCTTTCAAAAGCATTGGAGCTAAAAGAAAAAAAAATGTAACTTAAATGATGCATATATAATATAGTAGAATACAAAAAGAAACATGAATTATATACTAATTTAAAAGGTATTATTCACTAGACATGTAAACAGGGGTCGATCAAGAAATTTTTTCCAGGGTCCCATTTTTGAGAAAACTGCTTATTTTTATGAATTTCAGTACTTAATTTTGTGAATTTTCACACCAATTTTTAATAAAAGTCATTTTTTTTTGTTAAAATAACTGATTAAACAGATTAAAAAAGAGTAAAATACCAATGAAGGGCCATTTTAATTGATTGTAATTTTGTGAAGGGGCTGCAAAATGGACCATGTTTTTGTCTGCATCGACTCCTGGTAAACAAAGTAAAATAACAATAAAAAAGTAATCTACATAAATACATTTACACCTGAGAAGTTTTCTTATAGATACATAACTGATTTCTTCAAATTTTACCTAGTATCATATTCAGAAGACCCACTGACCCAGGATAAATCATCATTCTTCCAAAAGTATGAATGGCAATGTAACTAAGAATACATCCAAAGAAGAAGAAAAAAATTAATAAAATAAAGCAATATGATAACTATATATATATTTATCCATTTTTATCATTATAGTCATATGTTACCTAGTGCCCATTAATTTCTCTGATTAAAATTCAAGTAGTAAATGAAGTTTTTGTGAACCTTGTTTGGAACTCAAACTTCAGCAAAATTCTTAGTTAAATAAATTAAACTTCAATGTCTAAAAAACATTTTTTTTAATTACCCTGAAATTACTTAGCTAAATATGCTGTGATATTCAGCAAAATAACTGAACATGCATAGTGACTGAATATTTATTACATCATTCTAGTTAAATAGAGTTCTTTTTAAATTAACAACTTGATTATCACAACACTAACATCCAAATACTTAAATAATTTAATAAGAATACCTCATAATTCCACAAGGTAGACCTCGTAATTTGTCAATGGCTGTTCTTCGAGATGATGGATTTTCTATGTAAAGTTTGGGTTTACTTATATCCCTTAAATAAAAGAAATATGCCATTACAGCATAATTTTTATTTTTTTTACATATATCCTGAATTTATATCTTTGAGAAATAAAACTTACATCACTGTTTCATTCCACCGAAAGTCAACAGGCCATTCTCGAAAATCAAAGTCATACCGTGCTATTTCAATCTGGAATTAAAAAAAAAACTTGAAATGAAAGCATCATGATATTTCAAAAATTTTGTAAAGTCGGTAATAATTATTTTATAAAAAATATACCTTGAAGTAAAAGAAATTTTAAAATCTATTTATTTACTTAATGTTTACATCCTTGCAAAAAAAAAAAAAAAAAAAAAAAAGAAGAAGAAGAAGAAGAAGAAAAGTAAGATAGGTTCTAAATATAGAAAATTATTTTTTGAACTTCACTGGATATGCTCTAAATATTGGGGATATCACAGTGCAATTTCAAAAACCTTAGTAATGCAACATGCATTAATAATTTTCATTAATGTAAATTTAGATTTAAAAAGACATACAAAATAAGCTTGAATCTGCAAAACCAACTAAAGTAAGCAGGAAAAACTTTTTCTGTTTATCTAAATAAGAGTATTAAAAAACACCCATTAAAACAATTACTCCACATAAAAAAAAAGTTATATACCATAGAACCATGTCAATGATGATGAAATAATATAATGTTGATCCAAATTTGGCACACAAAATAGCAGCATCATACTTTGACAAGGATGCTACAAATTCTTGAAAGATAATCATAGGCAGATTATACCAATTAAACAGTGAAGGGAGAAGTCAAGCAATTTTTGAATATTCTGAAACTGTGGTGTTTGAGTTCTGTTGATGTTGTATGAGGGAAGAATTTAAATATGAGAAATATTTAACAGAGGCTTTATAGAATCACTATTATTACTCAATCTTTTTCTTTTTTTTTTTTCTTTTTTTTTTTTTTTTTTTTTTTTTTTTTAAATATATGTACATGAGCCGTGCTCACAATTTGGGTTTTTCAAAGGGTACTGAGCAGTGCCCACCATTTTATTAGTGCTGATGAGCCCTGCTCTTTATTCTTTAGCACTGACATGCCCTGTCTTTTATAAAAAAGAAAAGAATCCTTGCATCTTTTCCTGTGGGATGCAGCGAAAATTGTCTTTTTTTTTTTTTTTCAATTGAAAATGCCTTTTTAATTAAACCAGCTTGCCCCTCTGGAAAGAAATGGGAACTGTATATAAGTAATTTATTTTCTCACAGGGTTTAATGTCAAAACACTAATTTTTAAACTACAGTAAAACTCGCTTAAGACGCTTTCCCACTTAAAACGCTTTTTTCCGTCAGTCCCTGGACATTTCCTATATTAATCAATATAAAATCCACCTGATAAGACGCTTTTGTTCTGCTTTGTGTCTTCGGTTAAGACGCTATTCTCATATTTCTGATGAAGCTTTTTTTTTTTTTCCTTTTTGTAAGGTATTGCAATACCCCCGAGGTTAGTCACGGTAATCTAACGCTGTAATACCCCTTGATAAGTATCCATTCATCCAACACCCCTCTCTTTAACTCTTACTATCTCTCCCATGCTGCTGTCTGGTTTTATGCCCATCTTTACTCAGGAATACAGAAAGATTGCAATATCAACATAGTCCGGTTTTTCTCTCCTTTGACCGTGAATGTCTCCCAGTGCTAAAAATCCAATTCATCAAAATTCACTCCACTTCTGAAACGGGTGTGAAAAGTAAATTCAGTTCCATAAATTACATCAGTGCAGCTTGGGACGAAATTAAACCAGATGTAATAAAACACTGTTTTCGGAAAGCTGCGTTTGATGTGTGGGACAATTCAATTCAGGCTGACACTTCGCTTCCAGAAGATGAGGACTTTCAATCATTGGAGAATTTCCCTGATTATACAACGGTGGACAATCACTTTGTGACCTGCAGCATTCGAACTTTGAAAGAAATAATCACAGATGCCACGTTTGAAGGGATTGTGAAAGAGGATGCCGTCGAACAAGAGGAGGACGAAGAAATGGAATTGACAGCTATACCTACCGTTACTACTGCCTTGTATTATGTAAGTGAGCTGCGGAAAGTACTGTCCTCTTTGGAACATACAGAGGAAATGTTGACCTATGTCAACAAAATTGATAACTTTCCGAAAAAAATTATCAATTTTGTTCATAGAAATGTGAAGTCCAGTGCGTTTTATATTGAACAAATGAAGAAATGTGAAGTTCGGTGTGTATTATATTTTTCATTTATACAATATTATTTATGCAGTATAGTAAGAATCTTATGTAATTTCTAAATGAAGAGCAATACATACATATAATTTCTAAGCACTTAGATTTTGTTCTTTCCCAATTCAACTTAAGACGCTTTCCCGTTTAAGACGCTTTCCCATTTAAAACGCTCTTTCCGTTGAAGAGCGTCTTTTACTGTATTTGATTTACCAAAAGTTTAATCAGGAAAAAATAAGAAGAACCAATAAGCAGATCAGATGAATAAAACTCAAAATAAAACTCAAATTTTCTTTTCCTTTATGTCTCATTAACTAAAATAGTGAAAGCTCAGCAAATTTGTAAAAATATACAAGAAAAGCAAGATGCAAAATTTACTTTACCATAATATGACATAAACCTGAAAGCAATTCATAATAATCCAAAAATAAGATATAAATATTTTAAAAGCGTACTAAACTTACTTTTAGGTTTCGATTTTTATTTTGCTTGTAAGTGTCTAAAGCTGTAACAAATGCAACATAGTCTGAACTCATCAACCTACCAATGCCTGAAAAAGTAAATTTGTGTAAATATTAGGGTTTATAGATTTTATTAACAATAATCTTGAATGAGTTAAGTAGATAAATTTACTAAATATCTGTATTATGTGAATACATTTAATACCAGTTTTTACAGTGGTATACGAACTCCCTTGGCAACACTAGGATCACACCAAGATTGTAGCTAGGCTTTCACTAATCTTTAGTTACTGTTATGCAAAAATAAATATTAACAATAACACCTACATTTCTTTTTATAAAAGTTTTCTAATAAAGGTTTAAAGGACAGCAGTTTTGGAATACTTCCTCTTGGTTCTCTTGGTTGTTTGCTAATTGAATTTTGGTAGCCGCTATAACAAACAATTACCATGCATTCTTTATAAACCATTACTCTAAGAGCATTCCTATTTTCATCCATTAAAAGACACTATATTTAGATGTAATAAGTTTAATTTATTGATCTTTCCATACTGTGAAGGTTTTAGATTGGATCATTATTTACACTTCCAGATAATATTATCTGCATTTGAAATAGAATATCACATTTAAATTATATAAATAATGATCCAATCTAAAAACTTCACAGTATGAAAAGATCAGTGACAGATTTAATTCTTAAATGCCCAAGGCACAACTCAATTTTGAGCCCCTCCTTATAAAATACTTTTATCTATTAATCTATTAATATTTCAAATGCATATTTAAACTCGTGACATCAAAGTGAAGAAGATCTCACTTATGATTAAAACTTCGGAACCACATTTGGAATAACTTTTTTTTTCATTTTCATTTTCCAAAATTGCACAGTTTTCATGTTTGTGTGAAAGATGATGGAAACCTAAATATAATGTGTAAATAGCAAAATTTCTGCACAGCAGCTAACTGAATTTAAAATCCTTTTTGACTCTGAAATAAAATCTCCTAATTCATTGATGACTATGTCATTTTACCTCTCAACACCCTTTATTGAAAAATGTGTCCCAAAAATGCGACATAATTTTACATGTATTTAAATACTATTAGTTCACAACAGCTTTAACCTATTGTTACAATATATCGTAAGTTGTAGAATATGCTTCACATGTATTTTTTACAGATATTTAAATACTATTAGTTCACAACAGCTTTAATCTATTGTTACAATATTTCGTAAGCTGTAGAATATGCTTCACATGTATTTTTCTATAAATAGGTTACACTCATAAAAATTTCAACGTAGGATTACCGTGCAAAACACGCGAAAGATGAGCGATAAAATGACAAAGTCAATTAATATCATTTTAATATGGCAATAATGAAACTAAAAAATTAGGGGGGGGGGGAGGTGTCAGGGGGATCTCCCCCTGACGAGGCTTGAACAGCTGAGTTTTAATTTTATTTCATTTATAGTTTACAAGAGGGTTGAATGTGCATTTTCTAATCTGACAAAATTATAAAACATCCTGACATATAGATTTTCAGATGCGACAATTTAAAAATTATTTCCCAAAAATTACCAGTAAATGTGGAATTTCCTTGAAAAAAATCTCAAAAATCAGTAAATAATGTTACACATTCAGAAGAAACACATTTTTGAAAGAAATTTTTCTCTTCTATCTGATGATATAACAGCTGTTTTCTTGTGGATATTCTTATAGCTGAATATCCACGAAAAATTGCTCAAAAATTGGTAAATACTAAATAAAAAGATTTCTAAGTTGAATTTTGAAAAAAAAATTGCTCTAAGGTGCATAACCTTATGTTTAGAACTTCTTTTTTAGCAAATTTGATATATCTACATGTAACCGTTTGTCTGTAATGCCACTGGCAGACAGACGCACAGACATTAATTTAGATTATGACCCAACGCTGTAAAGAAGGAAATTACACCAAGAAAAAAATTGCTCAAAGGTACTTTGTACTCTAGGAGCGGACCTGGAAATCTGAACACAGTCCCTGCCTCTTGAAGAGATCAAAACTTGTGTGCTTCACTTCTGGAGTTTATAGATATGCACTTGAGGACCTAGAGGGGTTGCTAATTAAGGGGACATAGGAAATTGTTTGCAAGAAACAGACTGGACATACTGCATAAGATCACCCACAACCAGGGGCGTAGCCAAGGGGGGGTTAGGGGGGTCATAATTCCTTATGGGGTTAGGGGGTCATACCCCCCCCCATAAGGAATTTTTTGCCATACAAAATGTATATTCTTCACTTTTTTATCACACACATGTATGCATATATGTGAGTTGCAGTAGTCGTAACCCCCCCACCCCCCCCACCCGTGAAAAATTTCTGGCTATGCCCCATCCCACAACAATATATTTTTACCACATCATGTTTTTATCCTGTGTGAAAATCTCAGGAGAATCTACAAAATGTTTCAAAAACTTGCTATTCACAAAGTGATGAGCAGAAAAAAAAGTTATAGTTTTTTTTTTATTTTTAAGAACAGAATTTTGAAGCCCCTAAGATTTATGAGAACTGAGGCATGCACCTCATACACCAGTGCGGATATCTGCCACTGGAAAAGATATATCACTGTTATGCATGTTCCATAAAAACATTCATTTTATATATAGAAATGTATAGATATGACATAAATTCACAAAGAAAAAATTTTGTAACATCAAAAATAGAGAGAAGGGAGATACTGATTTTTTATATAGCACACACCATTTCCTTTTTTAAAAGAATTTCAAAATCAATGTCTCATAAAAATATCTGTTTCAGTGATTAGCTGAGATCATAACAAAAAATTTCACAAAAATACACAGAGTTTTAAATTTTTGCAGCGATATTTAAAGGGTTTTTTTTAAACAAAAATTTCAATGGCATATGCAGAGTTTGTCTTAGTGCAATTAAAGAATTTTAAATTGCCTTTGAAATCAAATTTGCATCTATAGTATATCGTATTAGCCAAAATATAACGTGACCCTAAAATTTTTCATCAAGATAATTAGAAAAATCCTATATTTAGGCCTTGAATTTAACATGAATCAGGCTTTTAATGGGAAATTATCAGTCAAAAAATACCACGTTATATTCGGCCCATTATGATAATACCTATTATTTAACACAAAAAGTTTAAAAACTCATGCAGCATTTTTATGCATTGGAAGAAACTGTCTTACATTTTAAATATATAGATATAAAGCTCTCATTTCTTTTACAGATTGATCATATACATCCCAAATTATGATTAAAAAACAAATACAGTGGAACACCGATCTATCGTTCCCGCATTCATCGTTTTCCCGTATTGATCATTTTATTTCTATGGTCCCTGCACAAATTGTATTTACATAATGTTAAAGAAACGCGCATTTATCGTTCGTCAAAAAGTGACTTTCCCGCATTCATCGTTGTAAAATTTTTCACCTGACCAAAATGAATTTGAAGATTAAGTGGATCCATATGGCATACAAACTTTAATTGCTTCTTGGTATGATTTCTTGGTTTGATGATAATCAGATGAAAAGTGGTGGCATGTAGCAGAGGGTATGCATACTGTGAAATTTATTGATTATATATCCATTAATCAAGACGTTGTGGCATGCGGTACCCTAAACATGGAAGAAATGTGTGATTATGCAAAAAAATTAAAATAATGGCAAAGCAGAGGATGTTGTTCATGCCGATGAGGTTGGGCCACACTATTACGAAGCATCTTTGAAGAAATAACGGATTTGAAACTTTATGGACTTTTTTATACAAACATGTAATCGCAGAAAAGGACCAGAAGAGTATTGTAAATCTTGAAGATTTGCTGTTGAACTTAAAAAATGCTGAAAAACTTAACATAAAATTACTGATTTTTAAAAATAAATATCACTTATAATTTTCATCTTCGATTTATTTGTTTTACAATTTTGTAAGAATTACTACTTGTTGGTGTGCAGTCGTTGCGTGTATGCATAAGCATTGTTTTCTCTGTATTTTGACTTTAACCCGCATTTGTCGTTTTCCCGCATTCATCGTTTTTTCTACCCTCCCCATGAAAAACGATGGATCGAGGTTCTACTGTAACAAAATAAGTAATCATTGAAATTAAATAAATATTAATTATGTAAATCTTACCTCGGACAATCACAGACAAAAAAAGTATAAGTCCAACTGTGCTAGATAACCTGTATATACTATAGAAGCCTTCAGAAGTAAAATAACCTAAATAATAACAAATTATCCATGTCTAAGCAGGAGACTTAAAATTCATAAAAAATAAAACTCATTAATTAAAGGTTGAAAGCGATAAAAATACAGTTTAAGAATGTTTCAGATTCTTTAATGTAAACCCTACTCATTAAGTTAAGGCATTACATTACATGTTTAGCATATTGATTAAGTAAAAACTCAACAAATAATTTCTCACTTTTTACAGTAAATCTAACTATGTAATAATTTGGATTTTGAAAAACGCACTTATTCTAAATCATTACTTTTAAGCTACAATTAATTAACTTACGATAAGGGGGCTTCAATAAATTATACAATGCTCAAGTGTGTGTGTGGGGGGGGTGTTTAGCCTAAAGTGACCAGGAATAAGGGAAGGGTCAACAATTATGAATGTAACACTTGAGTTAATGAATTTTCAAATTTTCATGCACTTGCTTACAGCTTGTGTACTGGTCAAAACATTTTATCATTTATTACCTACCAAAAGAGCTCCTCTGAATGCTTCATCGGGTTTTGTTTTTCTCCAGGAAACCAACCATCATCCTTTGTCAGAGGGAGGGTGAGGGAATGCAGATTTGCAGTCAGTGCTTTTTTTGAGGGGGGGGGCACACCTACCAGAAGAGTCGACATGATGCAATTTAAAACTGTAAGCCCTCTGGGGAGGGGCAAACTGATTTTTTTTTTTTTAATCTAAATTTCTTTCAGATTTTATTTACGCACCAGAGTGCTTGCTGGGTCCAGATTGTTTATTAGTCAATTCTCCCATATAAAGGGAAGTGATAGCTGTAGGTAATCATGTGTGTAAAGTCTGTTCTCATACTTTGATTTCAAAATACTGCATCTATTGTGGATTCTTTTGAAGAATAATGTTTCGGATTTGTTCGTAATTCCAAATGTTTTTCCTTCAGAATTGAAAGCTATGAAGAAATTCCCTACCAAAGTTGTTTTACATTCTTCGTCTTCTATCAGCGCACTCCTGAAAAGTGATTCTAAAGTAGAGTAAAAAACCCACCTAAAACGCAAGAATATAGATTGGAAACTAAAAAAACCCTACGGAAGTCCTTAAAAAAAAAAAACATTTGAAAAATGATACACCGCTCGTGCCTACACACACACAAAAAAACGTATGTACAAAATAGGGTAAAAAACAACGTAAAAGGGGGAAAAAACCACAAACTGCAAGAATATAGATTGGAAACTAAGGAAAACCCTACACAAGCCCTTAATAAACAAAATAACTTAGCTAATTCAGTATTAATAATTATAGGTCTTCCGAGGAGGACAAGGTTTAAGATACAGACACATTTTTTGCACAATGCAAAAAGACTTGTCAAAATACTAAAATGAAACTAACGGGCTTTTGCTTTTTTTGCGAAAGTATTCAGAAAAAATTTGGAACTGAAATATAAAAAAGAAACAGGGATAAAAGTAAAAACTTCTTTTATGAAATGGTTATAGAACGATTGTGAGGGACAATCTTTGATTACCACATTGAATTGAAATATAAAGCCTGTGCGTCTATAATTTTCAAGACCACTGCAAAAACAATAGAGGAAAAGGAGATCAGACACTATCTCACAGAGAGAAAAATTGAATTATCCTTTTAGCATTTTGCTAAAGCATTTTTTCTTATTTTAGCTTTTCTGCTAAGCTTAAACCCTGGAGGAGGAGGGTGCAAGCAAGGGTTCCTGCCCCCAGGGCCGGCCTAAGGTGTGTGCGGTCGCACACGTCCGATTTTTCGGAGGGGTGCCAAAATGAGAAAAATACGAGGGTCACTTAGAAACTTTTCAGGTACAGCTAAATGGTACAAGTCAAACTTAGCAAATTTTGGAAGTATTCAAAATAACCCCCTCTTTTGTAAGCGAATTTCACAAAGTTTAAAAGCCTCAAACCGTCCATTCCTGGGAATCGATGCAAAATATGCTTTTACAACCTCATCCATCTCATCTTCGGTCACAATGTACATTTTTCTTAAGCAAGGGCGAGTATAGACTGAATTCTCGGGGGGGCCCTTGAGGTCTCTAAATTGTTCAAAATTCAAATTGAACGCATGAAATCGTGAAGTATTCGAATGTAAAGCTGAAAAATAAAATTTCGGAGCGGGCCATAGCCCTTTCACTGAAGCCGCCCTTGATTAAAAGATAGCCAAAAGTCACACATAGCAAGGTCAAGGGAATAGGGTGATATTCTATCACTTCGATATGTTTTTACTCAAGAAATTCCACTGTCAATCTTGATGTATGAGAAGATACACTGTCATGATAAAACATGAGTCCCCTTTATTAACTTCTCGAAGAATTTCTGAAGACACTTAGTGGTGTACAAGTTAGCTGTAACTGCCTGTATTTAGGGTTTCTTTGCAGATTCACAAACTCCTGGAATTCTGTTGAATTATGGGGGACCTAAGGACAAACTAATTTTTTCATATACAGTTCTTCATGAATGATTTGTTTGTATAACTGCGGATCCAATGTTAAATTACTTGTTCATGATGCATAATTTGGTAAGTGCATCCATTATCATCGATTAACATTTTTTGTATAGCGAACGCCTTTTTGGGGACTACAGCTCACAAGTTCTTCCTCTTGTGTTCTTCATCTAGGAGAGAACTTCAACCACTACGAAATTCTCTGAGACAACTGAATACAGTAACATGAGATTGAGCTTCGTTTCCGAATGCTAATTGTAGACTTTGTTGATTTAACTTTGTTTGTCGATTCTTGTTGATTGAACCCCACTTTAAAATCATAGAAAATATGAGCGCGATAATGCTCTCACGTTAACTTCATTTTCCTTTCTTTCAAAATTTATTATACTTCAAATAAATTTCAATGGTTGCGACAAATTATTGGCTGTAACCATAAGAGTTCAAATTTTTAACATTGTTTTTTATTTCGCCTATCATCTGCCACTGTCCCAAAAATGTCAGAGTAACCTTCGCTGTATGAAAAAATAATATGGAAAAAAAACTATAAATATTTCATGTAATTTTTAAGGCAAATTATCCTTTTAAATATATTAACTTAGTTCAACTAATGTTACTCGAAAAGCATAAACTGGCTCCAAGCGTTTCCCTATTTTATTATGAGAGAACTGAACAGTTGTAGATACAGTTCTAGATAGCCATATTTAATGTTTTCATAAATCAAATAAATCTTCTGTTTTTGTTATGAAATATGCCTGTTATTCTCTACCTGCAAGGAGAAAAAAAAAATATACCACTCTCATCTAGAACGAATAGATGGTTGTTTTCTGGTTCCCAAAACTAGAAAAATAGATAGTAGAATGATACGTGTAGGTGATACACACAACTTGTATCAATGAAAGGGTAAAGAATTTGTAATCCATAATGTTCTGGATAATAACAGCAGAATGACTCGTTTGTGTAACGAAACATTATCGTTAGAATTTTGGAGCACTAGAATGACCTTTTGTGAGTCTACCCACTAGTGTATGGAACAATTTACAGATATTTTCAACTGGGTGCAAGCACAGATTATAGAGAGATCTGAAAATTGGGTAAGTGGTCCCCAAAATGCTTCTTTCTATGATCTAGTATTTATAGGGAGTACATAGACTCATAAATTCTAGTTCCACCAATCATTTTCTACATGTCAGTGGCATATTTTTTTTCTCAGCTTGGCATGGCGATAAACTGAATAAAAGAATTCCTTTGGAATTTACTTTTACGCGAGTACAGTACAGTACACCTATTGAAATTTGAAAAGTCAGTTAAAATAATTGCTGCCCAGGGGGTGTAGTGGCTAATATTGGTGCAAATTTGCATGTAGCATATTCGGGAGCAAAATGTTTCCTATTGTACAAAATACTGTTTTTAAGTAGGTGATGTCTGAATTTCCTTGAATTTTAGGGGGGCGGAGGCAATTACCCCCTCTTGTCCTTAGTGAGTTTTGCCTATGGTGGCTAAAGAGCCATTCTATCACGCCTTCAGTCCGGGTTCGATTCCCGGCATTGGGCGGCAAGTGTTGATATTCTTGCTGTGCTGTTGATAAATTACTGCAGTTCTGATGAAACAACTTGATCCCTAATGATTGCTTTTTCTTGTCTAAAGGCATGTTCAAGAATGATTACATGGCATTAACTACTTGCCTTTTTTAAAATGTGCCACATTTTCGTAAAACATATGCTTTCCATGTGAAAAAAGTACCATCTATTGGTCAAAATTCAAACTATTTTTATTGCAGATTCCTTTAACCCCCATAGTCTGTCACACATTCACCAAGTTTCAATGAAATATATCTACCAGAACAGCCTCAAAATAGGACTAAATAAGGTAATTTTCATTATAACCACCTTGTAGAGTTAACTTTTTGGTGATCAAGATCCAATTTTATGAAATAGTCTTTGAGTTGATAAATTTGGGTTTTTTTTTTTTTTTAATATATCAGGAGGAAAATAATTTTTTTTAAATAAATAAAATAATATACATTTAAAGTAATAAAGTTGCAAATGAAGTTCGATTATAAATTTTTATATTTCTTTCTATGAATTAAATCAATACAATACATAAAAATTGAAGTTATAATTTAAAGTTCAATCATATAATGAACACAATGAATATTAAGGATATCGGTTACCTTTTTTGTACATGATGCTTAGAAGTACAGGTGAAGAATAAATACCTAAAGACCATGCCATTGACAACTAAGAAAGGAAAATGTAAAAATTGATTAGTATAATTTTATGACAAACAAAAGGTTGTAACTAGCAAAGAAACATTTTCAACATAAAAAGTTAAACAGCACTTACATATTATCCCATTGACAATGTCAAACTCTCCTCCATCACTTTATATAAATGATTTTATATAAAATTATTTTCAAAATGTGTACATTTAATCTCTCCATACCTGACAAAAATCTCATATCTCAGATTCAAGAGCAATGCCATAATTATTTTGTACAAAACTTATTACATTTAAAAAGACAGCTAGAAAGCCTATTTTCAAATAATTTTTCGAAAAAAGCCCAATTCTCAGTTTCATTAGTCAAAAGTTATTATCAACGTTCAGGGAGACTTTCAGGATTTTTTCTCATTGCAGTAAAAGGACTTGCCAAAAACCACTTCCAATATCCCTGGAAAGAACATTAAAGCTCTAGATGATTAAGTACTGTCGCTTATAATTGTAAGAGGAGCAGTATTGCACTCAGACACAGCTCATATGCAGAGTGCAGCGAACCTACTGTGTGTACATCATCTCTCTTTTTAGTTCCTTGTTTGAAGTTAAACTAAGTATAGTGATGACAAAAAATTTTGGTATGCAGATTTCGGTGAAAAAATCCATTTTGACTCTGTCTAAATTTATTTAGAAGAGTTTTTGTGAGATATCTCAATGTACGCATGTATGTCTGTTGTATATATGCATCTACAATCCATTCTGATCTGATTTTTTTCTGATGTCTATGTACATATGTATGTAACTCATATATCTCAAAACAGGGGTTCGTTTAGGAGTAATTTGAGTCCGTTAACGGACCCTCCGCAAAATATTTTATTCTAAAAACAAACCTTTCACAAAATATTTTATCTCAAATACAGTCCCTCCACAATATTTTTTTCCTTTTAAAAATGCACAAAATTCTTCCACTGGTAAATGGCCCTTCACAAATTTAATTGCTCAATTGGTAACAGATTTCAATTAAGTTGTCACGCACATTACAAGTTTTGTAAAATTTATAATAATTAATTATAAAATGTTTGTTGTGCATGCAATTGTTTTATAAAAAATGTAAAATAATTAAATAATTAAAAACATTAAAAGCCTTAAAATTTCCATTAAAATCTAAAAAACACGCACCATTTGAGCGCTTTCAGCAGTTCACTCCACTGCCGTCTGGCTCGGATTCCGCTTCTTCATCAATTCTTGCCACGATTGCTCTATTTGCGCATGCGCCATGCCGTTGACAGCTCCCTCTTGTGTCATTATTTCCAACGCTTCCTGTTTCAAGCCATAACTGTGGTTATTGTAATTAGCTATTTTCTTGACATTTATGAAATCTATATCTGTATTTTCTTTTAAGGCTAGGCGGGAAAGGGCGGTACTCTGTCTATTGTATTTTATATCGTTTATGTGTTCTTTAATTCTGTATAATACTTATTGTAAAGTGATGAGGGAGACCGTCAAACGCACGGCAATGGCAATATCGGCGATACACACACAAGTTCAGGCTTAAGCCTGAACTTGTGTGTGTGTCTCCCTCATCACTTTACAATAAGTATTAAAGCCTGAACTTGTGTGTGTATCGCCGTGCGTTTGACGGTCTCCCTCATCACTTTACAATAAGTATTAAAAGCCTGAACTTGTGTGTGTATCGCCGATATTGCCATCGCCGTGCGTTTGATGGTCTCCCTCATCACTTTACAATAAGTATTATACAGAATTAAAGAACACATAAACGATATAAAATACAATAGACAGAGTACCACCCTTTCCCGCCTAGCCTTAAAAGAAAATATAGATATAGATTTCATAAATGTCAAGAAAATAGCTAATTACAATAACCACAGTTATGGCTTGAAATGGGAAGCGTTGGAAATAATGACACAAGAGGGAGCAGTCAACGACATAGCGCATGCACAAATAGAGCAATCGTGGCAAGAATTGATGAAGAAGCGGAGAGCGAGCCAGACGGGCTCAGTTCTGAGGACGGCAGTGGAGTGAACTGCTGAAAGCGCTCAAATGGTGGGTGTTTTTTAGATTTTAACGGAAATTTTAAGGCTTTTAATGTTTTTAATTATTTAACTAAGGTATTTCCGTGTTTGAATTTTAACTAAATAATGTAAAATAAGATAATACTAACTGATACTTAATTAATTCTGAGCTATGGAAAAACAGCTTTAAAAAGAAAAGAAAAAAGTATACAAATGTCACACATGCTACGGTGGAATCGCTCTTTATATTAAAGCTAGATGATTATAGAAAAAAAATCTCTATTATCTGAAAATTTAGTTTAACTGATGTAGATTCGGTTCCAATTATGTCGACATAATCAAGATTATACTTCCTTTAAACTCCCTAATTCACAATATTACAGTGAAACTTGGATAATTTGAAATTTTTGCTCCGTCCATAGAAACAATTTTTTTTATTTATCTCTTCTCATTGAGAGAATATATGCAATTAGAATTTTTGGATATTTTAAACTGAATCTCTGGCCCTTTCAACTTCAAATTATCCAAGTTTGACTGTATTTAAAAATCTGAGCATAATGCTTATGTAAGATGGCTAATATTTTGACTGCTTGGGTTATTTGAAAAGTACTACATGTTCCTGAATAACCTTGCATCAATTTCCGATGCTTCATTATACCTTCTATAAATGGACCAATAGGCTTTGTGTATGAAAAATGTCAGCAAATGTATAACAGCACACATAAAAATGTATAACAGCACACATCCATATAAAACACTATTTTAATTAATTAATTTAAAAAGAAAAACAGCCCAGAAACAAATGCATTTTTGTTAAAAAAAATATCAGATTTTACATCTTATATTGCTACAACAATATCTAAAGTGTGAATCTCCAAAATTTGGCAATTTTTACCTAAATGCATTTTTGGAGTATCCAAGCAATGTTGTATACTATGCCAAAACTCCAAATCTTAATTCTAAATAGTTTACATAAAAATTGACCCTTGTATTTCACATATCTATTACACTCATGTCCATAAATTAAGGATAATGAAGTTCAGGCAAAGAAAGAGAAAGAAGCAAAACAAATTTGACTTATTTGTAAAGTCTATTTATTAAACAAAAAGTAAAGAGCAAAAAAGATGCTATATGTTTGACATAATTAATGAAAATTGCATGTTTTACTCCCTTGACCAAATTTCAAAAAAGAACCTATTTACAAAAAACAGTATAACATGGTTAGTAGGATGGTTAATACGGAGTATGACCCCGGACGATGCAATACAGGCCTGACAACGCCTAGGCATGCTGAGTATCAAATGATCAATCTGATCTTAGGGAATATTACACCACTCATCAAGCAATGCACTCCGAAGTTCCGGTAGACAGGTGGGAGGGGGTTGACGGGCTGCAATTCGTCGGCCAAGCATATCCCACACAAGCTCTATTGGATTCAAGTCCGGTGAGTATACTGGCCAATGCATACAGATGATATCCTCCGATTGAAGGCATTCGTCTACAATGTTTGCATGGTGAGGACGGGCGTTGTCATCCATAAACACAAATTCAGCACCCATGGCGCCCCGAAACAAACGTACATGTTGTTCCAGAATGACATCCCGATAGATGTGGCCTGTCATCGTTACACTCTGAACATGCAGGTCAGTTCTGGAACCAAGAATAATTCCTCCCCAAACGAACCATCCTGCACCACCGTAACGGTGTCTTTCAATGGTGTTCTCTTGGTGGTAACGGGTACCTGGCGCTCTCCAGATGAATGTCCGGCGAGAATCAGACTCCAAACTAAACCTGGACTCGTTGGAAAACATCACACAAGACCACTGTTGCGGTGTCCACAATGCATGCTCTCTACTCCAGGTTAATCGCAGGAGACAGTGAGTTGCGGTAAGTGGAACACATCTGTCAGGCCTACGAGCATATAGACCAATGTGCCCTAAGCGTCTGTACACGGTCTGCCTTGAAACTGTCATACCGGTAGCTGAAGAGAGCTGACGAGACAGGTCTGATGCTGTATTCCGTCTGTTTCTTTTGGCAGTAACTGCCAAATAGCGGTCCTCATTCGGCGTTGTAACTCGGGGGCGACCTGTGCTGTAACGTCTACTCACATTACCATCATCTTGGAATCGTTGCCAAAGCCTGGAGATGACACTCTGGGCGATTCCAAGTTCCTCGGATACTTCCAGCTGGGTACGTCCACATTCCAGTCGTCCGATAATTCTGCCACGTAAAACATCATCCAAATGCCTCCTTTGTGCCATAACTATGCGGTTTTTGCACTGAAAGGCTTTCACAGCGCTTGTGAACAATTTTACTTCTTTGCCACCATTCCTTATATACCCCTCTCTTACACTCTCGTCATTGTGACGTACCATCCATGCCATCTGGTGGTTTTCTGTAATTTGCATATTCTTCTTCAAGATGTGTGTGATCATTCCACAGGTGAAATTTTTATTTTAGAGATCAATTTCTGTGTGATTCTGAATTATCCTTAATTTATGGACATGAGTGTATTTATGCTGAAGCAACAAAACTTTGAAAGATTTTTCTCAAAATTAGGAAAATGCAGATTTGCATTTTTGAAATGGTGAGATGCTTTTTTAGAATTAGTACAATAATTATAATACTTACAGAAAAAAGAGCAGTTTTTAAAACATTATCACTGTAATGTTCCAATGCATTTCCTTCATAATCTCGACCCTAGAAAATGAAGTATTAATTTTACATTTCAACAATACATATTAAGTAGAGTTTATATAAAGCATGAGTTACTGAAAGCTTTGATATCATGATCATCCTTTTTTGGCCCTGTACTGATTTGTGACAAACTAATGCCGGCGTATTATCCCTGGAATATTATACAGTTCCTCTTAACCAGCCTATGTTTAACCGGATCCCTGCTTTAACCAGCCATAATTGATTTAAATACGAAAACAAATAATAACAAGTTTTAAAAAAATTATAAAATATTAAAATTGCTATAGAAAAGACAGTCTTTATTCTAACAACTTCTAATTACAACATTCAAATGTATTAGTGGATGGCAAGTTGTTGATGTTGAAGACATGAAAAACGGGTTGGCCGCTGATAGGGATCTTCAGCAAGAAGCTTAGTCAGGTGACCCAATCATCAGAGCTGTTGCTTATGTGGTTTACAATAACGATGACTCTAATTTTGATGATCTAACAGCACTAGATAGGGCTTTATGCTACGTGAAACAACAAGCATTGGCTTAATCCATCGATACGATGATGAAAACAAAAATTGAACCTATGCAATAAGTTGCCGAACTTAATCTTTAGTAGAAAAAATATCTGACTTTATTTTAAACTTTCTTCCTAATGGTATATTAAATGTTTGTAATAAACTGACAAATTTATCATAGTGTACTTCAATCAATTAAGTATCTTTTTTTTTTCTTAAAATTCTCCACTTTAAATGGAATTTTGCTTAACCGACTTAATCCCAGTCCAATTTAGGACAGTTAAGAGGGAGTCTACTGAATTTCTTTCTTTTTTTAAACAGGGATGTATAAATCCACATCACACATTTATAAGGGTCGATCTAGGAATTTTTTCTAAGGTCCCATATTTGTGAAAACAGTTTATTTTTCCTGAATTTTTATACCAAATTTTTTTTAACCTTCTGACTCCAGTGGTACAACAGTTGTACCAAAAAATAAATGTGACTGAAGAACGGCGCTAGTACAAGTGCCCTACCCAAAACTTCTTTCCCTTCTTTTGACGGGAAATCCATTTATCCTTCATGGAAGATGGATATGGAATTTCTAGAGACGGGAATTCCTTTTCTTAAACTGTGGAAGAGTCAGGCGTATAAGTAGATAATTGACCGGGGTTGGTCATATAGATTTGCATTTTGTTTGGGGACTTGTGTGGTCAGCGATATTTGCCCCCACCCTACCAAACAAAAGATAAGACGCATTCTTCAGCTACGAAGTAGGGGAATGAAATCTTACAGATTCCGCCGCTTTCTGGGACAAAATTTCTCGAGTGTGAGCCGGGATGAAAAGGTTAAATAAAAATTAATTTTTTTTAATTAAAAAATTTACAAAATATTAAAATATAGAATGAAGAGGAATAGCCACTAAAATAGCAAACATAGCTGCCGAAAAAGGAATCCACATCCTTATCAAACTAAATAAAAACATTTTCAATAGAATTAGAACTGACAAAGATAAAACAAACCAAGAAGAAACTGCAGGCATCTACAAAATTAATCTTAATTATAAAGAAAATGTTACTTCAGGATGTGATATTGGAGTAACTAAAATGAAAATTAAAGAAAGGAAGAAGGAACACATTAATGATCTACGTTTTGGAAAGCCAAGTACTGCTTTATCAAGATTAGCAAAAACCACCCCCTCGCTGTTGATTTAGATCATAGGTTCCCAACATGGGCGATAACGCCCCCTTGTGGGCGTTTCAGGCTTTCAGGGGGCGGTAAAAGACCCATAGAAAATTAGGAGGCGTTGATATGGCACGGAGGGGCGTGTGAAGATTAACCAAATATAGTCTAAAAACTTAAAAATCACTTTGATAATTCATTTCTATCACGTATGCGAAAATTCACATATTACGATATGAGGCTTCGCTGTTGAGAGAAAGAGACACCTCTCTAAAACTTTTATTCCTCTTTTTTAAATGAAGAAGAAATTCAGTAGAGTTTCAATTCCTACAATATTCTATATATTAGTAATTTTTTTTATTTAATTCTTGTTTTCACCATGTATTACGTACGCTCTTATTTCTCTGGAGTGGAGGGGGGGGCAGTATTGAAATATTCACTAGAAAAGGGGGCACCAGTTCAAAAAAGGTTGGGAACCTATGATTTAGATAGTATAAGGAAAATAGCTAACTACAAAAATAAAAGCTACGGTCTAAAAAGAGAAGAAACAGAGATAATGAGTGACGTCAAGGAAGTCAACGACACTACTCAAGCGCACATGAACGAAAGTTGGTGGGTGTGGCTAAAGAGTAATAAAAGAATGAGAAGCAACAAACAGAAAGACACCTGATGATGGCCATGTACGTGGCTGAAAGTGCTGGTAGTAATGCAAAAAATGTATTATAGTGTATTAATGTTTATATATATATATTTTTTTTATGTTTATATATTTCCCATGCTTCAAAGATGCATGAGATTGGAGCATAAACATAAAATAAAATATATATCAAAACCATGGAAACATAAACAAACAAGAAAATAAGTCACTAGATGTCAACTGCATCAATTCCCTAGCCCAACAATATCAGCTGTATAAGTCTTCCTCATTCACTGAATAACAACTTAACAAATGATCTTTGTCCATCTCAAAATTCTGTTTGCACAGGGGGACTATTATACATACCAATTCTGTATAGATGTATAGCAAGACAATCATGTCCAGTCTCCAGGTGGAAGACGGGGGATACTGCGATGGATATAGGGGAATCTGGGATTTTATAAATCAATTCCTTCCACTTCTAGTATCCCATTTATATTCAGCAACTCGAGCTGTCTTTCTTACTGCCCTGGAAACACTCTTCATGGGAGGGGGGGGGGGGTATTTTATTGCTCCTAAAGGCACTGAGGGTTCACATTCAGCTTTACTTCCTTTCTCTCACACCTCCACACACACTCCCCTTGGGCATTCACTTGTAATGCCCTTGAAAATCCTTCGAGGGGATCTCTGTGAGTGGGAATTTACAAGCCGAGGAGCAATGCAATATGGGTGTTTAGACTCTCGTTTTTTTCTCTTCTCCTGCTCACTGATGTGGAAGTGGGCCAAGTGTAAACGATGTACGTAGGTTGCTATTTATATTTCTGGCCTTGGCAACAGAAAGTGTGGGTAGGCGATCACAGACGATTTAAATCGAAAATTCGATATTTGTAGACATAAATTCTTCTGAACGATTTGCCATTTCAGCTTGATTTGTGTTGTTTACAGGAAATTTAAAAATTCATCTCGTTAAAAAATAGAGTGGACTCGTGAACATTTTCGTGCAATTTTTTTTCATAACTTTCGACATGGATTGTCAAGACAAGAGTGCTTCGATGAACTTAACAGCAGATGAAGCACCATCCTGCTAGCACCACTAGCACCATCCTTTAACAGTGATGAAGCACCATCCTACAGCAATGTAAAAAGCTGGTATAACTAATTTAATCGTGGTTGGTGTTCGATCCAGGACGAATTCCGTGCAGGTCGTCCAAAATTGCTTGTTGTGCCAGAAAATATGGATGCTGTGCGAGAACTGATTAAGCAAGATCGTCATGTGACATACCGTGAGATTGAGATGTCTTTGGACATTAGTATGACAAGCATCAATAAGATATTACATGAACATTTGACCGTAAAAAAGATTTGTTCCCATTGGATCCCGCATAATCTGAAAAATGCTCAAAGAAGGGTCGTATCGATTAGTGCAAGGAAATGCTGACAAAATACAATCAAGGTGAATCAAAGGCTGTGTATAACATCTACACAGGTGATGAATGAATCATGGATCTATGGATATGAGCCGGAAACAAAACAGCAATCGACTGTATTGGTCAGTCAAGATGAGCAAAATCCAACAAAAATAGTTCGAGCAAGAAGCACATAGAAACAACTGGTTGCCTGTTTATTCAGCATTACCGGTCACATGGTGACACTGGCGTTAGAACAACACAGGACGGTCAATTCTGAATGGTACACGACTATTTGTTTGCCAGAAGTCGCCAGAGAAATTTGAAAAAAGAAGAAGAGATGCATAATTCTTCATCATGACAATTCGAGCTCTAACACATCGGCTCAAACACATCGGCTCTAACACATCGGCTCAGGATTTTCTGAAATGCCAAAACATCGAATGGATGGGTCATTCGCAGTGCAGCCCTGATTTGGTACCCAATGACTTTTTTTATTCCCGTACATCAAAAATAAATTACTTCGACACCCGAAGAAGCAGTTGATGCATTCAAAACGAATGTTTTGCAGTTACCTCAATCGGAGTGGAAAAAGTGCTTCGAAAATTGGTTCAAACGCATGCAAAAGTGCATTGATCTTCATGGAGAATATTTTGAAAAACAATAAAACCAATTTCGATTCTAAATATTTGTTGTTTCATTATTAGGCTAGAAATATAAATAGCAACCTTCGTATTACTCTTCATTTCTTCTAATAGTTAGACACTGTAATTTTTTATAATTCTTTTAATTAATGAAAAGGTACTTCACTGTTATGACTTTGATTGCAAAATTTCTGTTCCTTTTTTAGCTAATTTATCAAAATATTCATTTCCAGTTATTCCTACAGGATTTGGGATTCACTGCAAAACAACAGTCATCCTTAAGAAGAAATTGGAAGATTGAGAGTTCTGCAAGAGTCAATAATTCTTGATTCCGGGTCATAACGTGCAGAGATGGCTTGAATGGCTGACAGGCAGCCTGAAAAAATAGCTATGTTTTTGAGCTGAAATGTTCTAACACTAATTTGTCCTGTTGCAACTCTGCCTCCGGTTCTCCGTCAAAATTGGTCCGAAATATACCAAGGGAGGTATAGAATGCGAAAAGCTCTGAGTACACAACAACTTCAACATTACTGATCCATCAGTAAATATGTGAATCCATTTATTCTTTGAATACCTGGCAGGGACATAGAAAGGGGGTGGCTGATGGGGCTGCAGCCACCCCAGAAATGAATAAACTTAGGATACGGAGAAAATTACGTATTTGTGGATAATTTAGAAAGTTCCCCCGTGTTATCCCTTAGGTATATTTGAAAGTTCCCTTGATTTCAGGAATTTGAGGTTCAGCTATGGACCTAAACCAAATTTATTTATTTATTCTCTAATGAAAGTTTTCTTTCCAATTGCAGAGATTTTAAACTCGATTTATAATTAAAAAACAACTTTCTTTTCTTTTAATTCATTTTCATATGCGAAGATTTTTAGGGCCAAAATTAAGGGGGATGTTTCCTTCTTCGACAGAATCTTTAATTGCAGCGTGGCTTGCTGAAGTTCTGTATATATTGTTGTTGCACATATTCAGCTTCCTTTTCTTGGAAAATAGTAGACTCGTCCTGAACCTTTCTTAATTGGAATACTGACTTTAGATAGAATTTCCCTTTTACATCACCTTCATCTTCATGTTTTGAAATAATGATTTTAAAAAAACTAATGATTGTGTGTGCCATATACACATGCTATGTATGAATTTGTACATAGCTGTGACATCTTTATAGCAGACAGATTTTTTTAGAAAAGTTAAATATCAAAGAAAAGTCTTTATCTGCACTAACTCTCTTTGCACCTATTAAATCAGCAGGGGCATATTTAGGGGGGGAGGGACCAGGGCCCCCTCCAAAAATACAAAGAAATTATTTTAAAAATAGGTGCTTTAAAACATTTATATTAACTCTAGTAACAATAAGGTTTAAAATACTGAATTTCCCCCCCCCCTTGAAATGGAAACCTATATACGCTAGAGGATTGTAAGTGTGATTATGGCAATGCTACACTAGGGCAATCTGCCATGGATAGGGGGTGCCTTGGTAGGAGGTAAAGCTTAAAATTCCCATTTTTGGTTAGTAGCCACTGGCCGGTAGACTCATAAACTTTAATGGCCAGTTGTTTTAGGCACACAGTCGAGAATGGTGGTCGATTCCAATGTCCCCCCTAGATAGCGATACACTTATAGTTGGTTACTTATTTACAAAGATATATTATGCAATCAATTATTTATTTGCAGAGGTACATTATTACAGTACAATTTTAGTCATTAAAATTGGGTCTTCTTCCAATTGAATCTTTCCACCACAATTCAATTGCTGCAGTTGGATCAAAATCTTCTAATTTTATCTTAGAGCATTTTATGCGTAGTCTGTTTTCTAACATAGTTTTTTTCATCGACATGCTCTGGTCGTGTAGAATGTTTACACACTTCTCCAAATCGTCTCCACTTCTGCATTGCTGGGAGAGAGAGTGAGGATTATTTTTTTCACCTGGGTGATTAGTGCTTGCATATTGTTAAAACTATCAGTCTGTAGTTTGTCAAGCAATGCAGTAAGTGAGATTCCTCGCTTAAATTTTTTGAACATTATGGTCCGCAGCTGATGCCACTCAGAAAGTGCTCTTTCTTTTTTATGCTTAAAAACTGTACAGAATTCTGCAAGTTCTAGTTCTTTTTCTCCATACTCATTTAACTCCTCAGAAAAAGATGGAAAGAAAGCTGTATCTAAAATGTCAGCAGTGCGAACACATATCGACTTTCCGGCCCATCTTCACCAAAGAAACATCTCATTATATTTGCACTAGAACTTTTACATACTTCACGACAAGGACACACAGGGTCTGTTACATTGCTTGTGTACTTAAGTGCACCAGACTTCTGAGCATTTGGTTGTAGGGAGGGGGTCGGTAAGATTATAAAGGAAGAGAAAAGATTTTAAACATAAAATACCCTGAAGTCTTAAGGAACAAAAGTCTTAATTGCAACAGCACTTGCATATTGAGAAAATTATTTTACTTTCATTTTCAAGTTCTATTTTGCAAAGTTCAAACAATTAAAATATTATAGTTAATGCATGAAAATATTAATAACTCTTTTGTTCAAAATAACCATATAATGGTATAAATATCTATTCCAGTTATTCAATATTTATTCCATTACAAATTCCAGTTCTTTATTAATTTATTTTAATGGACAACAATAGCTAAAAATTTTTTCAGGATTATCATGCAGCCATAATAAATATTCTGTTGATATTAACAATCAGCTGGTCACCTATTTAAGTGGTAATATTGAAATAGCTGGAAAGGAGATAAGAACATCAACTATCTTTCCCCCCTTCCCCGTCTAGCTCAGAAAGAAAACCATAAAGCATTCTGTAACTCCAAGCCACAAAGAAAGGGGAAAGAAATTATGTTTTGACAATAAATTTCTAACTATTGAACAAATTAAGATGTCTTTTTAAAATTTAGACTCTGAATCAATTTTTGCATTTAAAAGTGATCCTCAAAATTTCAATTAATAAAAAAATTATAGATGAATTAATTTTTACACAGTTGATTTCCATCCCCCTTCTCATCACCGTCCGCTACTACCCGGACTGGGCCTCCCGAGCACTTCTGGGAGAGGGAAAGAGAGTTCCATTACCATAAAAGTTGCACAAATTCCTCCCTTTCATTTGACAAGTATCATTAACACATTATGTGTAAGCAAATGTGTAACAAATTTTAATTATGTGTAACAAATAAAAGGGCTAAAGAAACTTTCTTAGAGATGAAAAAAAACTTCACTGGCAAAAGAGGGTGTCTAGTTTTTCATCATCGGGGTCCTAACGATTTTTTTTTTTTTTTTTTTAAAGGGCATTGGCGCACCACTGACCTTGCCTAGCAGATTATAAATATCAAAACTAGCAAAACAATACACAAATGATTTTGATAACTATAGACTTTAATGATATCTTTGATTCTTTATCCCATTAAATATTTTAGCTGCTTTATCAAAATTGAACAACCCAGCACACAGGAAAAGCCCACTACTGTTTTTTTTTTTTTTTTTTTTTTTGAGGGGGATTCTGTGTGGCATTGCGAGATCTGTTGAATTTTGCAGGTGCCGTATGTGTGATCTGTTGATAGATTTTGCTGGTGTGATGTGCAATTTGTTGATTGATTTTTGCAGTTGCTATGTGCGATTTGTTGACGGATTTTTCCAGCTCCACCATTATGTTGGCCTGGCCGGTAGTCAGAATGTCGTAAATCGGCAGTTTTTTAAGTTTAATCACCACCTGGCGACTGGCGACCGGGAATTTTAAGCTTTAGAAGGAGGACCTTCTAAGGGGTTCTAATGCGTATTCACATTACATCAATCTGGAGAAAACCCTACAAAAAATTCAAGACCGTTAAATCGGCAGCCGTGCGATGGGACCCAGACACTTTGTCCGTCTACTATTTTCAGTGACATAACCACTGTGCCATGGTGAGGCGTTATAAGGTAGTGGAATCAACTGACATTGGAACAAAGTGGTGAAAGTTGGGAGTTCCAGTAATAGTCTTAGCCAATGAGAATCTGTTTTCTAACTGTTGACTTGTCTCTGACAAAGTTTTTGTCAGCAGACAGAAATTAATATTATGAATCTTAGATGTGTAGAAATTCATAACTTTTTCAACACTATCAATTGTATTTCCATAATAATTTTGAAGACTCTTCTCTTGCTATTAGGCACTTTAAAGCCCCTCCAATGCCATCACAGGCAGACTTACCATGGCTGGTCGCGAGAAAGGTCCATGTTGCTGTTAAATTAAAGTCCTGGCTGTGGTGACAAATATTAATGATGTTTTTCCATTGCCCAGCACAACCGTCACTATAATAATACACGCCTGTGAAAACTGATCTTAAACAGAATACCACCAGAAAAAAGTATCACATGTGAACATAAGAAAATCTTGTCCTTTTTTTACAGTAATTATTTACAGTAATAGGGTCATTCCATTTCAAATCAACCAGGCCATGTCACCCACCGTCTCGGATTTCTTTGAAAATTTTTATAAATGTAGCCATTAGTGTTCTAACTAACAATGTAAAATTTTACTTCAATATCTCTAATACTTTTTAAGATAAAAATTATTAAAATAATGGGAAAGTGGCCATAAATGGCATTTTTGCATACACTTATTTTAATGGTGCTTTTTCAGATAAAAAATCATAACTTTCTTTATTTTGAATATATTAAATTGAAATTTATACCAAAATGGTCACAAAGGTTTGGAGATAATAGAAAAACTTAATTTGATAGTGCTGTTTAAAACTGGAATCCCCTAAAAATTCATAAACTTTGTTTTTTTTCAAAAAAATTTCATAAAAACAATAATTTTGCAAAAGCTGTTTCAGAAAAAGGCACAGCTCTTAACAAAGCAAACTATTTTTTTACTTACATGTAAATGCATAAAGTAAGATAATTTAAAATAAAAACGGTGGTATTTTGAGTCCTAATAGGTTAATTTAATTAAAAACCAAATATTTTGATGATTTTTCTTAAAATGTTATGCTGCATGCAAATGTTATTATAAAATAATTTTTTATTTATTTAATATTAAAAGGTGCTTATTTTATTTAAAAGTTAATAATGAGTTAAAATTATTTTACTTAAAATTTAATTTTTTTATTTTTAAAATATAAAACTTTTTAAACAAAATCTGATTATACATATAGTAAATATGTGTCAAAACTTGGAAGTTTTTCTTTCTTTCTTTCTTTCTTTTTTTTTTTTTTTTTTTTTTTTTTTTTTTGTTATTGTCAACTACAAGTCGAATTACACTCATTCTGACTTATTTTAGATCAGTAATATAACTGTTAATTTTATTTATTTTTAATGTAGACAATGCTTTGTTTATAATGGGAATCTCCTCACCTGTCAGTTAAAAACTTGGTATTTATTTATATTTAATTGTGTGTCATAGGAAATCAAGTTAAAATAGTTTATTAATGTTTAAATTAGTATTTTTTTTAATCAGTTCAAGCAAAAAGGAAAAAGAGAGAGTGTGTCAATAACAAATAATAAAAAAATGGGGGTTGGGGAGAAAAAGTGGAAACAGGCTGGGTTTTTTTTTTTTTTTTTTTTCCCAGAAATGATGCAACTTTTTAAGTTATTTTTATGCAATTAAGTTATCCTAATTTAGAAATTCAAAGATTTTTTTAAGTGAGAAGTTGTACTATGTGTACCAAGTGAGAAGTTGTACTATGCACTTTTAGGAATAGTTATTCTAACAGTAATGAAACATGCAGAAAAAGAAATTTAGTTAAATTTAAGTGCTGCATGGTTGGAAAATTTTCAAATTTAAATGTTGTCTCTGCCAATTCTGTAATTTTTTTTTTTGGGGGGGGGGAGGTGTAAATTGCCTGAGGCATGAAGAAAGCATATCTGTATATTGTTTATATATAAAACAATTATTTATTTATAAATAAAATTTATATTGATTTATAATTAAAACAAATTTAAAAACTTTTGTTTTTATCATAATTTTGTTTATTTTTACATCAGTTTAAAAGAACTATGACCGTAGTCTCTTTTCAGTCAACAGGCTTTTGGACTGTAACTAGATCAGATCACATGCTTTCTGTTTGTTGTGTGGTAAGGAGCTGGTGTAATATGAGAAGATGCAGGGGGAGATACTGAATAGTGTAAGATAGTAAAGGCCATTGCCCACACCCAGTGATTGCTGCGGCTACAATGTATTTGAAGGAGGATATTTGGCCACGTCTTAAGGTCTCTGCCGATATTCAGAGACCGTCGCGGGTCGCTTGTCCAATTATCACTAGTAACCAATCAATTTTTCGCACTCGGAAGAAAGGGGGAGATACTTCGAACAATAGGTAATTGGGGAGCGTGGATAATATTGCGGTTTTTATGCTTGTGGTTTCCACCCCATCTATTATTCGGTAGATGACACCCCACGTGTCGCTGCCAGTCGCCGCTTCCAAACCCCCTCAAATACATTGTAGCCGCGACAGTCTCTGGTTTTCGGCAGAGGCCTTTACATTGGGTGACACATATGCTGTCCTCTACCGAACAATAGATGGGGTGTGAAACCACAATATTATCCACGGTCCCCAATTACCTTTTGTCCGGAGTATCTCTTTCTCTGCAGTGCGAAAAATTTATTGCTTACACGTGATAATTGGCCAAGCTGCGAGCGGCTCCCTCTCGATGTGGAAAGCGGCCTTAAAGGGGTGGGGTCCACTCCCTCTTCCAATGAGTCACCCTCTTGTTTGCAGGTGTGAATATCTCTTCCTTGGTCAGATGCTTTGAGAATTGGAATCAGTTTTGCCTTTCTTTGATTAAGTGAAGATGTTCTTTGAGTAATTTGGAATTGTTTTTGATGTTATCTGGGATTGTTGAAATTATTTTAAAGAGTTAAACCAATAATCTAAAGCTAAATTATTCAGCTTTATATATAAGCTCATTTTTGTTTATCTAATTGAAAGACTTTAAATTAGAATTTTTTTTTTTAAATAGTACTGAATATCAGTTCCATTTAATATGGCAGCAGAACATTCCCAAACGTGCTTTAGTATTAGCTAAGAAAATGGAACTGAATGCCATAAAAGGACTTATACTCAAGTAGAAACTGTATCAAGTTCTGCATTATTAAGCCCTTCAGACTTGAACTTAATAAGTTTGAGAAGTAATGTACAATCTGAGCTTTTACTTAATATTTGTGAACATCACAAATTATTTTATTTAAATAAATTTGAAATACTTCAAACATCATGTTTTGACCTGTTTAAGTGCCATAAAAGAAAGAGAAAAAAATGTTTGAGAACCATTAATTTAAATTTATCTGAGGTAATTAACAAATTGCTGAACTGTGAAAAATCGATTCCTGGACAAAATAATATGTAGTTTTTCTAGGAAGAACGTAAACAAATTTATTTCTGAGATTGATGACAACGTATCAACTGTCAGTGATACCAGTGACAAAGTATCTACTGGCAACTGGCAGTGATGAAACTGTCACAAATTTCAAAACAAGAAGCTTTAGAAGATGTTATAATGTATCATTACAAAACATAGGTGAATCTCAAGAAAAAATGTTTAATTTGTAGTTGACAATAAAAAAAGCTAGAAAAATTTTGATGCATGTTAACTATATATATTTCCGATTTTGTTTTAAAAAAATTTTATTTCAAAATAATTTAAATTTTAAGTAAAATAACTAACTCATTATTAACTTTTAAATAAAATAAGTTCTTTTTAAAATTAAATAAATAAATAATTATTTTATAATAACATTTGCATGCAGCATAACATTTTAAGAAAAATCATCAAAATATTTGGTTTTTAATTAAATTAACCTATTAGGACTCAAAATACCACCATTTTTATTTTAAATTATCTTACTTTATGCATTTACATGTAAGTAAAAAAATAGTTTGCTTTGTTAAGAGCTGTGCCTTTTTCTGAAACAGCTTTTGCAAAATTATTGTTTTTATGAAATTTTTTTGAAAAAAAAAACAAAGTTTATGAATTTTTAGGGGATTCCAGTTTTAAACAGCACTATCAAATTAATTTTTTCTATAATCTCCAAACCTTTGTGACCATTTTGGTATAAATTTCAATTTAATATATTCAAAATAAAGAAAGTTATGATTTTTTATCTGAAAAAGCACCATTAAAATAAGTGTATGCAAAAACGCCATTTATGGCCACTTTCCCATTATTTTAATAATTTTTATCTTAAAAAGTATTAGAGATATTGAAGTAAAATTTTACATTGTTAGTTAGAACACTAATGGCTACATTTATAAAAATTTTCAAAGAAATCAGAGACGGTGGGTGACATTTTTGGAATTTACTGGTTGATTTGAAATGGAATGACCCCAGTAATTTAATATGGAGAGAATAATAACATATTAATATGCTTAAAAAATTCATTCCCTCTGGCTATATCTTCTTTTTTTTTATTGTATTAATATGAAGTTTTTTTTAAAATTTATTTTGTAGTAACCCAGTAATCTAATTTTCGTATATTTTGAAACTTTGTGACTTAATTTATATGAAAAATATAGTGGTTTTTGACTATTTAAAAAAAAAAAAAGATTAAACAAATGGAGGATGCACGGATACAGGAATAATATTATGATCCAGAATTCTATATAATCACTATTTTTTTAACAATTTTTATTGTTACAATGTTGTTTCTGCTTTCTAAGTGGGATAAGATTTGATTATTATATAAAAATAGAGGTAAGAATTCTGAACCTTATCGTGGTTACTCAGTGTCACTATGTTAATTTTTCAACTAAAATTAGAATTGGTGATTAAAAATAATAAAGTAGGCTAAAATACTATTGTTTTTATTTCATATGATTTTAATATACACTTTTAGGTTTATTAAAAAAAAAAAAAAAGTTCGACTTGGTAACTATACTGCCTCACCTTTTAATCATATTTTGAAATAAAGACATTTTAAACTCAAAATTCTGAAAAAAAAAAAAAAATTCTAGCTTTTATTTATTTTTTTTTTCAACCATTATTTCTTCAAAAGTACATTGAAATGAATTTTCTATCAAATATATATACATTATAGAAAATGTAGAAAAAGTTTGGCATAAAAATGTTTATTTTTGACTGAATTATGATTTTATTTATTAATGACTACTACATGACTACCACAGAGCAACAAAAATTATTTTAATGCCTTTCCTAACTAAACTTTGACCTTCTAAATCTCAGAAAGTATTTGACCTAGGAAAAAAAAAATTAGAATGGTTTTATAACTTAGTCTTAGCAATATGTAAAAAAAGTTTCATAAAAATCTGAAGTGGTGGGTGACATTTCATCTTTTTCTGGGTGATTTGATATGAAATGACCCAGAAGGTAAAGAATGGCTAATCAGTGACATATCATGTGTCATTTATCGACACCAAAAAAAGTCACCAAAATAGCCGCGCCAAATAGGAGATTCTAACGAAGCTGTATATGAACAGCCTGTTTTTATTATCCCATTCTTTTTTTTAATCAATATACCGGTATAATGAAAATGCCATTTTAATACTAACTAATACAGGTCTATTTAGAAATAAAATTTAATTCATTGCTGATGATATAACAGCGATTATTTCTATGATCGCATGCTTAACTTCAGACAAATCCTGACAAGTCAGTCCAATGTTAAGTGAAGTTTAATTTATACAAGAATATAGCAAGTATATGAAAAAAAATTCTAAAAAATAAAATAAATTTGCACAAAGAAATCAGATTTCGTAAATTAACTTTTAGAAAGTATCAATTCTGCAAAGTTAAAGAGGCACTTTAAATAAACAATAACAGAACAGATACCTCATTTGCGCCTGTTCGGTAAAGCCTATACATACGCGGCCCTAAAAAATAACGTAAAAATGACATTTTCATAGTTTAACAAATGAATTCTTTATCCAAAAGTAATACAAGTTAAATAATCCTAAAGAAAATTATCACTAATGAAGAGACGATGACAACAAATAAATTTTTTGTTTCCTTTTCCGATCCAAATTGATGCCATCAGCTGTTTGAATAATAATTTGACAAATCCAATACAAAATTGTAATAAGAATATCAGTCTTTTATAAATAAAAAAATAGCAATAGTTTATTTTTGATCACGCGTTCAATTGATTTTAAGTTGTTTAGTCATCTTCATTATCTATAAAGAGAAACCAGTGAGACATATCGACTTAATCGAACAGTTTTTAAAAGAATCGATTCCGATCGATTAAGCCTATGTTGATTTTGTTTATTTATCTTATGCACGATCTTATCTTTTGATAGCAAAAGCAAATCTGCGGATCATGTCTTAAATTTATCATGACTTTCCGATAATAGATCTTGTATTTTGTTAACACAATCTAATCGTTGTCTTTGCATTTTTCGGCGTTGGATTCGTTGTTTCGTCTTAACCTTTCCGCATTTTTTAGGTTATAAATTTCTGAAATTAAAATGAGCGAAACCTTTACTCAACGTTTTCAATCACCATTATCGAGCCGGTATGCCAGTGAAGAAATGGCTAGAAATTTTAGTGATTTTAAGAAGATTTCTACATGGCGAAAGCTTTGGGTGCATTTAGCTAAAGCTGAAAAGGTAAAATAGTCTCAACGAAATGAATTCTAAATACATAAAGAAAGGCATTTCTAAAATAATTGATAAAAACTCACCTGACGCAGTTTCTTTTTCTTCTAGTGAGTAATCTATGCACTACTTCAAGTAATTTACGTTCTTTGAGCATTACATAGTAATTCGTCTGGCGTATGTTTTAAAAATTTCCATTCTGGCTTTTAATATTTGTAGCTGTTAATGAAAAGAATTAAATTGTTGTACAAATATAGATAGTAGTACAGATTGTAATGCTTATTTTAAAAAGTCTCATGTTACACATTTAATAAACCTATGTTCAGTGGCAGATCCAGAAAAATATTCTGGAAGGAGTATGAAACATTTCTTGTCGCATTTTTTCTTATAAAACCACTTGCATTTACAAAATAACTCAATTTTCTATCATGTAAATTTAATTCATCTGGAAGAGGCATGTGCACCTGTGCTTCCCCTCTGAATCTTCCAAAGCCTATGTGGTTGCACATTAACTTAAAATATGAACTTCATCTTTGCAGCCTTGTTTTATGTGTAGAAATTTATGGTGGTTTTTTTGGGAATAATACCGTAAGCGGGTGTCGGTTGAGTTGGCAACTTTTTTTGTCACCGTCTAACCTTGACGACTTTTTTTCTTGCTAAACAAAGAACAAACATACGTAGATACATAGAGAACAAAATAAACCCTAAAGTACAATACACTTATCTAACCATGTTAAAACATTTGTAGACATATTTCAATTGCAATTATAAACAAAATGTACATAAACAAAGCACTAGCTCTGGGCGATGGGTACATTAAAAAATAAATAAAATATAACCTTCAAAAGATGCAAAATGATAAAATATGTTTCTGCACAAAATTATACAGAAAAATTTCCCTTAAAATGTTAAAATCACAGTTTAAAATTAATAGAAAAACACTCAGACTACCTCCTGACCCCCCCCCCCTTCCGAGATTCATTCAGTTTTAATATCTCCAAAACACAAAATTTACAATACTAAAAACAGAATAAAATCAAAACTCATCACAAACAACTCAAAAATCCTTATATATTGATTCATATTAGACCTAAATAGTGCACGTGATTTCTGCAAATCCGTGTAAGTAAACCCATATATCGAACAATCCATCTTTCTCAAAACATAAATATCCATTTTTTCATCACAATTCATTATTTCAGCAATTTACATAAAAGTAAAATAACACAACATATGATAACCTTTATATAAATACGCTACAATAAAAGACAATAATATAAAATCTCAACTGTAAACCAATACAGTAAACAGGGATGAGATTCTTCAGCTTTTTAGCTGATTTCAGCCTTTTGTGAATAAAGAGGAAATCACTTTTTGTCTTTTTTTCTCTGAAAATTCTGTTTTTTCTGTGAATTTCTGATTGTAGTTATTAGTTAACTGTGTGATATTTTTATCTTCTAGCATGCTCCAATGTTTTTCTTCTCTTAAAACTTCTTTCACATTAATTAGATATAAATATCACTTACACAAATTTTTGCTCTCGTATGATTTCAGCTTTTTTGCTCTTTTGCTAATCTCATCCCTAAGTAAATCATTAAATAAATATTTAAATATGAACAAAAGCACATACCTCAAATTTTCTATTTAATTTCTTATTTAATGGCCTCTATGACTCACACACAACACATCTTAAGATAAGCAAATTCATTACAGTTTTAAACATCAGCCACATTTAATATGAATATATCCAGACATTTCACTTCTTAAACACCACTCTTAAATAACTCCACACTTCATCAAAAATCATTTTCTTTCACACACAACAAACAAGCATTTTCAACGCGTACGCTCGTTATGTCAGGTTCGGTTTTCGGTTAGTAGTTAAGTTCTTTCAACAAATCAAATAATTCCTCCAAAATTTGATCGGTCCGCAGTTAATGTCTTGACCAATCACATAGTTTTTTAACCCTTTGAGGCGCAACCCTTTCCCAATGCTGAAAAAAGGGCAGCCGCTGCCATCGCTCGACTTAAGCCAGCACAGCCAGCTGCGTCAAAAATGGGTCTCTAGATCTGTGGCACGCGATGAACGTTTCGATCATCCGCCATCTTGCTGGTAGTTAAGTCGAGCGATGGCAACGGCTGTCCTTTTTTCAGCATTGGGCAATCTGTCCAGCTGTTTTCATATTCTTCCATTTTTCAGCAGATGCCAGTGCTGTTCAAAATAATCATGACAATTTTTTTTTACGGGAAATGATGAGCTAAAAAGTAAAGGATTCACGTGGAGCTATGTCGCCCGCAACTATTTTTATAGAAACCAAATCTATTCTTCGTGACTGGCAACTATCAAAACGTTAGAGTTTGGTATTCCCAGAGCGGGATCACTGCGCGTTAAAGGGTTAATGACATAATGAAACAACAACACAACTCTGCATGCTAAATACCTCTTCTCGATTAGCAATGCTGACACACTTATCAAAATGTTTGGCAAACAGCACCCGCTTGCGGTATTATTTCCCTTTTTTTTTTCTATTTGTATATATTTCATGTGAAAATGTTTTTATTTTAATTGTTTTGTTACTGAAAATGGTATATTTTAATGTTTAGGAGTTAGGATTAAATATTACTGATGAACAGATCAAAGAAATGGAAGAAAATTGCGAAAAAATAGATTTCCAAGCTGCTGCTAAAGAGGAATTGCTTACAAGACATGATGTGATGGCTCATGTACATGTTTTTGCTTCTCAGTGTCCAAAAGCGGCACCTATAATTCATTTAGGTGCTACATCCTGTTATGTTGGTGATAATACTGTAAGATTTCTTTTCATTTTTATTTAACAATTTTCTAATACTGTTACATGAAGAATTTGAATAATATTAACTTTCATAATTTGTTTGTGTTTTCTAGGATTTAATACTTATGAGAGATGGACTGAATATTTTATTACCAAAAGTAAGATTTTTTTTTTTCTGCTGGCATTTATCCTAATAAACAGGGTCATTGGAAAAGTGTGGACACATTTCATATAATTATGCTTAATGAAATACTTAACATAATTAAAGAAATTGGACTTTTCAGTTAACCTGCCACAAATCGGCCAACTTTTTTTTTTTTTAAAACATTAAAGAACTACTTATAAAACATCAAAATTCTCCTAAACAAAGTTGAAAACGTTAATGTACAAAAAAAAAAAAAAAAAATATTTAAGTACAATATACAGAAGTATCAAGTTGCTAAATGTGAGTTTTTATGCTTTTTGGATCAATCGAGTGTTCCAAAATACCAAAAAATGGAAACATCCTTGAGAAGCAGTGACTTGTGCTTTTTATTTCTCTGTTTTTTACTGCGCTCAACTCATTCTATTTCCTGTGTGTTTACACCAGTGAACAAGATCAGCAAAATAATACACGTCATTGAATTTGAAATGCTGTGGACCTTCTTCTTCAATTGTAATGTTGCAGTAATTATTCTAGGGATTGGAATAAATTCAATGATTTGTCTCAGGTGCCTTATGCAATTGTGTCAGGTCTCCGTTATTGGATGACTTATCACTTGCGTCCAGCTAACCGAAAAGTATCAACAGTTCTTTTGTTTATAATGTACAAAATTTTACTTTAATAAGTTTCAATATGAGCACTATTGATTGCTCTGCATATATCAAGTCAATGATGAATCTTGAACCAAATGTTACAGAACATGACCGGCATCACTGCAGGGTTGTTATGATTTTGCCCAACCCAAAAAAACCCGGGTGGGTTTTTTTGAAAAAGCCCACTTGAAAAAATCCAACTGTTTTTTTTTTTTTTTCAAAATTTCAACTTTAATCACGTAGCTAATACATCTCTTAATATCAGTACAACACTTGTAAAGTTTATAAACAGCTCCCTACCTCCCCCCACACCACCACTACCTAAGGGGGAAAAAATCGGAAAGACTTTGCATTGGCATAAAAACTTTCTAGAGTAAATTTTTATGCCTATCTGTATTAAAATGAATAAGGATTTTTAACCATAAAAAATCACTAGTTTAAAAAGTTTTAATTAAGCGCTAGTATATCACTTTTAAAATTATTACTAATAGTCAATTTATCTAAGAGCAAACGATGATTGGGGTTGCTATTGTTATTGATTTATACATTTTTTCATGTATGATTAATAATTGTAATTAGTTATTTACTATTAATTTTACCATTTTTTTAATTTAAGAATTGATTTTTGTAATCAATTAGTTGCTTTAAGTTGTATTTAGTAATAAGCAAATTTTGGTACTTACATATTATCCCGGCAGTCATTCCTGCCAAACTATTTTTTCGTCAGATATGCTGGCAGTCTGTTGCCAATTGCATTCCCAACCATCCATAATCACATGTGTCCGGCATTATCTTGGCGAAAAATCACTCGTTCTTGGTGGACCGCCGGGATAATACTTAAGTATCCAAATTTTTTTTCAAATATTCTGAAACCCCATCCCTTCTTCTGATAAAACCCCAAAAATCAATGGGTTGGGTTTTTAACAGCCCTGTCACTGGGGCAATTGTATCAACAACTTGCTCTTGTAAAAGTGTCAAGTTCTGTACCTGTATGCTGTGAACAATGTTCTTGACATAACCCCAGAAGACAAGTTGACAGGTGTTATATCAAGATTTCTCTGAGACCTTAGTGTAGGACCTGCTGTACCAATCCAAGTGTTGGAGAATTGATTGTTAAAAGCCTTTCGGTCTCCCTGTTACATTTACAATTCTTTGACAAGAACATTGTTGCATTTGCTCAGTTTTTTTAGAATTATGAGCTTTCAAAATGCACTATCCCTTTTCACTTTCCCTGTACAATTAAATTTGGAACATTGGGTTATTATTGTTTTTTTTTTTCAATTTTTTGTTATTGATAATTGTTTATAATTTTTATTTCAGTTAGCTAGATGCATTCATAGGTTATCTATATTTGCTGATAAATATAAGGATTTGCCAACATTGGGTTTTACCCATATGCAGTAAGTTCTTTTTTTTTTCTTTCTTCTTTCCTCCTCATTTTAAGATTTAAATAAATAAAAACCAAATTTAATATATTTTAAGAGATAATCAATCAATTGATCAAAAGAAAAGAAAACCTGATATGGGCATAAAATGATTTCCTTGTTTGTGTCTATTAAATTATACACACTTTTGATGTGCTGTATACAGGGTGCGAATTGACGGAGGGGGGGGGGATGCCGGGGATCGTCCCCGGCTGAAGAATGTAATATCCCAGCCTAGAGAAATATTAATGGATCCCTGCCAGGGATACTATTTATCCCCTGCTGAAGAAATATTAAACTGATGAGTGAAGATTTTGGGATTGAAGTCCAGAAGTCAAAATGAAAGCAGTATGTTATCGTTTGTTACTATGCTCTAAGGCAATTGCCTTAAAATTTCGTCTGTTTTCTAAGCTAAAAACCCTCAAGGGTGGCTTTCAATACAGGGACATTGTAGATAGCCTGTGTATCTGTGATTCCATAGAACAATCTATGACTTTTGTTTGAATATAAGTCAGTTCCCACACGTGTCGGCGATTGCATTTGTCATGTTATATCATGTGAGCGAAGTATTTACACCTTCCCTCCTTTTTCTTTTCAAGTGCCCCCCTTGGAGAAAATGTTCAGTTCGCACCCTGGCTGTACAGATACTAATTATTGAAGCAAACCAAATTAAAACTGTGGTAATAATACAAAAGTGTTAGCATGAGTGATTGCAGATTGCACCCAAAGGATATTCGTGAGCTCACTTTTGAACCAGGCCAACCTGGCAGCAAAAACATGCTACAAAATTTTGTGAATTTATTTATTTAAAGCTTATCATTTTAAAAATATTTTTGATTTGTGTTTAAAAAATTGCCTCGTTTAATTTTATATACTTTTAGTACAAATTAGTTATGCAATGAATCAAATTTGTTCGCATAGCTTTTCTTGAAGTTGGCCAAGTCAACTTAAAATGTGGTAAAATATTAAATCATTTAATAAACATTTTCCCAATGCATTAATAGATTTACTTTTCATTATTATGCTCTGTTAATAAAAATAACCATTTTCTTAAGTACATGAAATTATCAATAATTTGAATAAAATAAACTGCTGGCAATTGGGAATTTCAAGTGGAATGAAATTATGTAAATTTTTTATTGGTAAGACTCATACATTTTTTCATCTTCCATTCCTTTTTTTTTTTTTTTTTTTGGAGGGGGGGAGCATATAAAAGATCAGATCAGGGTGTCTACCAATCAGAAAATTTCAGAAAAGTCTGGAAAATACCAGCAAAATAATAAATATGCCGGAGGAGAGTCTACAAAAAGACTGGAAAATGCAAAATGGATCAGGAAAATTCTTCAAAAGGGGACAAGTAAGGTTTAAGGACCTGCACTGCATCCTGGAATTTTTTTTTTTTTTTTTTTTTTTTTTTCATGGACTTTTCCCCCGTGGCTCCCTGTGTTTGAAAAGTGGACAGATTACCCAAAAATATGGCACTAAAAGAAAAAAAAAACAAAATATTTTAATAAAATAACAGAAAATTTGCTTGTTAAAAAAGAAAAAAAAGAAAGAAACTTTTCCTGTGTTTGGAAAATGGTCAGACAAGCCATAAACACCAAAAATATGCAATGCTTAAGAATTAATTACTTAATCAAACATTAGGAAAATTAAAAAATTAAAACTCGTCTTTTTTCTATGCATACAGCCAGTCGTCTAGGGGTTTTTATCTTGTGAAAGATGGTGATGCCATTTTATTAAATCTTTATTCATGAAGAAACAAACATACAAAAAAAAAAGAAGAAGAAGAAAAACAAGACTAGTACATCACTCAATACACAGACTTCACTATAACAGAGCTTGATTCAGACTTAACTTTAATTTACTCATTCACTCTGGTTGCCTAACAACAACAGAAAAGGGGAGGGGGGGATTAACATAAAATTTGTTACACTTAAAAGACTTGAAAATATAACTACTTAGCTAGTAAAATTTCTGCATGCAAAAATGTTATTTTTATTTCAGACCTGCACAGCTAACAACTGTTGGTAAACGAGCTACTTTGTGGATTTCTGATTTGTTGGATGATTTGATTGAAATTCAGGAAACCAGAGATAAAATTCGTTTTCGAGGTGTGAAAGGAACTACTGGAACTCAGGCTAGTTTTCTAACATTGTTTGAAGGTGATCATGAGAAAGTAAGTTGTTCTATTTCCGTTATATCAGTAAAATCTTGTAGCATTAGGTTATTTGAAATGTTAATTTAAAAAAACTGTTTATTAAATGTAAAATGCTCTCAGTTGTTTAACTCCCTATCTTACTATCATAAGTTTGCTGTTGTGCTGTATAATATTTTCTGCAAAAAATGCTTACAACTCTACTTTTTTTCTGTGCATGAGTTAATTTGGAATAATAATATAAACCAATTACATTTTAAAGTATCTCATTAGATTTTTTAATGTATCATTATTATTATTACTCATAGTAAGTTCTTTCTGTGTACATCTAAAGTCAGTAATAATAGTAATAATTAAAAAAAAATATGTTGATTTTGAAAAGCTTAGTCTGAAAATATATATGTAATGTAAGAGGTTAAATGATTAAACTATATAATGATGATTTAAATGAACAATAGTAGGGGAGATGGGGGAAGGGTACAGTGGGGCAATTTTTAGACTTTTAAATATAATTCTAAATATATTTGTTAAACAGAATATCAAACTAACGCAGTGGTGCAGCCAAGGAGTGGTAGTGGTAGGGGGGTGACGACTTCCCCATGAGGAATTTTTTGTGCACACGTATACATACATGTGAGTTGCAGTAGTCGTAACACCCTCCATGAGAAATTTCTGGCAATGCCACTGAACTATTGTATTATGTTTTCGGCTATCCTAACTAATTTTAGTTCAATTTTAAGGAAAGTTTTTGCACAATAAAAAAACATTTTTCTTCAGTACTTTTTGTTGACCCACTGGATCAACAAATGGGGCACAGTTGGTCAGCTAACAAGAAACACAATAAAAAATTTTCTTTCACTGAATAGTGAGTAATTTAAGCTTTTTTATTGCCTGACAATATTTAGCATTAGGTATTAAAGTAGCTCAAACATTATCAGGTAAATGTTAATTTTATCGTTCTAAAATATAAGCACTAAATTTTCTAATAAAACTTTTTTTTTTAAAAAGGAATAAAAAGGTTTTAGTTAGATAATATCACTTTGAGTCCTCTCCTCTTAAGGTTACTAAATTTTAGTCTTATTGTTATTTTTAAGATACAAAATCTAAAACTGTTATTTTTATAATAACTATTGGACATTATATAACTGAAAATCTATAGCAAAAGCCAACTTTCTTCTTGCAATACATTCGGTTTTAGCAACTTTCTCACAATATCTTTACTATCTGCTGTATAAATGCCTGACTTATCAAAGATAAGTACATAACCTGGCTGAATTCATTTCAAGTAGTGCTGTTCAATTCATTTCATTTTCCTTTCCATAGTACTTTAACAATATGAAATCTCCAACGTCAACATTAAAATCCTCTACATCTTCAAATTCTGAATTCTCAAAGTCAGATTCACTAGAAAATTGTTTTTATTCTTCCTCTTCTTTAGTTGAGCTATTCTTGTAATTGCTTGCATTTTTTCCCCTCCTCTTCTATTTCATATCATTAGGTCTTTCACTCTTCTTTTTTTCAATCATCTCAATTTGATTTGTGATTTTCACGGGTGTGTCTGTAAAAATTTCTGATTTTTTTTTTTTTAGGTTGCCTCCAAGTTTTTTCTCTTTTACATCAGAGTTGGGAAAAGGCTTATACCATAATAAAAACATATAAAACATTATTTAATACGGCGGAGTAATTAGTTAAAAATTTTTATTTGGGAATACCTTATTCCCCCGTACACGATATATATTTCGGTTACACACATAACCATCATCAGTCGTTTCTGGATCTCACACTAATGGCGGCTTCCTTTTTTATCTCTTCGTTCTTCTTCCGGAAATTTCGATGAATGACGTCATCCCATGATTGGTCGATTGTATGAAGCGCATCGTTGATGCTGCCATCTGTTGTCACTATTTCTAAGCTCTCACAAATGTAGGCATATATACTATTTTTAAAGTTGGCTATTTTTTTAATATTTTTAAAATCAATGGTAATGGGCTCTTCCAAAGCAAAACGGGCCAGAGCGGTACTTTGTTTCTGGAGGTTAATGTCTTGAAAATGTTCGTTTTTTTGCTCTTTAATTTTCCTTTTTGTAACGCCGATGTAGCAATTTTCTTTATTAGTATCGTTTGACATAAAATTAATTTTATAGATCCCTGCGGTTTCGATGGGGTTGATTGGGTCTTTTTCCGATCTAATGCGCTGAAAAATTGTTTTATTAGGTTTAATTGGAATACGGATAATAGGAAAAAGACCCAATCAACCCCATCGAAACCGCAGGGATCTATAAAATTAATTTTATGTCAAACGATACTAATAAAGAAAATTGCTACATCGGCGTTACAAAAAGGAAAATTAAAGAGCGAAAAAACGAACATTTTCAAGACATTAACCTCCAGAAACAAAGTACCGCTCTGGCCCGTTTTGCTTTGGAAGAGCCCATTACCATTGATTTTAAAAATATTAAAAAAATAGCCAACTTTAAAAATAGTATATATGCCTACATTCATGAGAGCTTAGAAATAGTGACACCAGATGGCAACATTAACGATGCGCTTCATACAATAGACCAATCATGGGATGACGTCATTCATCGAAATTTCCGGAAGAAGAACGAAGAGATAAAAAAGGAAGCCGCCATTAGTGTGAGATCCAGAAACGACTGATGATGGTTATGTGTGTAACCGAAATATATATCGTGTACGGGGGAATAAGGTATTCCCAAATAAAAAATTTTAATTAAGGCTTATACCATTTCTGGTGTCATTTCTTGTTTTGCATAATTTTCTTGAAAAACTGAAGATTATGTGGCTGATGTGGAAGACTTATTTATAGTAGAAACATGCCTAACCTGACAGTATTGCCAAGGGTAGAATAAAGTGTGAATCCGCAAAAAGATATAGTTTGCACATTTTTGCGGATTTTAAGACGATAGTTTTTAATTTTTTTTCTAAAATCCTTCAAATGATACTCAGTTTAACAAACTACTGTTTGTATGAGCACTTAGTATAGAAACATTTGCAATTTTAAGGAGTTAACAATAAATCGCTCGTACATCGTCATTGAACACATTCCACCAATTAGAACTGTCACACTCTTGGTGAAAAATTCCGCCTTGACCGCAGGTTTTGACAGTGACCAGGCAACCCCTGATTCCGCCAAAGCTCCCCCACTCCGCAATTCCACATTCTTATCTTTTGTTGTACGGTACTGCTAATAGTGCATTTTTTAGACCAGTGCCCAACTGCGTCGGACGAATTGCCCGTGTGTAGGGGAGAAAGAAGGTCGTAGGCGGAGGAAGCCCCTATACCGTTAAGGAACTGTTCTGTGCCAAGTAATAGATTAATAGCCAGCTGTGGCACTCACACCAAGCAAGTCAAAGAGCGAATTCTTGGAGTAATACATGCGACTCAAAAATAGCTGTAAATCGGTCGCTGTAGCTTTCCCAATGCTATTAGGTTAAGCACGAGCGAAGTATAGATAAATTTAGATCATTCAAACCTTAAAAAGTAACAAACTTACAGAAGGACAATAAATATGTAAATGGGGACACAATGAGTCACTGACCCACTGTCTCTTTCAGGTGATCCAGTGTACCCCATATGAACCAATGTATTATTTTTCACCTCAAAATTACAAATCGTTATAAGTATTCATTTAAACATAACATAATAGAAAATACAGTAATTTAAACTGCATAAACATACCTCATGACTCATATTTACTTGACAAATTGCAGGTGTAATAACATAAGTCTGACTTTTTCCAAATTTCATGCTGATGATCAGAAAACAAAATGGCTCTTTCTTTCCGCCACAATCAAAGTGAGATTTTTAACTTTTTTCACAGAGTTAAGTTGTTTGATACTTACTTTAAATAATTTTCTCATTTGAAAACTATTCACTGAACCAAAAATATCTTCAGTGAGCCGCTGTACTCTGCTCTCCCCTACTATGTTTAATGTTTTCCCCATCATTTTCTTTAAAAGACTTTTTTGTATGTATATGTGAATCAAAACCTTTCATATGGCTCGGAAAAATAATATTACTTTTTTATCAACTAATCATATTTTAAACTTTAGTTTTTTTTTTTTTTTTTTTTTTTTTCTGCTGCTGAGAAATTTGATTTTTTCCATAAATTTTTGTGAATAAAGTATTTATAAACTTGATTTTTGAAATCAAATTCTTAGTAATTATTGTAGGAAATTTCTTTATTTTCAGTGGAACTAAGTATCGCAGTTATTATTTAACTCTGGTCATGTTATGCTATTTTGTTTTTTTTTTTCCCTTAAACATATATGTGTGATATTGATAATTTCATCAACATATATATTTTTTTCAATGTTCAGGTGTCAAAGTTAAATGAATTAGTTACAAAAGAAGCTGGGTTTGAAAGGTGAGTTTGATTAGTGTAAGTTCATTTTACTTTATTGTGAAAACTGCTAACTTAGCTATATTGGATTTCTTTGAAGCTATTAAAAATTAGTCTGTTCCGTCAGTTTAGAGCATTGTCAGAAAGGGAAGGAGTTAAATCCCTCATTTACCAGCTGACCAAGACAAGAGACAGCAAAAGGCCATATAACTGCCAAGCACATATTCAAGAGAAGGGTCCAGGGGGACCTGGCCTCTTCCGAAATTTCAATTTTTGCTAGCAAAATGAGAATGATGAAGTCTATGAAAATTTTGTTTTTCCACCTTTTGGACCTCCTCCAATTTTTTTTCCTGGATCTGTCCCCGATATCTGCACAGATTTAAAAAAGAATTTATTTTACATCTATATTATTTATACAAAATTTAAATACATAACACCATCATTTTCCTCATTGTTTTTAAACTAATTTTGTACTATATTGTTATTATTATCTACAATTTTCTATTTAAAAACAAAAATGACTGATATAAAATTATAAGCTACTTTGCAATATATAAGTCTTACTTTGCAATATATATGGCAGTCTTTTATTTTCAAACATTTTTCTAAATCATTTTCAGGCTACTAAATAAAAGAAAATAGCAACATTTATAACCCAATGAAATTTCATATAAGCTTATGCATAAAAATCAAACTTAATATGCAAAAACAAGAAATTTGTGTATTGTGAATGTAAATTACACAAACACAAGGATTATCTGGGTTAAATCAATCAAGCCCCTGTAACTTAAAGCCACCTTATCTTATTCAAATCTACATAATTAAACAAAAATATCAATTTTCATTTAATTGTACATAAATTTTATTGACAAAAACAAAACAGGCCTTGAAAGATTAACTTAAGGTCAGAAAATGTTGTAGTTGAGCATTGCAATTTTGTTTTGCTAGTATTTAAGTTGGCCTACGACTATCATTTGTTTTTTAATTAAAACAATAACAGAGCCAACATCATAACAATAACTAACCAACCAGTCGAAACTCTCTATGGCTGAGTGGATAAGTCACTGAACATGGTAGATGGCTGAAGTATGGACATCTCGCGTTAGCCACATGACTGTCATTCAATTGGTCTGGAGTTTTGGTTGGTTTTCTTCAGATGTGAATATATATAACCCCTTAAAAAGCCCTCCAACCAAGGCTCCCCCTTAGGCAGATGCCCCTTCAGTAGGCTTCTCATAACAAACAAGCTCTCTATTGCACATTTACATAAATATTGAGTAGTAGTGTGTTTGTGTAAGGGAGTAAGCCGGTGTTATAGTTTGACTGAGCCTATAGACAAAATATCATTGGAATTAAACAATGTCTGTATAAATTATCTCCATACAAAAACCCTTATCAGGCTAAAAGTTTGTTATGAAGCATTTTTCTTTATAGCTATATGAATTTTAAATGTGGGTCTTAAATAATAAATATATCAAATTCTGAGTGATGCCCTGGTGTGACTTCATAAGATTTGTTTTTAAATTCAATTACGAATACTTTTGTTTTATTTTCTAAAGATTTACACATTCAAGCAATGCTTTTAATTATCAGTTACACTGTCAAATATATCATACTTTCACTGAGCCTATATAATGTATTCAAATGAATTTATTTCAATAGTTTTTTAATTTATCTTTTGCATCACGCTGTCCAAAAGGGCAAGTAAAATTTATGTAGATGTTTACTTTGTGTCATAGAGTATCCAAACTAAGTAAAATGTATTCAAATACATAGTGTGTTACAAAGAAAACATTCCTGCAAATTTTGCTTGCCCTATGAAAGATCATCCATCTTTGGAGGTGCCGGGTATTTAATTTCTTTTCGGTGTTTTTTCAAACCACATTTTTTTTTCTAGATATTTTTTAAAGGTATCATATAATATATAATATACTATTAAATAAATAAGTAAATAAATTAGATAAACTAAATTAAATACCTAAACTTAAATTTGCATTTTCTAATGTGCATATCACTAAATTTTTCATTGTACAGAAAATATACTTTTTTTTAATGATATAAAAATTATGATCAAAATAATTCATGTCTCTATAAACACAATATCTAAAAAAAAAGGCTAGTGCAGTTTATCATACTATATCTTTTGTTATTTGATTTTTTTATGTTTAGTTTTATATTTTGAATAATATTCAGTCAGAAAATCAAATCCCTGATAAAATTATAAAATATTGCCTTATTCAACAATTTTCTGTAATACCAATTATGGCAACTGCACTGCTTGTTGATTAGTTGAAAACCACTAAAAATGAAACTTCAGATCGTTTTCAGATTCTAACTCTGTGCTGGGACCTAACAGACTCGGAAACAGCAATTCTTACCTGATGAGGCTTTTCTGAAATATTTCTTTGATTAAAACAGTCAAGAATAACGTTTTGCAAATACCACAGAGCCAACAGCACTGTATTCATACATCCTGCCTTGTTCTCCAATGAAGTTGTTTTGAGTATTATTATGCAGGAGTTAAATAGTCTCCTCTTTAAACTGCATTTTTTTTTTTTAATGTGTTTTCCTAAATAAACAGACAATGCCAGTCACCAATTTCAGTACCATTTAAAATCATATATTAATTTTTTTAAATCATTTGAGTGGATTCCGAGAAAAAATCCAATTCCAGGCATATATAGAGAGTATCACAGTTTGTTGGTTCATTGGTGTAGGCTGTGTCACCCGTAAAACTATCATTCTCCATGATTTTGTATTTCTATTAGTTGTGAATGTAGCCACATTCTGGTATGAGGGACAGATACTTCAGCTAGTTAATTGATAAATTCCAAAAATAATTTTTATGTAAGCATTAAAAATTGCAACAATCTCTAAATTATTTTTGTATATGGGTAGTATGCTTTGAAGTACAATGTTGTTTCAGATTTTCTAAAGTATAATATATTCTTTTCAGATCCTACATTACAACTGGACAGACTTACAGTCGTAAGGTAGATGCTAGGGTTCTAACTACTTTAGGCAATCTTGCAACTTCTGTACACAAGGTATTTTTGAATAACTTTTTTATTACTAATTAATGCTTGAATTCCAATTTGCTAGTCATTCTAAAAAAGAAAATAATGTAAAATAAATAATAATAAAGAATAGTAAGTAAAATAAAGAATATAAAGTTAAAGAATATATATATATATTATAGTTTATTTAATACTTTTCTAGAATGGAAAGAAAATGAATTGCATCTCTGAAAATGAGTAGATTTTTTACACACTTGATAGTTTTAGTATCAACAGGTTTAGTTCTAAGTTTGCTCAGCTGCCAATTGCTCTTATGTAAAACTGTTTAGCAACTTAAAAAAAAAAAAAAGGTTATTCAGGCCTCTAGATTTTTGCTCTCAATTTCTAACCCTGTGCCTAGATTACTTACTGATAAAAGAAGGTCCAATGCTGCCTGATGGTGATTCACGTAGGAAGCAAAACTCACTCAAATTAGCCCCTTTACAGAAGGAGCTTGCTTCCCAGAAAGCTGGTGTCCTAAATAAATTTTTCATGCTGCAATGTACTTCTATGTTTAAAGCTCTATTATACTTACAGTAGACTCTCTGAAATCTACACACCTTGGAACAAGGGTTTAAAAATTATAGATCATTGTATTGTTTACATACTTCCTTATTTTAATGAAGTAATGTAACATTAATGAATAATCAGTTAAAGATAAAAATAAATTATACCCTCATACTTTTCTTTAATTAATTGATGATTTATATAAAGCACACGTGAAAGCAAAATTTTTTTATTTTATATAATTTACAACTTTTCCAATTATTTTGCAAGCATGGAATCAATGCTGCTGTTTGTTTCGGTGCTTTTGATTTGAGTTTAATTACTTAATCTTGGAATATGTTAATTTTCATTATTTTCTGTTGTGGTGCCAATGAAGGATAAATTAACGTATATGAAGCCTTAACATGAATCTTCTCAAGAAATTGCTTTTTTTTTTACTTCTTCATTTGATTCAGTTTTAGAATAGACGTCTAAGACTTAAATATTTTCAAACACTTTCAATTATTTCTTTATCAGATTATGTGACTTACAGGAATTTCATCTAACAAGTAAGCCATCTGCCTTCTAAATAAGGTATTATGTAGAAGGCATCTTTTACAAACTTTTCAACTACAGTCGAATTCGCATATAACGTGAGTGAAGGGACAGCGATACTTGTTCGTTCTAACTGAGTGCATGTAAAAAATGGGTTGTTAAAAAAAATCATAAAAATTTGTACATGTTTACTATGTTAATCACTTTATCATTATAATTTTTTTATTTCTGTACGGTACAAAATGAGAAAATTTGCTTTGAACTACCTTATTGTCTTTTTCTTGTGTTGTTCTTTGGAGAAGACTAGTGCTCCCAAAACATTGTCATTGGCACTCTTGGCTTTAAAAAAATGTTTGGAGTTTTTCTAAGTACTGAAAAGCTATTGAGTATGATGGGAGCAGTTGAGGTTGAAATTCATATTTTTCTCTCATTGACTTTGGAATGTTAAAGGAATTTTTCTAAGAATGGATTGGCTGAACTGGAGGTCCTTAGAAATATAATGAATCACAACTATACTGTCGCTAGAACCAGGATGTACTTGTTAAAAACAAGTTATGCTAGCATTATAGCAAACAAGTACTTTCAATTTCCTCTTTAAATTTGGGTTCTTGTTAAATCAGGGCTCATTGTAAATGAGTTTGACTGTATTATTCAACTCATGCTTTCCATGTTTACTGTTTAAACTTTGTATAGTTGGGATAAAAGGACAGTTTAGTTATAAAACTACTTACCATAAGATTTCTTTTACTGCCATCTTCAATTCCACAATGTCATTTAACTGTTAACTGTAAAAGTTTTCGTGTTTATATATAAAAATCCTCGTGGATTATACAGGGCTGCAGATTTCAGAGAGTTGACTGTATAATTTTTACTTTCCGAACATGTACCATGTAAAGAAAGTATTGTAATCATGAAAAAATTCGACTTCAAGATTTTGGTGTGTTGACACGTTTTGAGGTCTTCTGAATTCATTTATGCTGTTTTAACGAGATGAATGTGTGTATGCAACCCTCTCCAAAGTGATTAATTTCTACCAGCCATGGTGGCTGGTAGGGCTTATTTTTTACCAGTCATTTAGACCAATCTACCAGCCAAATTTGTAATAAAGATAGAAGCAATAAATTTATTTTAGCAACTTAATTTTTCGTTGCAAGGAGACAGAAAGAATAACTAAAAAAAAAAAGAAAACAATGAGAAACTTGAAGATTTTTAATTATTTCATTTTAATTATGTTTATGTCGCATCACTCGCCAATGTGGCGAGTGGACCTAAACTTTTACCAGCCAGTAAGGATTTTTTAATCGCCATTTGGCAAGTGACATTCGTGAGGGTTGTGTGTATGTGTGTTTGTGTGTATGTGAGTGAACACGATAGCTCCTAAACGGAGCATTCGATTGAGCTCAAATTAAGTATATATGTTATAATCCACCATCGCAAGACCGATATTGATTTTGATGTGTATAGGACTTACAGTATAGGACTACAGTTTTTCTACAGGGCTACAACAAAGATTTCTTTTACATTATGGCATATGGGGAGAAATTCTTGAAAATGTGCTAGTGTTTAAATGGTGCATTCGATTGAGCTTCAATTTGGTATATATGTTTGAATGATTCATTGATTAAAATTTATTTAAATGCTTGGTAATGATCTTAATCGTAAGTGTTTTTTGAAAGTCGAGTGGAGTCACTCCAGATTTTTTTAATTAGTTAAACAGAGGAAACTTTACTTCTGTAGATATTTGTTTAAAAAACTGAAATCAAATTCATTTCTGTATTAAGATGCATTAGAAAATTTTCTATCTTTTCAGACCTGTACAGATATTCGATTGCTAGCTAGTTTGAAGGAAGTTGAAGAACCCTTTGAAAAGACTCAAATAGGTTCTAGTGCGATGGCTTATAAAAGAAATCCTATGAGAAGTGAACGGATTTGTGCCTTGGCAAAATATGTGATGAGTAACTGTTTTAGTGTCTTCATGACTGCTTCAACTCAATGGATGGAGCGCACTTTAGATGATAGTGCCAATAGGTAAATGAGTTTATTGATAATTTATAATGAAATTAGTTTTATTAATTTTTAGAGTACTTACATAATATACCATTTTTGATTATTTTCTCCAACATATTTTTTACCCCGATCTGAGCAATTTTAAGTGCCATCAATGTTAAACAGTTATGCAATTCTCTGTCACTAGTACTGATAGCCCTATTTCATTCTATTAAGAAGGTATTGACCTATTTCATAAACTATCATTTTTAATGTCGCCAGCAGTAAGTGTTTTGACTGCCAAAATGATTAAATCTAATCATACTGATAAATGTATCTGTCCTAGTGTCAATGACTTTATCGCTCTAACGTTGCTATCTAAATATTTACATATTAAAACAATATGTAAGCAGTTGTGTAGAATATTTATTGCAAAAAAAAATTATGACATCATGAATTAAAAATAGTTTCATAAATTGCATAACTTTTGATGGCGTTATTTGATTCGATTTTCCATCACTAATTTGACCTACATATTTTCTATATTTCAGGCGCATTACCATACCCGAGTCATTTTTAGCTGCTGATATATGTCTAAATACATTACAGAATGTGACTGATGGTTTAGTTGTGTATCCCAAAGTGATAGAAAAGCATGTAAGACAAGAGTTACCATTTATGGCAACCGAAAATATTTTAATGGCTATGGTAAAAGCTGGTGGTGATAGACAGGTTAGTGTTCTTATTATTTTTACTCATTAGTTTAAAAATATATATACTATCAGGACTTTTTTTTTTAGTCAATTCTTCAATCCTTTTCCTCAGTCAAAATCATGTATAATCCATTACATCTTTTATCCTCAATATTCCCAATACAAAGTCTTGTAACCTGTAAATGTAAATCTGTATAACCAGTGCAACTGCCTGAATAGCAAGCTGGCCAAGTGCAATGCATAGAAATTCCGGCTTTTATGTATGCTACCTATTTATGAATTTTGAAGGTTCATACTCAGACTGCATAGGCTTGATTATTTATTTAAAGTATTATGTGAATTAACTAGCACGTTCAAAAACTTGTAAGACAACTCAAGATGGAATAGAGGACTTTCATTTAAATATACTGTTTTCATATATCAGCACACAGGTTCGGACTCCAAAGGGATTTTTTGGGGGGGGGCTGAGTTCCCCCAATATTTTCATCCTAAAATGACAAAAGCTTCTTATGGATGATATTGGGGATGAAAAAATTTTCTAACTGAACAAAACCACATCTGAATGTAATCTATAGCATTTATTACAACAGGTATATGTAGACAAATGATAATTTAAGGAAATCATTCATTGGTTACTTACAATAATAAAAGAAAAAGGTTAAAAAGTAGTTCTATTTACATGCTTTTTTATTGGAAATATGTCCTGCCTTGTCTTTAACAATATACTTCCTTTTTCACCATTTTTATTACTTTGTGAGAAATGGTAAGGCTAAGTTTAGCAGAGTGTTAAAAGCTTACAACTGACAAAGCCTTTACAATGTATATTATAATAGAGGCGTACAATTACTTATTTAAAAGAAAAAATGCAAACAATTTTTAATGTAAACATAAAAGCATAAAATTATCCATTTTTAAGCATATAAATTTAACCTTGCTGATCATCTATGGTTTGTGGAGGTAAGAATGTCTATTTAAAAAAAAAAAAAAAAACGAGTCCCTCAATTTTTGTATACTTTGGTACCTGTGTATCAGCATGAGCAGTGACATAGTTAGATGTCAAAGGACACCTAAACATAGTTAAATAATTAAAAACATTAAAAAGCCTTAAAATCTCCGTTAAAATAGTAAAAACACGCACCATGAGCGCTTTCGACAGTTCAGCTCACTGTCATCATCAGAACTGAGTCCGCTTGGCTCATTCACCGCTTCTTCATCAAGGCTTGCCATGACTGCTCTATTTGCGCATGCGCCATGTCGTTGACAGCTCCCTCTTGTGTCATTATTTCCAACGCTTCCCTTCTTAAGCCATAACTGTGGTTATTGTAATTAGCTATTTTCTTGACATTTGTGAAATCTATATCTATATTTTCTTTAAGGCTAGGCGGGATAGGGCAGTACTTTGTCTATTGTATTTTATATCATTTATGTGTTCTTTAATTTTTTATTTTGTAAATACCTGCAGTTTCTAGAGGGTTTATTTTGTCTTTATCTGACCTTGTATTTACATACATCTGACCTTGTATTTACAAAATAAATCTCACTTATAGAGATTCCAACCTTCCCGGATACTACATTGGTGTTACAAAAAGAAAAATTAAAGATAGAATTAAAGAACACATAAACGATATAAATACAATAGACAAAGTACCGCCCTATCCCACCTAGCCTTAAAAGAAAATATAGATATAGATTTCATAAATGTCAAGAAAATAGCTAATTACAATAACCACAGTTATGGCTTAAGAAGGGAAGCGTTGGAAATAATGACACAAGAGGGAGCTGTCAACGACATGGCGCATGCGCAAATAGAGCAGTCATGGCAAGCCTTGATGAAGAAGCAGTGAACGAGCCAAGCGGACTCAGTTCTGATGATGATAGTGAGCTGAACTGTCGAAAGCGCTCATGGTACGTGTTTTTACTATTTTAACGGAGATTTTCAGGCTTTTTAATGTTTTTAATTATGGTATTTCCGTGTCTGAATTTTAACTAAATACACCTAAACATAGTTTAAACTAGATCCCTCCCTAATTAATAGAATGTTTATCTAACTATAAGCACATTTTTTTATTATCCATGAGCGAAAATTGCGCTTTTAACTTCAAAATCATCAAACAGAGGAGAGAAAAAGAAATTTACCAAAGAAAAGGCAGTGTAGCCATAATTGATGTTCATAAATTCACGTTTAGTAATGCTTTTTAAATAATTACATACACTTCTGTCATATCCTGTTAAATCACTTTAAATTTGTTCAAAACTCTATTAGATAAAATAAAATCCTGCTATAGATAGAAGTAATTAGTGTGAAAAAAAAAATGTATATTAGTGTCATTGATTCAGGGATGCTACTGAGACATTTAAAAAGCTACTGTTTTGAATAAAAACAGACTTAAAAGAAAAAAAAATCTCAGCTATTATTTTCTGTATTAGTGAATTACAAAATTCAGACACACCCAGGAAATATAAGCTGTCTTCACTCAAAATAGTTATAATTCATTTTACATGTCAGTTCCTTACTTTTCTTTCTTCAGGTGTGCCATGAAGAAATCAGGGTTTTATCCCAGCAGGCTGCAGAAACTGTGAAAATAAGAGGAGAGGAAAATGATCTTGTTGATCGCATTCGAAACAGTGCCTATTTTGCACCCATTCTTGACCAACTGGATGATCTTTTAGAACCCAGTACATTCGTAGGAAGAGCACCTCAACTAGTAAGTTAAATGGCTACAAAGCTGTATGTGTTGTGGATTATTTTTGTATTATATATTTTTTTTAATTGATAATTTAAATGACAGTAAATTTCATGCGAAGCAGACACTGTGTGAAGAAGGAATACATCTTAGATGGGAATACTTATAATAAAGTTATTTGAGTTTGCTAGAAAACTATCGAACTCAAATATTTCTGAGTTTTGAATAAATTAGACAGCTTATTATATTGCTCCAAATTAAACAAAAACCCAGTGGCAGTATTTTGTCATGATTTCTGCGACAAGCTGCAGAAATACAATTTTCTTTTTTTTTTTTCAGCACAATATAATGCATGTACACACAAAGATGGAGGTGCATTTAAAGATTATTAATTCAAAATTACAATTTAGTTTATGTTGTCGATAATTAGTTTGTGAAAACTGACTATTCAAACAATATGAGAAGTTTTTCTGTTCAGAAAAAAATACATAATCTCAGGGTTTAGAGACCTTAGGATATGCATGTGTGAATGAGAACTCCCCCACCCCCTTTCTTCTCCTTTCATTAGCTTTGAAATAAGCCAATAACTTACAAAATCATGTTTTTGGTGTCACAACACCAACTGCTTTATCTAAAGGGTGGATAATTAGGGAATGCAATCCCGCACTGTTTTTCGTCCTGCGGGATTTCGGGATTGAGATTCATTGATCCCACGGGATTGACATTTCATTTAGCTAGGACTTCATTTCAACAGAGAAAAGTAGAAAAAAGTAAGATTTTAAGCACTATGAAGTTTAAATTTAATAATAATAATTAATCTTATGAGATAATTAATACAGTAACTTACATAAATAGGAAAATATAACCATGCTTTTAAGAATAATATACTATTATGTCTTATGTTAGTTGCTAAAAATGAGAAATTTAAAGAAATACACAATTTATAGATATGTTCATATATTTACGTTATTTTCTTAGTTCATTAAAAAAGAGTGGACAAAATCGAACAAATCCAATGAATCATTTCCTAGTCTAGATTTAATTTTAGTAAAATAATTAAAAGTGTGGATTATATAAAAAAATTAAAAACTAAAATGAGAACTTTTTATAATTAATTCGGGATTTTTTGCCAAAAGATAAAATAGTATGAAATAGTATTTCAGTTCATTTGGAGGATGGGAATTTGCGAAAAATTTAGATTACAATGCTTAGATTTAGATGTTTGATCCAGACTCCTATTAGAAGATAATTTAAAAAAATAAAACTTTGAATTAAACTTTGTAATTATTGATTCATTTATTGTTAGATAAGAGACATAAATATGTAAAACTTTTTGGTGTATTGATTCGGAAAGCAGCGAAATTGTAATAAAAATAATTTTTTTTTCTCTGTGTCAATCCCACAAGATTAGGATCGTAATCCCGCGGGACTAGTCCCGCAAACATTTGTGCGGGATCCCGCAGGATCCCATTCCCGCGTGATCGGGATTGCATTCCCTATGGATAATACTGGCAATAGAGTGATTCATAATTTTCAATTTTTTATTTTTTTAACTCTCAACCCATAATATCATTCTGCCTATTAAAATATAAATTAGTTATTAGTTTCGGAATTGTTTATTAATATTTAGAGGTCGCTACCTCCTCTCAAAGTTCAACCTTTCAAGCAGTTGTGACGTAAAATCTTGACCACTCCATTCCAGTTTTCACTGCAATGCATCTATAATTTAAATTATTTATAACACTCAGCTATCATAAAATATGTTTTGATATTAAAACCCATAAGTAATTAGAGAGCTCATTTTATATATGGATATAATTTTAAAGCTGCATGAAAACATACTGTGAAAACAACTTTACGTTATTTGCTCTTTTCCAAGATGCTCACAGAGTTAAAAATTGATTTCACTAATACGTTTTTGAATCTTCAAGCTTTCTAACTCTTGCTCACTTCTCTGCTTGCGGCCACCTAGCATGCGAGAAAACTTCATGAAAAAATTAGAAAAAGAAGTTAAGTTGGAAAAAATGAGAGAAAAGGAAAAAATGTCAATAAGTAGACTACTTGATAAATGTAGTTTGTTACCGTCTTCAGCTGATTCTTCTGTGGAGGATAGAAGTGAAAGTGACATCAGTCAAATTGTCCTGAATCTCCTCAGCTAGGACCCTCTTAAAGCAAAGATTTTTTGCACCTATGTAAATGAGGCCAAAAAACAATACAAGACTCTAATTTAGCTACTAGCCTACAGGACTACTGTCCGAAAAGCAACTGTTGTTTCGGCCTGTACGATCAGAAGTCTAGCCTTGTAATGTATCTGAATATAGCATTAGTTATTCATCGGTACGTCGAAAAAGATTGGGTTTTAAAAAGCAGCTTGCTGAGTATAAAAGTTGATTTTCTTCCAACCACAAAGTACACTTAACGTGCACTGGAATGGAAAGATGCTCAACCAGGGGTGGCGCCAGCGGGGGGGATCAGGTGGGCCATGCACCCCCCGTTGGGGAGTGTCATCGGGGATTTTTTTAGAGAATTTGTTGGTTTAGAAAAACGAAGGAAATTTTGCAACCAGATAAAAAATTCCATTCAAAATGTCTGACCCAATCATAGAGGTTCCGTTCACTTCCATTCTCATTCTGCTTGGAATTATACGATATTCATATACTGAATACTGATTGTCTGCAGCTCGGAGTATGTTTCTCGGGATTCGAAGGAACCAGCGAACAAGATCCACATTTCTAGGGTAAGCAGGGTTGCCCGATCTGCTGACAATTGACTTCGTAAAGACCTTTTTAACTACAACTTTGGTGAAAATCACTGGTCTTTCCTGTTAACCAAGAACAGATAATTAATGACCATCTCATCATAATAATTTTTAATATATGAAACCAAAGTAGGAAATTTATCTCTTACTCGGAATACTTTTTTGTGAGGCTGTGCAAGTACTGAAATGCAAAATTTTGAGGTTTTATCATTTGGCCCCCCTGTCGGGGTAGATGACCCTCCCATCAGGGAAAGTCTGGCGCCATCACTGTGCTCAACATATTGAGATATGAAATAATAGATTGTCTACCAATATTGGTATCTGGAAAAGAGTCAGCCAATTCTTATCTGTTGCCAATCTTCCAGATGGCAAAGGGAAATCCATGCTGTCTGCTATTTTCAAGATAGTTTTATCATGGAACTTAAATGATAAAATTAGATGTATGAGCTTCAATACAACAACATCTAATACAGTGTGAATAAACGAAGCTTGTGTTCTTTTTGAACATAATATGCAAGAGGAATTGATTTGGTTCTCTCGTCGGCATCCTATCCTAGAAATTATACTTGAAGCTGTTTTAGTATCAGTTATTAAACCTTCCAGCTGTCCTGAAAAGATGATTTTCAAAAATTTAAGAGCTGTTGGAATAAAATTGATCAGGAAGACATCAAAACTGAGGTACCCGAACTATCTACTTTGAGTTGCGTTCAAACTGCCTCAACAGATATAATTGCTTTTGCTCAAAATCAACTTCAACAAATTCAGTGGCGATTACAAAGAGCTCCTTCATTTCATCAATGTAGGAGGGGTTCCTGAAAGCAGTATCTCATTTAAAGACTATGTTGGAATATACCGCTTATGTTGAATGGCAAAAGCTGTATACGTATAAAAAATGTTTTTACTTAAGCACCAGCTTAAGATCACAATAAAAGAAGCTAAGATCACTATGAATATCTGCTAATTTGCTGCTCTTGTGTATGCAAAATACTGTTTTACAGGGCCGGTGGCTTATATGGCACCTGAAAATGACCTGCAGATTTTGAGACTTGGTTGTGTTCGAAAAACATGATACAGTTTTAGCCATAGTCGATGTAAAAAAAGGCATTTAGTCATCTATGCTATCTTTCAGAAGATTTGGCTACTTTTTCTTTTCTTTTCTTTTTTTTTTTTTTTTGGATAAACGAGTTTCTACTAAAACAGAACGTAACATGATTTTAGAACTGAAGAAGGAAGGGTCGGAAAACAGCCCTAGAAATGCATCTTTGGAATATGATGCAATCACAGATCAAAATATGGAAGATTTCTTTACAACAAATACAATAAAACTTTTTTACATGACTGCTGTTTCATGCAAGTTCATCTAAAAAGATACAAACTTTAAAAAATTAACAAGAGGAATTTTTTCTTTTAATCTTTACCCCCCTCCCTTATTTTGAACATTTTTTCAATTTGCATTGCCCACTCATCTCTAATAAGATAAAAAAAAATTAAGTGTGTTACCATCTTTTTGGGATACTCTGTATTTGAATATTTTTCAGTGTAAAAATATTGATAATTTTATATAATGTAGTATTATTTGTTTTTGACTGAAGTATTTATTCCAAATTGTTCTTAACATGTTTATGCTAATGTAACTCTTAAGTATCTGATGCTTATATTAAAAAAGTACTTAAATTTTTAAGCTGTTAAGTATTTTTTAAAGTTATTAATTGAAACTGTGTTTGTATATTTTAGGTCACTGAATTTTTAACAAAAGAAGTGTATCCAGCTTTAGCTCCTTATGCAAATGTTCTGAATGTTTCTGCAGAATTGAAAGTTTAAATTTATTTTGAAATGACTGTACACATGTGTAAATTTGAAAAATATAAAATAAAAATTTATAATGATGAAATATAAAATATTTTTCTGTCATTATTTTCCTTAAAATAAAAACCCACTTTCAAGGAAGAAATCTCGTGGGACGGGGGGGGGGGGGGGGGCAAAATGTTTCCTATTGTAGAAAATACTTTTTCAAACATAGATGATCTCTGAAATTTATATCACCTGGGGTGCAATTGCAAACCCCCCGCCCTTGCCTTTAGTAAGTTATGCCTATGCAACCAGCATAAGAAATGTATTGTTATTCATCACTAAAGGGATATTACTAGCAGACAGCACATAAGCTTAAATCAAGCTTGACATTTCTTTGAATTTGACGTATTAATACAAGCTTGACAGTTCGATTCATTTTAAGCTTGCAGCAAGCTTGGAGATTACAGAAAAATGAGTCAGCAAATATTTTCCCGCCGAATTTAAGTCATTTGAACTGTCAAGCTGGAATACAACTTGATGACTGCTTGATTTGGAAAGCCACATCCACATAACAAATAATTTATCATCAGTCATAAATGTACTTGACCGTAGAATTTAAAAAAAATTCTATATTTCCAAATATTGAAATTCTTCAAAATAAAATACAAATATACTACAAAACTGATTTCAAAATCAGTCGTTTGTCTCAATTTTGGCCAATATTGCCCAGCATGAGTGTTGCGATATTGAAAGTTTTAAAACGTGTGCTGCTTTTAAGTTTATATTATGCTTATTTCCCTAGTAGTAGAGTCTATAAATCACACATACCATTATTTTAATTTTCATTCATCACATGGAAAAATAAAAGCAGATTGACATTGGCCAATACCAATCTCGCCAAAAAACATCCTGACAACCATAACAGTCACTTCAAACTTTAGTCTTGTCACTGCAAGGGAGATTGACATGGTAGTTTGGATGCTGGCTTCCCAACCCTTAGATCCCGAGATCGATCCCAGTCGCGGACGCTAGATGGAAACAGATTAAAATAACTTGAGGTTTCAGCGAAGAGAGGAAAATGCGTGGAAAAATAAAATATATGGGGCAAGTTCACCTACCGGTGCCTCATGTATTTAGGAAAATCTTTTAGAGTGTAGTAAGTTTGAATTAAGCTTCATTCAAGCTTCCTATGTCAAGCTTAATGCAAGTTGGGCAAGTATAAACTTGAACACTTGATTCAAGCTTGCATTAAGCTTACACGCTTGAAATTTTCAAGCTTACTGCAAGTTTGGTGCAAATTTGCTGTGCTGTCTGGGAAGGCATAACCAGTAAATTTCATTGAGAGTGCGAGTATATTTTAACAAGCCTGTACGAGGGGCATCTGCCTACAAGGGGTGGGGGGGAACTTGGCCATAGGATTTTTTAAATGTTTCTAACATGCATTCAAGACTCCAGACTGTTAGGACAACAGCCATGCTGGACCTTCACGCTTCAGCCGTCCACCTTGTTCAGTGTCTTATCCACTCGGCCAGTCGCGCACCCAGGATTTTAGTTTAGGGAGGGCAACAAATTTTGTTGAACTCTTTTATATAATGTCTTTTCATAAATTATTATCTAGTCTTTTCATTGGCAATGTTATAATTGAGTTCAGCTGTATATAATGTGCTATTTGTAAGTAATGATTTAATTTACCAACTATTTTGTAGAAAATATTTTCAAAATAATTCTAAGACAATTTTTAAAAATGTGACAAATCTATATTTTTCGGAGATTTTCACTTGGATTTCTTAACCTTTAGGGGTATTTAGCCCCTCTAGCCCCCTCCCTGAGTGTGCCTATGCACTCGGCCATGGTGGGTTCTCTGGTGAGGGGGCCATGGGGATTAAAAAATATAATTATGTAGGAAATGGGATGTGTAGCATAAGCGGGGGCAGGTTACCAAAGGTTACAAAAAGTAAACAAGCGTGTCATCGTTGCCAGTTGAGAAGAGGTATTTAGTAACCCTTTGCAGAGTTGTGTTGTTTCATGATGTCAAAGAAATTAATTGGGAACTGAGTAAGTTTGAAGGAATTATGTGATTGGTTGAAAAAATTTAACTGTCAACCGAGCCAAATGATCCGCTTAAACTTGACACGACCGGCAATTCAACATGCTTGTTTGTTGTGGAATGCTGTTTGAAGTTTTTTTTTTTTTTTTTAAGAAGTAAAATTTCTGGTTATTTTTATATTAAATGTAGATAAGTTGTATAAAACTCTTATGAATTTGTTTTATTTTAAGATGTTTATCCTCAACGGAGTGAATATTGGTATAATGCTGAAAATTGTTTGTTGTGGGTGTTAGGATAAAATTTTGCTTATTTGAATGCTATTTGATGGATTTATTTCATGATTTATTTCAAGATGGATTTATTTCATGTTAACTAATAAGAACGCATGTCGAGGTCATTAAGTAAGGAATTTAGTGGAAAATTTGAAGTATTTGTTTTTGTTTATTTAAATGTTTATTTCTTGCTGTAATGTATATTGGTTTGACGTTGAGAATTTTTATTGTTTTATTTTCCCGTATTTGTATAAAGCATTTAGTATTTTGTTTTTTTTTGTGAATTGGGAAGGATAGATGGAAATTTTTACAGTTACAGGAAGCATTTTGTGTTGTGTTTGTAGTTAAAGTGGATGTGTGAGTGTTTAGTTCATGTTCATTTTTTTTTTTCTCCATTTGAAATATGTATACAAATGTATTAATAAGGTGTCTAGATAAGTGTATTGTAGTTTTGGGTTTATTTTATCTTATATGACTACGTGTGCTAATCTTATGTTTAGCGAGAAAAAAAAAGTCGCCAGCTAAACCTGCCCTTGCTTACGGTTTCTTTCCTTGTGAAATGAAACATCAGCATGACAAGAAGAACTCCATGATAATGAGTGGATATATCCCGATTTCCTCTCCCAGTTTCATTGTATTAATATGTTATGCATTTTTAAAGTATTCACTATTCATGAAAGCGACAATTTTCCAAGTGGTGGAAACTTTCTTAAAGACATTTGTCTTTGTTCAGTACAGATGATACCTAATATAAAATATTAATGCATGCAGGGACGTATCCAGAAAAAAATATCGGGGGGTGTTTCAAGTGATGGTAAAGGCAGAATGTTTCGCAAAAAAGACTATCATTATTATTTTGTTAACACAAATCGAAGTTTCGGAACGTAACGAACATTCGATTTGTCTGATATCTGAAATAATTTTAGTAGAATTTATGAATGATAGATGGCAGCACTAAAATATGTACTGTGTTCTTGAAACGAGCAGACGAACTAAGTTTGCATTATAAGTAATTGACTTGTTTTGTGAATTTAAGTGATTGTATGAGAAAATGCAACAATAAATGTTTTGTGCCCCCTCCAGAATTGTTTCGGTGTAGTTCGAAAAAATAAAATCTCCCTTACAGTCTTAAGTACACAAATCAGAATAAGCTAATTGAACCAGGGGCTCGAAAAAATGCAGGATGATTCTTTCTAAGATGTATTACACACCACAATAAATGAAACAACGGTGCCTTTTATAAAACTTTCGGGAAAAATTCTTCAACATGGAATTGCACGGCAAAAAAGTTTCGTAAAATGGCATATCCTGCTAAGTTTTCGATTTTTAAGAATTTTTTTTCTGAAAGTTTCGCTATTGATACAGGCTTATCGTTTATTACAGTGTATAATACAGCTTGTAAAGAGACATTCTAAAAATTGTGAAGTGCATTACATTATTAGTTTATTTGTATTTATATACCAAAATCACATGATTTTTTCGAACTACACTGTTAACTGATCATCTTTTATTAGGGTGGCAGCTGGCTGTGCCGTCACAGCCAGCTGCATCAAAAAAGGGTCTCTAGATCTGTGATACGCGATGAACATTTCGATCGTGCGCCATCTTGCTGGTAGTTAAGTCGAGCGATGGCAACGGCTGCCCTTTTTTCAGCATTGGGCAATCTATCCAGCTATTCTCGCCTTCTTCCATTTTTCAGCAGACGTCAGTGCTGTTCGAAATAATCGTGACCATTTATTTTTTTTACGGGAAATGACGTGCTAAAAAGTAGAGGATTCTCGTGGAGCTATGTCACCCGCAACTCTTTTTATAGAAATCAAATCTATTCTTTGTGACTGGCAACAGTCAAAACGTCAGAATTTGGTGTTCCCAGAGTGGGAACACTGCGCGTTAAAGGGTTAATCTTGCTTTTGTCTTTCGTACACACACTTTCGCCCCTCCCTTTCCCCCTTTGTACGTGCGAGTGGAAATTTCTCCTCCATTTTACTTCTTTGACGCTAAAAGCCGTATTATTCAAGCGTGAGTGTAGAATATTTCCGCTGATAAAAAGGAGAAAAAATATTAAAAAGGGAGGATATGCTCATCTCTCTAACCCCTCACACACACACATACGCCCCCGATTTTCAATTCACACGCCTCCATGAGAACGAGATCCACCGGTAGATCTCAACACCTTTGCCGCAAAAATACCGACAACTCAACTCTCCTCTATTAAACCTCAAAAAACCCTTTTTTTTTTTTTCGCCTGCGGGGACCACTATAAAGCATTGTGAGCAAATTCATGCTAGCCGAGCACGCACTTTAAAAACCAATAGAAAGACGGAGGGGAAAATATACCAAAAGTAGTAAAAGGAAAAAAAAAAAAGGAATACGTTCGCTTTCGAACAGACAGACATTTCCGCTTCCGGTAGGTGAAATTCTGGATGAGAATGATGTGTCCTTACCCCTCTGCCCCCTATTCCCTGAGTTTTTGCGATGGGAGGAATTGAAATAAATAAATAAAGCAAAGCGTTTTCCCTCTCTTTGACGCTTGTGTACTTTTTTTTTTTTTTTTTTGTCTACTTTCCCCTGCGCGTTTTTTATGTGGGAATTGTTTTGATCTCCGTTCTATGGTTATTTTACGCACACGCAACTAGCGAACTCGCACGAACACTTGTTCGGGTCTGGTGGGGCAGATATGCCCGATATGTTTCCTTTCTGATCTCCCCTCTCCCTCCTCAGCCCTCCTTTTCCTCTCTCTATCATCAATTAGTAAGGTAAACGTGCACCCGCTTTTACGCTAGTCATCGGTTTCGTTTTCTTAATTGACTGAACGCCGAATTTTCTCCTGGCTCTAACAAAAGGATATTCGAAGATTTTTCTCTGGGCATCGATGCTAGCGAATTTGAGTGATGTTGCTGTGATATCTTCCCGAAGGGCCGGAACTAAGCTGTGGTGTAGCCTAGGTGATTTTGCCCCTCCGACAGAGCAGTCCAACCCCCCTTGCGCACCCCCCCCTTCCTCCTTACATCTTGAACAGCAATTGAATAATTCTTCATCCCCTGCTTCTTCTTGCACTTAGTAAAATCCTATCCTATTTTCTCCTACAGATGTGCTATATTGAAATACAAACATAGAACTGCAGTAGACGCCGCTTACTGTCATCATATCGGGGGCGATCCGATTTTGATAAGTATAACGATAACTATCCGCAGTGTTGCCATATTTTAAAATCGAAAAATACTACAGCCATGTATAAAAAATACTACTCGGCAATACTACAAAAAGAAATTTAAAATACTACAAAAAATACTATGTCAAAATATCTTGATTTATGTCCGTTGTCGAAGGGTAAATAACATAATTTAAGAACAAGCGCAGGGAGATATCTAAAATATGTGTACTTACAATTTCTTATTATTATTTCAAATATTTGTTGCATCACTTTCAAGAAGTGGTGGCAATGTAATATATTTGCAACTTAACTTTCCCCAAATTGGCAACCGTTGTACTTTTAAATTTACTAGTTGCACGTTAAAGAGCGTAGCCTTGTTGATTGATTATTGCTAATTAGCTGATTGCTGTTGTTACATTTGTAAAAGTCGTTAATCAGTATTTTGTTTTTGTTTATTATTTGCGATGAAGGAAGGAGACGGAGACGACCCTGGACAACCAGTTGCAAAGCAGAGCCGTCAAGAAATTTCTTCTAAAGCAAATGCCAGGCAACAAAAGTATAGACCTGAATGGGAAAAATATGATCTTTTCAAATGTTGGTTATGCCAAAGAAAAGACGGACGTGAGAAGGCATTTTGCAAAGCCTGTGGATCTAGCATGCTGCAGCGTAAAGCTAGTCTTATGCAGCAAAAAATATTTCTTTCTTGCATCATTTAAAAAATACCGGAAATATACTACATTCTAAAAAATACCACAATAAATACTACATCCCTAATTTTACGTGAAAAAATACTACCGTAGTATTAAAAATACTACGTCTGGCAACACTGACTATCCGATTTTGATAACTTTTGATTATAATAAACGACAAATATTAATGGTGCGGAGAAGTCGATTTTTACTGAAAAAATTTACTTTAACATAATTAGCATAGGCATAAATTACTAAGGGCAAGGGGAGGTCAATAGTACCCCCCCTAGTGCCATATTACCGGCAGGGCAAACGGGGCAATTGCCCAGGGCCCACAGATTTTAGGCCCCCCCAAAAATCTTACATTTTAAATTTTTTATAATTTTAGAATGAAATTAAAAAGGAGAAAATTATTTTAAAAATTATTATTTCAAACGATTTTTTAATTATAATACATAAACTATGAAAATAATTCAAATTTACATTTCTATCGAAATTAATTTAAACTTCTTTTCAATTATTCGAAATGCTCTATAGTCCGATATACCATACCAGCCTGTAACAAAATAGCCGACCACATTTTGCAAACAGTATTTATAATGTTAAAAAAAAAGCGAGATTTTGAATTATTTGTGTGAATTAGTTGTCATTTTAAAAAATGACTGTTTACAAAAAGTGGTTGTATTCCGTTCATATTGGAAACTGTGATATCGCATTTCGATGTACCGTTTAACTATCTGTTTCATTGACATTATGTAACTATATTCATTAATTACAGATTACTTTAAACAGAATTTGTGTTTGGAAGGGGGGAGATATTTAAAACTTTTCAGAATAAATCAATCTTTGATTTTTTTCCCCCCCCTAGAAAGGAGAGGTTATTGCATGGGGGCCCAACTTTTTTTCTTCTGCCCTGGTGCCCCCCCCCCCTCGATAAAAAGTCGAGAAAATTTCAGTTGAAAATATTTTCTACAGTAGGAAACATTTTGCCTCCTCCTACTCCTAATAATTTTGAGATTTTTTTTTTTTTTTTTAAATAATGATTTTTTTCAGCTAAATTGACTTTATATATATATATTTTTTTTTTCGAAGAACAGTTGGCAACACCGATCTCTGCCTCAAGGCATTTCTTCCTCATTAAACCGAGACTTACCAGCACCAGAACCGCTTCTCTCAAAGCAGTTTGTATTGCTGCTAATTTTACGGTTCCGCTCGCTTCTGTTTCTGCATCAGTGGTCGCCTCTCTCATCAACGGCAGCGAACGAACAAGACTTCCAGGGTAGACGGGGAAGGGGGGGGGGAGACAGAAAAAAAAGAGGCAAACAATCCCCCCCCCCTCTCTCAAGGTCAGCCGATTGAATATTTCAATAATCGCCATTCGCAGTGAAATATGGCCGCACACACAGTTGAGTTCTCAATGCTCGGACAAGGGGTTTACGGACAGAATACCGCTTGTGTCCTGGAGACCGGGCATCCGTGGGACCTCACGGGTGTAGCCGTGCGTGCAAGTAATTGCATTTCTCATGCTGTCTCCCGGTGGATTCTCCTTAATAAGAGAACTGTTTCTTCTCCAAGGTGTTTCCCTTGGAAAAGCGATAGGCGTCACAGGTCTTGTGAACAAGCTGTAAAAATAAACTAATGATGAAGTAAATAAAAAACTTTGTAAAAAACACACCTAAGATGTTATAGGTAAGAAGATACGTACGTTCCGACCAAAAATTGTTTTGGCCTTCGTCAGTCCAAGCCCTTCGTCACAAGGAACACAGGGTTCCTTGTGTTCCCTGTGTTCCTTGTGACGAAGGGCTTGGACTGACGAAGGCCAAAACAATTTTTGGTCGAAACGTACGTATCTTCTTACCTATAACATCTTATGTGTGTTTTTTACAAAGTTTTTTATTTACTTTATCGTTTAACACCAGTAATTTGAGCGTTTTTTCCGTTGTTTTGTTTATTTAAACTAATGATGTTCAGTGGCGTAGCCAGAATTTTATTTTTATTTTTTGGAGGGGGAGGGGGAAGGGTAGGCTCCTGACATAATCTGAAGGCTCCGACATGGCCTCCTCCCACAAGGATGGGGGCCGAGTGGATCCCTCGGTCCAGGGCCCGGGCCCTAAGGGACCCCAATCAGACTATGTGCCGATTACAATCGACTGTAATCGATTACCAGGTCCCGGACTGGTCAAGTCGGCTGGTCGGCGATGGCCGAGGGAGCCCCAGCGAGGCCTGCCAGAAATGGATAGGCACTACTTTATAATTAAAAAATAATTTGATATATATAATATCAAGGTAGTTCGATTATTTATTTCCTTGTAATCTTACGCCTTTATATAGTGGCGTCTGGGTCCTCAGAATAATCAGGGGCCCCAAGAGCTTTAAAATAGCTAAATAGGGTTTTTAGACACGTAAGCCTGATTTTCAAGTATTACAGTCCTAATATTCTATTCCCTCTCAATTCCCCAGTAAAGGGACCCTTTTCAATCTCTAGCCGCCTAGGGTCCCCGAAAGAGCCAGTCCGGGTCTGTCGATTGCTAAAATAATATTTTAGAAATTTTACAGAAATGCTATGGTAAAATTACGGTATTCTCAAATTCTTTTAATATTTGATTTCATCAAGATCAAGATCACGACCGTTTAACTAAATTAGCATTCACTAGTCATAATCTTATAAGAAATCTCATAAAAGAAATTATCTGTAATCGTAATCCATATCAGCCTGGGTGGGTTCTAGTTCGTGTTTGTCAATTTCACGCGATCTACATGCTTGGAATTGATTTGTTGCAAAGGCATGAATAATTTTATGCTGGCGGAAGCAAAAAGGAAGCAGTTTAAGAGTTAGTTATTTTTTTTTTTACTTATGATGGCAGCACTAACATTCAATGACGTTACGATCCACTTTTTCTCCATGTGTATCTCAAAGTGACGGTCACGCCAATTCAATGCTTTTCTCTCCATCCCAAAAGTGCCCAACGCACCTAAAGAAGTTTTCACTGTAAAAAAAAAAAAACGCTTTTCTGTACTCATAGTGTTTTTATAATCCATAGAGAATTAAGTCGAATTTTAAATTATTTTAGAAATCATGAAGTTTTTTCATTGTTTACTAACATTGTTTTTCTTACTATTCATCTTTTACGCTTGTTATTTAAGGCTGTAGTTCGAAGGGGAAAAAAATGTTTTTAGTCTTGGTAAACAAATTGAAATAAACTAATAGCACCATGGTCTCCAAAAAATTCCAGAGGGTTCTTCATAAGCTGCTTTACACACTGTAAAAAGCGAAAAAGCTGTGCCTTTTGTGAAATTTTCAGAAAAAAAAAAATCTTAAACATGGATCTGAGCTCCAAGATTTTTCGAAGAGTGACACGTTTTGTAAAAATTTCCGATTTTTAAGAATTTTTTCTAAAAGTTTTGAAACGGATACAGGTTTATCGTTTATTTCAGTATGTGGTACAGCTTGTAAAGAGACAGTTTCAAAAATTTGAAGTGCCTGACAGAACTAATTTATTTGTACTTATGCAGAGGCGTCGCTAAGGGGGGGGGGGGGGGAGTATCCCCTCCCAAAATTTATACGAGTTGGCAAAATCTCGTTCGTCACTTGGGGAAAATTGTATTTCAAGTGGGAAAAAATGTATTTAGGGTACATTAATTTCAGAATCTTATTATTTTTATTACTATATTTTTTAATTATTATTTTCTCTTTTGGATCGAAACATGCAGTGGTCATGTTTCGATCCTAGGAGTATAAAAAGAACAGCTTAGTAAACTTTGGGAGGGGGGGCAGTTATGATGATGAATACCAGACTTGGAATTGACCGAAGGGACGATTCAAACGTGTTTCTCCTTTATTTAACACTCCGACGCTCTTCCTCCCATCCTCTTTCCAAGCCTTGGCACTGTACCATCAAAAAACTACCCCCATAGAAGTCCTCCTCCATACTTGGCTGTTAATGAATGCAGGTGTTTTTGTACCAGTCCCGGGTTCTTTGCATTGCTTCGTTTGTCATTCCCAAAAAACGTCTACATGTCCCTGGGTGCCCAGGCTTTCAGGCTGCTAAATTATCCCGCACACAGTCGGCAGCTCCTCCGATAATTATTTTGAACTGTCACTGCCACCTTTCTGCAGATTTTATCCAGATGTTTAAGGAAATGAGTTCAATTTTTTTTTCCTTTCTCATATACTTTAAAAGAAATTCCGCAGAAAATATACCTCAAAAAGGACAAACTATAACTAATTTTTTACAAGCCACAGAAAATCGATTTCTTGAATTTTTTCATCTTCTTAACGAAATTAGAAAATGTATCTGATTTTGACTTCCCAGTTTAACAGAAATTTTGAATTTACGGGTTACCAGTAAAACGTCCAAATCACTAGTTTACCACAGAGCTAAACTAGTTGAGTTAAAAAATACTGCTGCTATATAAATAATATGATAAAAAATTCCTTTAATTTACACCCCTTTCAAGTGATGTCCAATGTCCACAGCACGGGCGGCGCTTGTTTCTACGAAGTCATAGGGACCACTTGGTGAGCGGGAAAAGGGGAATTATTAACGTAGTTTAAGACAAGAATACTCAATCAAAATTATTTTTGGTAACAAAGGTCATCGATTAAAAAATATTAATATCAACAAATAAAATCTAGAAAGATAAATCACATTGAATGCATTGAGCATACTGGGCCCTCCCAAAAGTCTTGATTTATCCCCATTAATTCCCAAAAATCTTAACTAACTTCATAGCCTTTGATTGAATTTGCAGAATTCACAAATAAGACAGGTGAAGGAATGGCCAAGCAAATTTGTGACATTCTGCAAAAAAAGGGAGTTAATACATCTGGCATGATTTTCCAGTCATATGACTTTGCCAGTTCGATGTCTGGAAAATTTAAAGGAGTGCAACAAAAAGTGTCAGAAATTGTCGGCCATCCTGCTTTGTACATCCCTTGCCAGGATCATCGAATCAATACGGCTCTGGAGCATAGTTGCAATATTAGCATAATAATAAGAGATATGTTTGGTACTCTTGAAGCATTATATGTATTTTTTACTTCGAGTGCAAAAAGATAGACAGTTGCAAAATAAAATTTCCGAAGTTGAAAATGCATTAATCTTAAAAAATCTTTCTAGAACAAGGTGGACGGCTAAAGCAGAAACGATTAGAGCTGTTTGTTAATCATTTGAACTTATTTTAGATTTATTAGAAGAGATGTCATCTCAAACTGGTGTCGATTCTGCTACAAAAACAAAAGCTTATGGTCTTTACAAAAAGATGAAAACATTTGATTCTATTGTAAGCATATTTTTTATGAAAAACATAATTTACAAGGTAAAAGTATTGTCAGAAATTTTAGAAAATTTGAATATTATATAACACCTAATTTGAATGTTATTGATTGCATTTCAATAACAGAAAGTACAACAAGAAGACTTACGGAAATTAATGCAGATACTGATGGAATGGATGATTTGATCGAAAGTGCTGTAGCATTTTCTGAAAAATTTAGCATTGATGTAAAACGTGATTTCCAACTGCATCACAGAAGAAGGGTGCTCCCAAAAAAAATCTGACAATGCTAGAGAAACCTGAAGCAAATTTGCAATTTAAACAGTTTTTCAGAAAAGTGTTCAAAGCTGTTCTAGACACAGCTAGTGGCCTTCAAGAAAATGTTTCTACTATGAAGACAAAAATTTTGCCCTTTCATTTTATCTTCCAGTTTCCTTGAAGTAAAGATGTTTTAACAGATACTGCAATTGAAAACATAATTGAGATGTATCCCATGAATTCAAAACCCAATATGCTTGCACTGAAAAGTGAATTAGAGATTTTATTTGATCTTTGCAAAGATAAGAATGCGTCATCAATGGATGCACTAGTAGAAACTGCTGTGACTTAAAAAAACCTACTGAAATTAGCATTTACACTGTGTCAACTGGTATTAACTGGAAGTTACGGAGTAAGTACGAATGAAAGAACGTTTAGCCAATTGAAGTTTGTGAAAGGGAGTTTACGGACAACAATGACTGATGACAAAATGAACAATTTAATGATAATGAAATGTGAAATGGATTTCATTGACAAACTTGACTTATTAAAATCTTCATTTCTTTTAAAAGTTTTGTATTTATATACATTTTTATCGAATTAGTTTTTTGCTTAACTCTACATCTTTAATTTGATTGTAGTTTACTTGTGAAAATTTAATTTTGCATCCCAAGAATGTTTTCATTTCATGTACTATATGAAAGATTACTGTGAAAGTTATGTTTAAAAATATTTATGAGTAATTCTGTAAAAAATCCAAATAAATAAATAAATAAAATTTGATAGACTGTAAAATCTAAAATCATTGCTGAAAAATCGGTAAGAATAGGATTGCGTTAGTAAGTTTTGAGTTCAATATTAAGTTTAGTAAAAAGAAAAAAAAAAAAAAAAAAAAAAAAAAAAAAGAATTTAAAACACACATTTACTGCCGTTCTAGACATTTTTAAAACTTCATTTCTTTTATAAATTTTGTGTTTAAATACTTTTTGTTTAATTAGTTTTTTAAATCTATATATTTAAAATATTTATGTATGATCCTGAGTAAAATGCAAAAACTTAAAATTTGGTAGACTCTAAGAACTAAAATCAGTGTTAAAAAATCGGTTAGAAAAAGGAAGTGAGAGTTCGGTGTTAAAATCCTGAAAAATGATTTCAAAATAGAGACACATTTACTGCTGTCCTAAATAATTTATAAAACTTCACTTTTTTATAAATTTTGTATTTACATACATTTTTTTATTGAATTAATTATTTTAATGTACATATTTAATTTGACTGTAGTTTACTTGTGAAAATTTAATTTTGCATTAAAAGGATGTTTTCATTTCATGTACTATATAAAAGATTACTGAGAAAATTACTTTTTAATATAGTTATGTATAATTCTGTATAAAAGGCAAAAAGTTTATCTATATATTTAAATAACCAGATCATTGAGAATGATCGATAATTATGTAGATGTAAATTGTAATTTTTTAAAAATTTATGTTACACCTAATTTAAGCAAATTATGGAGCTATTTTGCTAATTTAATTATTATTACTTGCATTTTCTGTAACATTTATTGAATTTTTATTCTATAAAATGTGTTTGAATTGATATAATATAGACTTTCTGATTTATTAAAATGATGGTTTTTTTTTTTTTTTTTTTTAATCCGTCTGGCTACGATATTGTTATTTTCAGGACAGAAAGTTTGGAAAGAAACATGTATTGGCAACCATTAAACATGGTTCAGTGCACAGTTTAATATATTTTATTTCGGTTATTTAAAGATTTATTTTAGCGCTTTATCAAAAGACACTGAAAGGGTTATTTTAAAAAAATGAATTGACTCTTGGTTACTTTTCAAAAACTTCCAAATTTTGAGTTGGCATATTTTACAGCTCTCCCTTCCCAATCATGATGCTCTCGCTACGCCTCTATACTTATGTTCCAAAATCACATGATTTTTTTCGAAGTACACCATTAAATGGTGAGCTTCAGTTAACCACTAAAAATGTATGGCTCCTTCAGAGTTTCATACAAAGAAAAAATAATCTTGTTAAGCGCTTTTGTATATTCTCAATCGAAATTACGGGAAGATTAGGAAAATGAGTGCTTGCCTTTACGTTTGTCTATTTTGCATTCTTCTTTTACAGTAACTCGGAAATAACAGCATATTGTTATGAATAACATGACTACAATTTTCATATTTATGTAAGGGATTGTATTATTTTTCAAATAAGATAAAGCATTATTATTAAAGTTAAACTTGATAGTGCTGACAATCTTAACCTTTTGCTACTTTTCTCTATTGAAATCAATTTTTAGCCGAATGAAATATCAATCCCGCTGGCAAGGGCGGATTAAAGGGGGGGGCGGAGGGGGTGACCACCCCCACCGACAAACTAACCGCCCCCCCCCCCGGCTAACTTGCATTCATCCGCCACTGCCCGCGGGATCAACAATAATGGAAAAATCAGTTGATTTTTTTCAGATTTAGCGCGTAAGTCAATGAGTGAAAGAAAAAATTTTGAGGACATAATTGATATATGATTTTAGAAAATTTTGCTAAGTTAGATCACTATTTTCTAGAGCGGGGATCCGAATTATCTGAAGGCACGGGGCCCCATGATGTCATTCATAATGGGGAGGAGAGGGGGCGAATGAAAGAAAAGGCTCAATTTTATCTGTTCTTAATTTGCTACCACATCTGCGCTGGTCATGCGTTTGAAACACATATCTGTTATTTGCAGGATATATCGCCATGGGAGATCAATTTCGTCGCTCTGATCGGGGTCTGGGAATGCCGATATGGTAATCGAGCGGTCACGTGCTCCACCCCCCTGCTTACAAGGCGAGCGTCGCTCACTTTTCCGGAGCACCCCTTGTGAACGGATAGATTGCTTTTGCCTTCCCATGGGAAATGCGAAAAAAAATTCACATGTGAAATTGGTTAAATGATGGACCAAGAATCTAAGCGGTTTTGGAGCAGCTCGTCAAGCATTTTTTTTTTTTTTTAATCTCATCAGTGGTGTTTCAGGACAGGGCCCAATTAAGATACATTCGGAGGCCCTATGTCACTTTTTAAGGGCTTCTGCGGTCATCAGAGCCTGATCATAGGTGGACGGGGCTCCGGGGCAAGAGGTTATTTTGGAGCCCCTGTACTATCTCAAGTATTTTAACTTATTTTTGTTTGCTGTTGCATTTTCCCGACATAAAAATAAAACATTTTTAAAGAATACTAAAATTGAATTAAAAATTACCTATTTATTTATACTTGTTTAGAACAAGACTATGTATTTAACCCATTTATGCCTAGCGTCCCTTTTTTGGGACGGCATTATCGCTATCAGTCGAAAACGTTATTTATTTTTCCTAGCCTTTATTCCCGAGTATTGAGCCTCAACTCCACAAAATATTTTAACATGACCTAGTAGGATGTTGACACTTCAATTTTTATACATAAAGATTTTAAAAGAAATCATCCCTTGTTCAAGAAGTTGACGTCAGAAATTTATCTATTACTGCTGATATTAGCGAAAATCGAAGAAAGTCGCAAAAATATCTAGGCACAAATGGGTTAAAAGTGATTTTAATATTTTTTAGTCCGTTTGTATTATTAGGTGCGATAATTCAAGGAATGGCAGTTACGAGGCACGGGAGCAAAGTTCCTCACTCCAAAAATTTTTCTTCATACACCAAAAAGTTCGAAATTTTCTTTCCTTCATCATGAAATAAAAAATGTTAACTAATGGATATTTTGTAATAAGCATATATATATGGCCACACATACCATACGTTACCAAAAAACTCCTAACTTCTTATTTATTGATCCATGAGTCTTAAAGATCATTGAATTAGAAGAACAATAAATAAATCTCCATAAAAGTCCATTTATTGTCAAAAATTATGCTATAGATATTACAAAGGAAATTTAGTTGCAAAAAATTTATTATTGCATTATTTATGAATCTATATAAATAAAGCAATGTGTAACCTGTCCGTTAGTCCGTGTCTCGCGTAGCTCGCAGACGGGTGATCGTAGACCTACCAAATTTTGTACGGAAATTCTCCAGGTCGGTTCCCGACACACCTCGAAGCGATTTTTTCGAAATTCAAATTAGTTTAGGAGATATTGATAAAAAACCCCGTCAAAAACACCAATTTTTGCTTTCAGCAATACCGCAATTGTAACCCCGCAGTGAAAAGGTGAGAAATAAGCATCGAGGTTGCCATGTTTGGCGAATTTATTAAATGATTTAGCCTCTTGAATTAAAAATAAAAGAATAATCGTTTTTTTTTTCTGTTTAGAATATTTATAAGGCTGTTTTTTAATTAAAATATCGTGTGCATGTGAAATCAGAGCAGGAATGAATTCTTTTATACTCAAATTAAAAATAGGATTTGGAAATTTTCCGAGTCTAAAATGTGCAACTTTTTAATTTGGCGAAAAATAAAATGGTTGATATGCGATTTTCAGAAGATGACTCTAGCGCTTGGCGCAATTTAATGAGAGGGTACTTTTAAAAACAAGCGTAGGTTATCTTATAAATAAAAATGAAATTGTGTTTGTCAGGTTGTGGATTTGGGTAGTATACAAATCCACAAAAATGGACCTATCAGCCTGAAATTTTGCACAGATATGAAAAATAATATAGAATAAATGATAATCCACTTTAAAACTTTGAAAATCCACCCGTTCCCGGAATTTTTTATGTTCTCCACGCAGAAAGCTTTCCGTATAATTGTAACCCCTGTAGTGAAAAAAGCATCGTGGTTGCCATGTGTGGCGATTTTGCCGAATAAAATGTTTTAAATTCTCAAAGTAAAAATAAAAGAATAATAATGATTTTTTTTTGTTAGTTTATATTTGTAAGATTATTATTATTATTATTTTAATTATAATATCATGTGCATGGGAAATCAGAGCAGGAATGAAATGTTTTATACGCAAAGCAATAAGAATTGAAGATTTCCGAGGCTAATATGTTAAATTTTTTAGTTTGGCGAAAAATAAAATCGCTCAAATGCCGATTTTGAGAAAGTGAGTTCTAGCGGTTTGTACAGTTTTAGGCTTGGAGCAATTTACTGAGAGCTGAAGGAAATAGCATTTTTGAAAACAAGTGTGTATAGGTTTTATTAGAATACAGCATTAAAATTTAATTATCCGTGCAGAAATAATGCAGTTATTAGGGCATTTCAAGCGATCTAACTTCAAAAATCTCGCCAACTGAGTACATCGATTTAACTTGGGGGAATTCCGCCAAATTTCAGAAAATTGAAGTCTTCGCATCGAGGTAACGATGAATAAAACATGTTATAGTTGATAATTTAAAAAATATGCCTGCTTTACTGTTTGGCGGTCGAACCATTTCCCATTTTGATTGCTGCTAAATCAATGCTTCGAATGATTCCCTGAAAAAACTCTTGCAAAATGGTGTAGTGGCACTTTGGCGAGGCTCACATTTGAAACTGGATTTTATTTGAGACTGGTATATATAATAACACTGGTTATAGATAAAAATGAATGTTGGTATGTGTGTATGAGGTTGAAAAACTCCAGCACCGTTTCACCGATCACCATGAAATTTGGTTTTCTCAAATTTCGTTTTCCTCTAACTTGCCACTAGGTGGCGCAGCAGAACGTCGAATTCTATCCCGTTTAGCCGTTTGCTATGCGAATATCGTCCAACCAATTTCGATGAAATTTGGTACACGCGGATATTAGAACACGGAGAATATTTTTCACTTTCCATTTTGCTGTAACTTGCCGCTAAATGGCGCTGCAACGCATCAACTTCTATACCGTTCGACCGATAGGCATAACAATTTTTATACTTACACATTTGAGCACGAAGAATATATTCTAACTGTGTTCCTTTTGATGTTACTCACCACTAGATGACACTGCAATGCATTATTATTTTAACTCGCCACTAGATGACGCTGCAGCAGGCCAAATTCTCGACCATTCAAACGGTCGCTATGAAAGTCAGTATACATAGCTATTTGAACAATGAGAATATTTTGGCGTTATCCATTTTGCTATAATTCGCCACTTGACGGCGCTGTAGCAAATCATTATTTTAATTAACCACTAGATGGCCCTGCAGTTTATCAATTCTTGACTGTGCAACTGATCGCTATGAAAATAGGTATACATAGATATTTGAACACGGGGAAGAGTTTGGCTCTATCCATTTTCCTATAACTTGACACTAGATGTCACGTCAACACATGAACTTCAGGACTATCCAGCCGATCGTCATGAAAATTCGTATACATCGATATCTGAATACGAAGAATATTTTTTCGGGTCCCGGGATATTGCCCCGTATACCCGTGTGATAATCAGGCTCTGGCGGTCATACTTTGTTGGCAAATCCCGTTGTACAAACACTTCACGGCAGGGGCGTAGCCAGAAATATTTCATTGGGGGGGGGGGGTTACGACTACTGCAACTCACATATATGCATACATGTGTGTGATAAGGGAGTGAAGAATATATATTTTGTATGGCAAAAAAATCCTCATGGGGGGCGTTATGGCCCCCCTAACCCCCCCCTTGGCTACGCCCCTACTTCACGGTCAAATATGGGGGGGGGGGCTGGAACACCATTCAGTCTACGCACAAACGGCAATTTATAAAGTGACCAGAGATCCTGCATTTTGCAGGACAGTCCTTTTTTTTACCTCTTGTCCTGCAAACTGCATTACGTACCGAACCACATAAGTATACTCTTATTTTTTTGGCTTTGTCCAGGCCGATTTAGATTTTGCAGAAAAAATTGTCCTGCAAAATCTCCTGCATTCTCTTTCAGTCACCGCCCGTTAGAGTAATGATGGGCATGAATGAATGAAATTATGTGATTATTAAATCCATTCTGTAATCAATCGATTTCGGAAAATTCATTCGAACGCCCAGTACATAGCATTCGAATAGCATCGGTGAAATGATTAATCGCGAATGCAACTCTAATATAGTGAAACGAGCAATCGCAATGAATCGTGAGTATAATTCGAATTGCAAAATCGCGAATACTATTCGAATAGTGAAATCACGAATATTCACTAGTCGATTAATCGATTATTGGCCATAATCGAAATCGATTATGGAAATCATTCGAATGGCACATCACTACGTTAGAGGAAGTTGGCTATGCTTCTGACTTCGATGACGTCCTGCATTTTTTGTCACAGAATCTGGTCACCCTTACAGCCAAATATTCACCTTCTGAATCCATCGTTCAAAATAATGTATGGTAAAAAAAAAAATTTTAGTTTTATATAAATTCTGAAAACTTTGAACTAAAAGTTTATAATTCAGTGCGTAAGAGAAGCATAATTTCTGATAAAAATTTTAAAAATTATTAGTAGTACTAAAAATTTTTACCTGATATTTATAGCAAAATTGAAAGTTAATCAAATAACTCGGCTGTTCCAGCCTCGTCAGGGGGAGACACCCCCCCCCTGAACCCTCCTATTTTTGTAGTTTCATTATTGCCATATTAAAACGATGTTAATTGACTATGTCATTTTATCGCTCATCTTTCGTGCATTTCGCCTGGAAACCCGATGTTGAAATTTTTATGATTGAAACCTATTTATAGAAAAATATACGTGGGATGCCTATTCTACAGCTTACGAAATAGTGTAACATAGATTAAAGCTGTTGTGAACTAATAGTATTTAAATATATGTAAAATTATGTCGCATTATTTGGGACACATTCTTCGGGCAATTTTCAAAAAAGGGGGTGAGAGATAAAATGGCATACTCATTAATTTTTTAGTAAGAATGAACTCCTCCCCCTCTTAGCTAGACTCCCTCCCATGAGAAAGCCAAAGCTACGCCCGTTCAATACCTGTTCGCATAAAGGGGGCAGGGGTGCGTCAGGCATCACTTTGTCCAAAAAATTTTACAAGTTAATTCGTTTTAACTTAAAGTTCATCTCTTTTATTATTGTCATTAATGTTTTATGCGCTGATTTTCTAAAGAATAGAAATTAAACTATTTTAATCATTTTCAGGACGCTAAAACTTGAGGGCCTTAGGCCGAGACCTAGTTGGTCTGTGCGGTAATCAACATTGAATAAATACATGTCCTGAAACCTGGCCTGTTTGGGACCATAGTAAGATTAAAGTTGCCCGCCCATTTAACCCTTTCAGATCTAATTCAATAATTTCTTTTGGAATTGAATAGTTTTTCCTTTGATAACGGAGATTAAAAATTTGTAATAAAAAAAATTAAATTAAATTAAAAATTCTGATCATCATACGTTTGACGAAAACTGGTTTTTCTGAACGTGCACACATTAGGACAATCATCCTGTACCATATTACAGGATGATTGTCCTGTACCATTATCCTGTACCACCCTGTACCAATTTTTGTATCCTCTATTGTGGACGCAGGGTGGGAAAGCGTGAAAGTTCCAACTGCCTGAAAGCTTTCTGAAAAGCTTATCTGAAGAATACTTTGATTCTCTAAATAAGAATAAAAGCCATATTTGTTGTTGTTGTTGCTAATGCCCCCTGGCAACCGCGTTGCGGTGACAGGTCCCCCTATATAGGCAGGCGATGGGCCGAAGGAGCGGCTTCCATTTCAATGAGCCCCAGTGGGAGGAAGTCCGTCTTAGCTTGAGGTCCCGTAATTTTGAACCCATTCCAGAGGAGGGACCCACCCCCTGAAATCGGCACCCCCAGAGGTATCGTTTAACAACTTGGAGGACTTTGGAGCCACGACGGATTTTACGTGCACCCGCTCCCATTAGCGTACACGGTTCCACAGCGGACGGGCCGAGAGGGGGAAGTCCCTCCCAAGCACTGGCCAAGCCAGATGCTGCTTCACTTGCCGTGTTCTTATGGAACGGAGTTTAGCGCCCAGTCCACTGCGGGACGCCATATTTGTTTCCACGTCTTGCTGTCCATGTGAGTCCAGTTCGGGCAACTGAAAAGTGAAGTATTTGCTTCGTCCGAACTGTCTGATTCAGGTTAGGTTGGAGTTAGAGAAAAATTACTATTCAGTGAAAACCGAACTGAACTGAGTATTTTTTCCTCTTTTCGGATAGACTTTTGATATTTAATTTATCATTTTCACTAGAACGCCTAAGATTTTTTTTTTTTTTTTTTAATGACTATGTCATTTTATCTCTCAACATCCTTTATTGAAAAATGTGTCCCAAAAATGCGACATAAAAAAGAGTCATAAAAAAGCGACATAATTTTACATGTATTTAAATATTATTAGTTCACAACAGCTTGAATCTATTGTTACACTATTTCGTAAGCTGTAGAGTAGGCATCCCATGTATTTTTGAATAAATAGGTTACACTCATAAAAATTTCAACATAGGGTTACCAGGCGAAATACGCGAAAGATGAGCGGTAAAATGACAAAGTCAATGAATATCGTTTTAATATGGCAATCATGAAACTAAAAAATGAGGGGGGGGGGTTCAGGGGGAACTCCCCCGACGAGGCTCGAACAACCGATTTTTTTTTTTTTTTTTTTTTTTTTTTCTTGAAGGGTGGGTGGGTGGTACAAATACAGTTCAGTTCCTTTTTAATGGCAACTCTCTTATAATGCCAAAATATCAGTTTGTTTGACAATGTGGTCATCGCTAATTTGACAAATTCTGTTGCAGAATAGACAGAATTTTTCTAATGACACAAAACGAATTTTTAAGGCTCGAGTATGCTCGGGCGGCGAGGAGGAAACGCTTTATCTGATCCACCACACAGTTATTAATGAAAATATGTATCCTAATCTAATGAGAGACTCTCATGGATGGATATGGCTGCGAGAAAAGGTAACCGTGGTCTCATGGGATCCACTCAGATGCATGACGAAAATCTCCAGAAATCATTAATTCAGGGAATTACATATGCGATAACCATCAGGGGGGAAGGGCTATCTGTTTAAAAATAATTCTGTTCACTGGCGAACATGTTTAGTTAGCGAGGAGGCGGGGGGGGGGGAGTAACTCCTTCTCACGGAGTATTTACTCTCAGATGATACATCGCATTGTTATGCATTGATTAGACGATTCCTCCTGTGCCAATAGGTGCTCAAGGGAAGCAAACCGTGTTGGAAAGTCTGATGAGAAGTTAGTTTGCGCGAAGTGTCGATTCCGGAGGAGATGTGAAAAGTGATTTCTCTTGTCAAACAGAGATCTCGTCGTGTCTCCCTCCTAAACGTCCCCCCCCCCAATTAAGATTTTCCCACTCCCTCCGCAGCGAAATCTGCGAAAATCTTGCCGGCGACGTGAGAGAGTTCTCATGATTTAATTGCGAGTACCCTTCACCCACTCTTTTTTTTTTTTCTCCTTCCTACGTAGTTAGTTCCCATTAAATATCGCGCAGGTCGGATTTTCTCTGATCGGAGGGATTATATAGCCGCTTTTTCCAACCTGGCGAGAAATCTCTCACCGAGCAGCGGGTCTATCCCACGTAATTTATTTTCGTTTTTTTTTTTTTTTTTTTTTTCGGCGACAATTATATGGCTGGAAAAACAAAAATTTCGGTTTTCGTTCGCCCACGGGAACTAACTTTTAAAAGAGTTGGGGGAGGTGGGGGGGGGGAGGATGAAACAAAAAGGAATCAGTTTCTTGGGTTTCTCTGACAGCTAATTTGGTCTGTCGCGGACCACTTGGGGCGTGTCTTTCCACGGGAAAGTGGTTTTTCCGACAGGTGCTGCAGAAACAGATTCTATAACGTGGCGATTTCCCACCGAATTTCGTATACTGGGTTAGCCAAAGACAATGGGAAATGAAAAAGTAAGGGGGGGGGGGCTTCTCTTTTTATGTGGGAGTTTTCTCACAGTCGTGTGGAAAAATCGCGGGTACTTCTAGAAATGAAGCTTTAAGAAGCGTAATTAAGAAGAATCAAAACGTCGGCTTCTGACAGATTTCTCGATATTTATGGTATTTTAGCGTGGGAGAGAGATGGGTTCACTCTGACTGTAAGGCATAGGCGGCTGGTACGGGGGGGCAAGGGGGGCGACTGCCCCCTCACTTCCAAAAGTAAAGGGGTTTCGCCCCCCCAATTTTCAAATTTCAAAAGTAACAATTCATCTAAAAATGATGGCAAGACACTCAATACGGAAACCGAGCAAGAGAAGGGGAGGGAAAGCTCCCAGAACTTTCCCAGTGCAAGGTCTTTATATATATATATATATATATATATATATATATATATATATATATAGGGTGAAACCCTGGTTTAACGTTAGACGTATTTACCGTTTTCCCGCCTATAACGTCCTTTTCTATTGGTTCCAAACATCTTCCTATACTTGAAATGTTAAAAAATCCCGTCAAGAACGTTAGATTTCCCGCATTTAATGGTTTTTCGGCGAGAGAAATTCGATGCGTTTTCTCTAAAACAAGTCACGGTAATTGTGATGGGAAGAAAATAGATCTTGCCAATAACGGCAATGCGCATTCCTTTCCCTTTATTTTGATAAAAGGGGGGGAAATTATTCTTTATTTCCTCCAACTGTCCGAGTGCCTTCATTCTCATAAAAACGGAGTGTAGCCTTCTAGGAATTCCCCCCCCCCCTAGGGGAGGAGGAACCTGCACGGGCCTGAAAATAGAGTCCCGGCCCGAGCCCGACGATTCTTGAATTTGTAGCCATGCCCGGGCCCGTAACACATTTGAACAAACATCACGGGCCGGCCCTTACGGGCCCAGAGTTGAGGAGTAAAAATTCGAAAATTCCAGAAATTAAAAAAATATAAAGACGACCAGATAGATCGATAAATAAATACTTTTCAGACATTTTATATTAAGAAGTTATTAATATTAACTTTTTTGCGGGTTGCAGGAACTCGAAAAAATTTAACACTAACACGAGTCCGGCCCGGCCCGGCCGATTTATAAATCCGTACACGGCCCGGTCCGTGCATGTCTCTACTTTGAATTGGAAGGAGGGAGTCTTCGGTGGGCATCCGTTCTGATTTTTGATCCTAGTTCTTTTAGAGAAGGTCATTTAATCAATGACATTAAAATTCAATTATAATAGGGCGATTTTACACCCCCCCCCCTCCAAAAAACAGATTTAGGGGTGCCCTCTACTTACATACTCTCATCCTTTTTGACCCCCCACTTTTTTGGTGCACCAGCCGCCTATGCTGTAAGGAATAAGAAGTTCTCGAACGCCAGCGTTCTCGAAAATGTGGCACAAATTAGAAATTGGTCCTCGATTAACGATGCCATTATCACTTGAAGCCGCCCCGAGATCTCGACATTACGAGAGAATCAGTCCACACTCGGTTTTTGGTGTGTTGCTCATAACATAAACTGCTGTAAAAAAAAAAAAAAAAGAAGAAGAAGAAGTCCGCCAAAATCAGTTGGGCTAGCTGGCTGTTCAGTTTCAGACTTTCAATCATGTTCTTCGAAAGCCACACCATTTCGATTTCAATTGGATTCTTTTAAAAGCCGTTCCAAAAGTTGCCTGATTTTTTAAAAAGGCCAACTTTAACTGCCGTATAAAGCTATTATGATTGCCACAAAATGTATGCAATGTTTTTGCTATGGAAGATCCTTTTTGCAACTTTTGAACAGCTTTCTAGCTTAAAGAATTAAATTGCGGTATAGACTCGAAAAAATTTAGAATGTCTCTATGAGAACTCTCAAACAATTAAGAGTAATGAAATACTCGGGTAATAATGCTAAATATACGGAATTTTGCAATATTTTCCCAAACTCTTCAGAACATGTTCGAAAGCAATTTTGGTGCTTATGAATCTTTTTCTGAAAGTTGTAGGAGACACAAAGCTTTACTATTAGTGTTGGCATCTGGTGAAAAAGCATTATTTGGAGTTTTTGCGAGTGTTTAACCCTTTGAGGCGCAACCCTTTCCCAATGCTGAAAAAAGGGCAGCCGTTGCCATCGCTCGACTTAACTACCAGCAAGATAGCGGACGATCGAAACGTTCATCGCGTGCCACAGATCTAGAGACCCTTTTCTTGACGCAGCTGGCTGTGCGCGAGCACAGCCAGCTGCGTCAAGGGGTCTCGTGAAAAAGGGTCTCTCGATCTGTGGCACGCGATGAACGTTTCGATCTTCCGCCATCTTGCTGGTAGTTAAGTCGAGCGATGGCAATGGCTGCCCTTTTTTCAGCATTGGGCAATCTACTCAGCTGGTCTCGCATTCTTCCATTTTTCGGCAGATGTCAGTGCTGTTAAAAACAATCGTGATCATTTTTTACGCGAAATGACGTTCTAAAAAGTAAAGGGTTCTCGTGGAGCTCTGTCACCCGCAACTATTTTTATAGAAATCCAATCTATTTTGTGACTGGTAACAATCAGAACGTCAGAGTTTGGTGTTCCCAGAGCGGGATCACTGCGCGATAAAGGGTTAACGTCATTGCTTTGTTTTTAGTGCTGCTCAACAGTCCTGCGAGGACGATTGATTTCCATAAGGAACACCTTTAAAGCTCATTTTAAAGATGTTTTTCTATTTAAAAACAACGAGTGAATTTTATAGAAAGAAGGCGTCGAAAAAAAGTATACGTGGCATATAAGGATCATTTACAGGGCCAAACAAAAGAATACTCATATTTGGTTTTCTTATGTTCTTATTCGCTAACACAACACTCCGAGCGAAATAGGTAGCAATCAAATATCCGTACCGGGAAGCAAGCAACGATGGACACAGAAGCTTTATCGCTGTCCTTGCGCTTTGATGAGTAGTGGTATTATGAGAGTCACACCACACGGATGTGAGGTGGAGCACCGGAGTGGGGGGGGGGCGTGTTTGAGTGATATTGATGGTCACTCGATCACGCCCCCCCCCCGGTGGAGCAGTCGAGTAAAATTTTTATCGGGTGGTAGAGAGCGGTGCCAGCAGATTTTTATCGGAAAGTAGGCATTTTGTAGGCGCGAATCGTTGATGATCGTGACCTCTCCAAAACTTTGAAATCTTTAAGAAAAATAAAATACAGTAGACTCTTGAGAGGGATGCTTTCCAAGAACCCTCTCGTAAATGAAAATTTCTCGTTGTGAGATAGGGTATATGTACGACTTTTTGTAACATATACACAGTTATTTTAGACAAGTATAAGCACCCCCTCAAACAGTTTTAAACCATTCCCTAACTATACCATGGTATCTACTAAATCTCTAAAAGTCAATTTCCTGACTTTTGGGAACTCTCGTAAAAAGAAATGCCAGACTACCTCTCCTTTTTATTTTGGGAAATCCCTCAATAGAAACTCCCACTTTTTATAATTAATATTTTGCTATAACTAGCTTGAAAATCAGAAAAAGAGTATTATGCAAGAATCTGGTTAGTTTAGATTTAACCAATACTGCTTGCACTATGATTATCTGGCATTTATCTGGTGTTCTAAATTTCGAACACATATCTGTCTAGTGCTCGAAATCGGAATACACACACGAAATATTTATCTTTTGGTCTACTACAATTTCAACCCAGAAAGAAATTCTATTGCTGATCATAGACCAACAGCTTTTTGACCCTCCTGTCACAAGAAAATCACTGCAGAATGTAGAACTGCAACATTACATATCCCAAATTGCATTACATACCCCAAAAACATTCTGACCCATTTTTTCTTACTGAACATAAATTAATTACCCTTATCAGCATCTTTTATTCTTTGGAGGCTCACATTGAAAAGGAGGGGGACGAAATTTTTTTTTACGGAGGAAAATTTATTGTTTTTGGTGAATTTTCTTAACCTATTTTGCATTTTCCAGGCATTTTCTGCTTTCCTGACTTATTTCTCATTTTGATGGTACTTTCCTGACCAGTAGACACCCGTGTACATTAACATTTCCCTCATAAAGTAATGAATATTGGCGGTTCTTACTGTTGGCGAAAAATCGCGGGCTGCTAGGGAAGAGTTCGAGAACATTAAGATACATACTTGTGAAAAACTCGCCTAAAATCCAAATCGCGTTGTAGCGGGAGTCCACTGCAATAATAACAACCAATAAATTAACCAATTATAACAGAGCCCAGAGTTTGAACAAGTGTCTACTATCCAGGACATGGCTAAGCGACATGCGTGAGTTTTTCTTGTAGTTGTTCCACAGATGTCAGGTTATACCGAAGTAATCGAGCCATCAAGGCTCCATTCTAAACGTTCCTCCTCGGATGTAATCAAGAAAAGCATCTTGTTGAATTGGAACCATCATAAGCAAAATAGCGAGTTTTACTACTCTGGGACAGCATATAAATAAATTGCTGTGTTATTCCTTTATTTACCACGGCAGGAGACGTGCGAAAAAGAACAGCATCGCTTCAACATGTCATCCGGGCATTTTGCAACTGTTGGAACATGATGGATGAGTGGATGAGGACAAACCGAATTCAACTTACGGGGAAAAAAAAAACAAAAACAAAAAAAAAAAAAAAAACATGAGAAAAGAGGTCTTCAAAAATATTGTTGAGAGGAACTGGAAGACAAAGAAGCGATTGTTCTAATAAGCACCATTGCAAATAAAGAAAAGGCTAGGTCACAGATTAAAAAGAAGTTGGATATATTAAAGAAAAAAAAAAATTAAAAAAAGCAGAGAAAATGAATTTGCTTTTGCATTCTCCTCGGCCATTAACAAATGACAGTAAGAAGTAGCAAATGTGATAAATTCTGGAATGCCCATGTTTCATCATAGCAATGATGAGGTGTGAAGCGTTCTGCATTTTTGCCTCTCTGATTTATTGTCTACAGTGGTGGTAGTGGAACCCAGCGGAAGGGACCTAATCCAGTTTGTGAATTATAATCCCTTACCCGGATTTTTACTTTCTGAACATGTACCATGTAAGGAAAGTATTGTAATCATGAAAAAATTCGACTTCGAGATTTTGGTGTATGGACACGTTTTGAGGTCTTCTGAATTCATTTATGCTATTTTTACCAGATGTGTATGTGTGTTTGTGTGTGAACACGATAGCTCCTAAACCAGGCATTCGATTGAGCTCAAATTGGGTATACATGTTATAAACCACCGTCGCAAGACCGGTATTGATTTGGGTGTGTATAGGACTTATAGTTTTTCTACAGGGCTACGACAAAGATTTCTTTTACAGGATGGCCTATTGGGGGAAATTCTTGAAAGTGCGCTAGCGTTTAAATGGTACATTCGATTGAGCTCAAATTGGGTATATATGTTATAAACCACCATCGTAAGACCGGTATTGATGCCTATAGGACTTATAGTTTTTGTACAGGGCCACGACAAAGATTTCTTTTACATTATGGCCTATGAGGGGGAATTCTTGAAAGTGCGCTAGCGTTTAAACGGTGCATTCGATTGAGCTTCAATTTGGTATATACGTTATAGACCACTGTCACAAGACCATTATTGATTTTGGTATGTATAGGATTTATAGTTTTTTTTACAGGGCTTCAAAAAAGAGTTGTTTTGCATTACGGCATATGGACGGAAATTCTTGAAAGTTCGCTAGCATCTAAATGGTGCATTCGATTGAGCTCAAATTTAGCATATTATTATATGCTACCCTAGCACGACCGGTATTGATTTTGTTGTGTATGGGATTTCTAGTTGTTTTTTTTCGGGCTACAAAACATAATTATTTGACATTATAGCTAATGGAGGGAAATTCTTGAAACTGCTCTAGCGTCTAAATGGTGCATTCAATGCAGTGCAAATTGAATATGTATATTATGGTCACATTCACAAGACCTGTATAGGGTTCAGTGTGTGTCGAGCCGATAGTTTGTTCACAGGATTGCATAAACAATTCTTCTACATTACTTCTTATACATATTGATACATAATTATTCATCGATTAAAATTTATTTAAATGCTTGGTAATGATCTTAATCGTAAGTGTTCGGAAAGTCGAGTGGCGTCACTCCAATTTTTTTAAAAATAGGATGAAAATAAAATTTTAACTTCATTTAGACTATGCTACGAAAAAAAAAAAATTTTTTTTTAATTTCAGCATAGTATTCCAGAAAAATCATTAAAAACGTTTAAATTCGAAAAATTAGAATGTACATCCTATAGCTCTCATAAAACAAGAGAGTAATGTAGTCTAATTCTATTTTTATAGTCCTAATATACTACTATTTTTTAATAATTTTGTATTTATTTTTAAATAGCAATCCCAAATTTGAGCGAAAATTTGTTCAGCGAACTGGATGCGCACGCTGTGAATTCAAATTAAAGCTTGTTGCTCAAAAAATAATGTGGATGTGCATTTTTAAAAACTAAAAGTTATTTCCATAATGGTCTTATATTTATTTTAAATGCATATTTTAGACAAAAGTTCTGTGAGACAAAAGGCCCTATTTTTTTATGCGCCTTTTCACCAATTGTACTTCGTTTATTGTTTATTGCAACTGTACTTTTTTGAAACCACTCTGCTTAAGTCCTCACTTCGAATATTACGTCATCTTTCAGTTCAGAAGTACTGACCTTTTTTTATTCGCCTTTTCACCTATTGTACTTCACTTATTGCAAGGCTATTTTTTCAAACACTCCACTTAATGCGTCCCTTTTAAGAATGCAGCATACAAACTCGGAGTTCAATTATCCCTCGGTTGTTGGAAAATAGTCCGTGATTAATTCTGCCCCACCTTGAGGTCACTTGAGGACGAGTCTTAAGGGGGAGCGTCAGGGGATTATTGTGATTGGCTAAACGACCTCCCGAAGTTGTTACCGCAGCCGATAACCAAGAAACTGGGTACAGCGGCAGCTAACCCCCGACTATTTCCCAACAGCCGGGGAAGAATTGACCTCTCGGTCCCGTTTCTTTGTCAAGGTTACCCCCAAAAATGCTTAATTTTTGTTGATTATGACTGTCACCCTTTTTTTCTTACAAAGACTGTTTGCCTTATCCACAAGTTTTAGGCATTCTTCCAGGACTATTTTTCTTTTTGACTTCCGTTTGATGGCAGATTAAATGTGACAGATTGTACAATTAAATAATAAGCACTACGTACAGTATTTACTTGCTATAATTTTTAATTTCTCAACTATTTTGTGAATTTAAATTCTCATTTCACTAATTTAAATAACTTAAATAATTTATAATGTGAATTAATTATGGGAACATTTATTATACAAACATTTAGAATTTCATTTTACGTTTAATATAAATTTCGCTTAAGAAGTCATTCCGCTTTGTGAGTTATTTTCAAGCTGCCCTGAGAGTGACGTAACCGTGGGCGTCGGAAGCAATGGTGACTAGGGGGCACGCCCCCCCCAATATTTTGTCTGGTTTGTCTGGTGGGGGGGGGAATACTCCATAAATTTCGCAAAAAAAAAAACCAAAAAACAACTTCTAACTAAAAAGAAAAAAAGAATGAAAGACACAGAAGATCGAGATCACATCGCCAAAAGGACATCCCCACCCTCATTGGTGTAAATTGGCATGTGACATTGGGGGGGGGGGTGCAAAAAGTTTCCTATTACAGAAAATACCTTCATGATATTCGAACTTCCTTGAATTTTTTTTTTTTTTTTGGTGGGGGGAGGGTATTTTAAGTTACTTTGATGGGGGGCCCTTCCCCCCCCGCACTCTTTGAGGATGGTGAAAAACAAAACTGTAACGACATCTGGGCAATAGTGTTGGGGACACCCCCCCCTGGCTTCCCCCGTGCCCCGATTACGCCACTGAAAAAATGTATTTTTTTATTTATTTGTCTCCCTCCCAATAATTTGCAGGTTGCGATGCCAATGGACGTAACATAAGTTATCGTGACTCCGTGTTCCTTAGTTTGAACATCTTTTGAGATTCCAGTTTCGAATACGGCTATCGACCGACACATCAAAAGAATTTAATTTGAAAAGATGTCTCACGGGATTCATGTATGGAAATATCTTTCCCATGAGACGTCCTTATACACATATTATATCGCTAAAAGCATCTTTTATGGCAATTTGAGGTATTCTATGTTCGCAGAAAGCGCAATTATATTATTTGAAGCACTGCAGCCTAATAAAATTTAACGTGCGTTCATAACTGATTTAAACAAGATGCGCTTTTCCACAAATGATATCTGGAGATTTTACAGTTGTGTGAACAGAATGAAATTCGAGTACACAATAAATACAGTGGGGTTTTTTTTTCCCTTCCCATAGCAAGCTGGATACGCTCTGTGGACTTATAATAATGCGACCCTTATGTATATATGCATTGTGTGAGCTAACAATCATTGTTTGAAGCATTCTGTTTAACAGGCGTCAATTAAATATGTTTCTAACGCTTAATTTGATAAGCATGGGGTATTTAATAACGGATGTATGGTCTTGTCGTTAATTAATCCAAATGCGTCGGAAGAACATTGGATTTCTATTACGCCAATCTGCCTCGCGCTAGTATGACTAAAGTTTGAAGTGACTGTTAAAGTTGCCACGCCGTTTTCTGGCGAGATCGAGTGGCCGATGCTGATCTGTTTCTTTTATTTTTCCATGGGATGCATCAAAATTAAAATAATGTTATGTGTGATTTAGAGACTCTACTAATAGGGAAATAAGCATAATATAAACTTAAAAGCAGCACACGTTTTAAAACTTTCAATATCGCGACACTCATGTTGGGCAATACTGGCCAAAATCGAGACAAACTACTGATTTTGAAATCAATTTCGTAGTATAATTTTATTTTATTTTGAAGAATTTCCATATTTGGAAATATAGAATCTTTTTTTTTTAATTCTATGGTTAAGTACATTTATGACTGATGATAAATTATTTGTTATGTGGATGTGGCTTTCCAAATCAAGCAATCATCAAGTTGTATTCAAGCTTGACAGTTCAAATGACTTCTCCAAGCTTGCCGCAAGCTTAAAATGAATTGGACTGTCAAGCTTGTATTAATACGTCAAATTCAAAGAAATGTCAAGCTTAATTTAAGCTTATGTGCTATCTGGGGAGTATGAGTTTTTTAGCTTAGGTGGAGAGCAATTTCCAAACGTTCTTTTCACATATTCTGCGTGATCTCAACGAGGAGAAGAGATATCCACAAAATTCTTGCTGTAAAATACAACACTCACGAAAATCTAAAAATCGATTTCAGAACATTTCGATTAGTATCCTCCAAGGAGGGTAGACGCGGAAAAAAGAGGGAGGGTGGCCATTTTCCTTGAAAGAAGAAAAAGTATTAATAAAATTCTCTCTTTAAAACTTAACAAATATGAGTACTGTGCTTAGGCACAGTTTGTTTGTAACAGTGCTGATTGAAATACGCTTGCGATACACGTTGTATTATAATTCAGCAAAAGCCTATTTAGAGATGCACCATTTAATCCAATGCGGAAATGTATATCATACAAAGCCACTTCGAACTCCAAGGATTACGGGGGTCATAACCCGCCCCCCCCATGATGAATTGTTTGCCTTACAAAATGTATATTCTTCACTACATTATCATACACACGTATACACAGTGGCGTATGCAGACTTCCTTCAAGGGAGGGGTTATAGACATAACTTTGTGTTAAAATGCTTAATATTTAAACTAAAAATTGAAAATTTATGGACATTTTGTTAAAAAGTTTTTGACAAGGGGGGTGGGTTGATCCCCCCCCCTTGCATACGCTACTGCGTATACATATATATGAGTTGTAGTAGTCGTAACACCCCCCCCCATGAAAAATTTCTGGCTACGCCCCTGGTTTGTAATTCAATACTTTTTGAAAATTTAGTATTGAATTTTATGTATAGAAAGGCATTGGTTTCCGGTACATCTAATAGATACTCTAGAGCCGCAGGTAATTTTGTTTAAAGAAAGATAATCTATGATTCGGAGGGGGGGGGGAACTCAGTATGTTTTTATTTTACTTTTTTATAAAAATCTGCATGAAATAAAGTATGGTGTGGGCAAAAGTAATGCAGTGAAACCCCAATCTATTGTTCCCGCATTCATAGTTTTCCTGTATTGATCTTTTTTATTTCTGTGGTCCCTGCACAAATTGTATTTGAACAACGTTAAAGAAACCCGCATGTATTATCGCTCGCCAAAAAGTGACTTTCCAGCGTTCAACGTTGTAAAATTTGTCTCCTGAACAAAATGAAATTGAACGTTAAGGGGATCCATTTGGTATACAAACTGTAACTGCTTTTTGGCGCGATTTCTTGGTTCATTGATGATCAGATGAACAGTGGTACCGTGTTGAAGAGGATGTGCAGAGCGTGAAATTAAAAGATTATAATTCCAGTAATCAAGACGGTGAGGCTTGCGGTATCTTCTTAAACATGGAAGAAACGTGTGACGATGCAAATAATGGCGTAGCAGAGGATATTGTTCATATGCCGATGAGGCTGAGCCTACACTAGTACAAAGTTTGTCTGAAGCTACGGCAGCATTTGAAACTGTATGAACTTTTTTATACTAACATAAAATCGCATAAAAGATCCAGTGAAATATTGTAAATCTTAAAAAATCACTGTTTAATGAAAAACCACACATAAAATTACTGATTTTCAAAGTAAGTATCACTTAGTTTTCACCTTCGATTTATTTATTTTACAGTTTTGAAACAAATTAGTATTTTTTGGTGTATTGCTTTCTTCGTATTTTGACTCGAACCCGCATTTGTCGTTTTCCCGCATTCGTCGTTTTTTTCCTACCCCCCCCCCCCATGGAAAACGATGAATCGAGATTCTACTTTATTAATCTTAAATTGTTTTTTAGTGTAGTACTGAAGTCCAATTATTGAAGAAATATTCGAAAAAAATTGAAATAGACAAAAACAAAAATGGTTCTTTTACTAAGTCTAAAAATTGGTTTTCGGAAGAAAATACTCACAAAAATTACAGAGGGAGCGAAGCTGACATCCGTTTTGGTTACATTCATGGACTTGGATATAGGACGATCATCGACTACCGGCAAACGGTCGAAATCTCGTCAGCCTCTCTAAGGAAAATGCTCAACTCCCTTTTAATGATTAGCTACATAGGCGTCCTCTAGCGACGCTCAGCGACGAATCAGGATGCAATCTACTTCTAATGCACGCATGCGCACAACATAAACTTAATGATTAGCACTCAAAGAGCCATCTTGGATGCAAATTCATTTAGAGAATACGTCGATGATCATCCTATATCAAAATCCATGAGTGGGTACTATTGTTATGATTCTTTGTACTCGACTGTCAAATTTATCGAAAATAATCAGCCTATTTTAGCTGATCAGCAATTAATCCAGATAGTGCAAGAATTGCTCTCTAACAAGTCATTAACTGAACTTTCGACAACTAAAATGGACAACATTCGTAAAACATCCCCAAGTAAGTCAATTTTTAAAGCTTTGTTTTACAAATTTGTTTCGTAGAATCAGTAACATTTCTTTAAAATTTTGAGTTAGGCTTTAGGCTCTCGAGTAAGTTTCTTAACTTACGTGAAATTAAACAAATTAACTATTGGGGAATTCAGATGTCTTAGTGTACTATATTTTATCCACTTTGTCTGCATGCGACTCGTTAGCCACCTCTTCTGCATATATATGTTGGTATTCTATATATTAGAATTTTAATCGAAACTGCCTTTTTTTTTTTTTGTACCGTGATAATAATATTCTTAGATACTACCTATATTACGAGAGTGGGGGGGGGGGGGGAGAAAACAGAAAAGAAAAATATGGAACGCTCTCATATTTTAAATACTCACTAAAATGCTATAACAAAGCGTATCATAATCCATGCTCCGTTCCTATTTTTCTTCCTTTCTTCAGTCTGTTGGAAAGGTTATCGTAATGCATGAGTGTGCCGTATTTTTCTTCCTTCTTCCACAAGACATTTCTTTGGAATTGAAACCTGTATCAAAACCGCTTACTAAAACTGTTTTACAACCTGCGCCAGGCATGTTCTAACTATAACTATACTTCACCTTTATTACTGATTGGAATGTGCTTCATATTTCATGAGTGTGTTGTGTTCCACTTTCTTCTTCCATAAAACACTTTTGAAATCTATATTAAAACCGCCTACTAAAACTGCTTTACAATTTTTGTCAGGCACAGTCCAACTGTACTTTTCCTTTTTAATAAAATGTAGCGTTTGCTAGTTTGTCGCAAAAAATTGAAGACATCGCCAAGTTAGGTTCAGTTTTTATTAGTTTAGGGACTTATTTTATGGCGCCAAACCATCAAAAATTGCAAACCTAGGCGACTTTCAACATTTTATTTCTTCCCCCACCCCCGCTATCCTCAACCCTATTAAAAAAGGCAACGAACACATGTTAACTCAAATTGGTCCATAAAAATATGTCGATAGAAAAATCCAGTTTGAATGAAATAGCACTTGTAGTGTTTTTAAAAAAGGGAGGGGGGGGGGGCAGGGAAGGAGGTATTACTCAGATTCCTAAGTTGTCTGTAAGACTTCCACAATTATTGATAAATAACATATACACTAAAATTTCGTTCCAAATAGCCCCCTTTTTTTCCCCCCCAATTATTTCAGATTAGTGAATACACTATTTGTATTGAAAAGTCATGAAGTACACAAATTAAGACATTGAAAGAATTCGTTAACATAAAATTTCAGAATTAGGACTTTGAACTTTTCGTACCCAATGAAATTCGTTATCAGAGATTTTTACAGTACAGTGAAATCTCGTTACAAATGACATCTTTTTATGAATATTTCAATTAACGAATGAGACATTTCTATTAAAAAATCTGGCAGAACAAATTCAGCCATAATGGAGTTACATTTTAGGGGCTAACACAAATTACGTAACTCTTTTTCCGGTAAATTTTGCCCCCTTCCCCTCTTAACCGTTATGTAGCACTTCGTTACAAGACCTTATCTATCTGTCTTCGAAACATAAAAACCTTAGTTATAATTTTAAAATAATCTTGCCCAATTTCAACTCACAAAATGTATCCCTTCCTGAAATTACCATGCGGACACCAGTATGGTAGGCTATTGCTATGTTTAAGATCGCCGACAGTAGTCGATGTTCTGTGTTTGTTAATTTGCTTTGTTTATTAAGATTCTGCCGTACGTCAGCCGGAATTATTCTTAAGTTTCGGATTTAGGTCTTTAGTAGTGTCTTGTCTGGTTTAATATCTGTCAACAAATTATAGCAGTTAAATCGGCTATAACATTAGAAATGATTCGACCAATACGCAAGCTTAATAAGCAAAAATTTGAAAATTCATTATGATAGGAGTGTTGTTGACCCCTCTCTACCTCACTGTCACAAACTTGTCTTATTTGGTTAAATCAATCTTTCCTCCCCATCCCCCTTTCAAGAGTTACGTAATGCATAAAAACTCAATGAATTTTTCAAAGAATTACAAATTTGGTCTTCGTTCTCTAACATACGCTGTACTTAGATCTAGTCTTGCCTGTGTGTCAGGATGCCCAAGCAGTCGACTTACCTCTCGTTCTCGTTGAGCAGCGGTTCCCAACCTTTTAACATTGTGCCCCCCCCCCTCCCACAACAAAGGATAACTTTCGACGGCGCAGACAGTGTTTATTCGTCAAAGATTTTTATTAGTCTCCTTTTCTACAAAATAATGTTATCGATAAAGTATGAAATAAACATTTCAAGCGGAAATTGTTTTAGAGTAATATGAAAAAGTAAGATAATTTTTTAAAACATGCATTCCCATCACTTGCTTCTTGTCGAGTTTTGTCGTCCTCCCCCCCCCCCCCTCTTCCCCTCTACAAACGTTCTGCTTGCCTCCGGTAGGGAACAGGGCCCGATTATGACCAACAGGGCCCCCGGGCATTGATGAATTTGGGGGCCACCGACTACGAAATTTGTTTTATTTTTTTTGATATAAAAAAGAATACTTCAGAGCAAAATTTGAAATTGGGGGTCCTTTCGAGCGGGGGCCCTGGGCGAAGTCCCGATTTGCCCATGCGATAATAAGGCTCTGGTTGGGAACCGCTGCCGTCGAGAATGTGGATTTCAAATCTGCTACCTACAGTGTCGCTCTATCGTTTTACTTTTGAGTTCCTTTGGACAAAATATTGAGTAAAATCCTTAAAGAAATCGTGCGTAATTTATTTCTTTTTAAAGTTTATAAAGATATTCGTTTTCGGTTTTCCTGTAGCGCATTTTCCTTGCACTGTATAAGAAACTTTTACTGTTATTATTATTTTTAATATTTCTTCACCGCCAGCAAACAGAGGGTGTTGCCGTCATTGTAAACGCTCACAAAATAAAAGTGATACCCTTTCTTATTCCTCGGGGCAATGATTGATGAGGGAATGATAGATCCGAACATTTCTCTGGGGAAGACCGGATCACAAAAGAGATCAGCTGTGTGGCCATCGTCTTGATCTGGGACGAGCAGCCTCATGTCAGATGGAGAGAGAGAGAGATGGAAAAAAATAAAAAATAAAAATAAATGCGAAATGAAAAAGAAAGAAAGAAATATTGATAGATGAGCGGTGCAAGAATGCGATGCGAAGGAGGTCGGAGGAAGGATTCGACAATCTCGTTCTGTGTCAAGATAGAAATAGGAAGCAGAATTACGCATGAAAGATGCGAGAAAACGCATTTGTATTATCTGTATAACTCAAAGGTACTATTAACGCTGTTGTTCGAAAAAATCATGTGATTTTGGTACATAAGTACGAATAAACTAATTAGGCCAGGCACTTCAAAATTTTGAAACTGTCTCTTTACAAGCTGTACTGCATACTGATATAAACGATCCATCTGTATCGGTTTCAAAACTTTTAGGAAAAATTCTTAAAAATCGGAAATTTTCGCAAAGCGTGTCACTCTTCGAAAAATCTTGCAGCTCAGATTAAGGACGTACCCAGGGGGGGGGGTCCGGACCCCCTCCGAAATTTCAGCTTTTGTAAGCAAAATAATAATGATGAAGCTTTGTTGCATAAAATTCTGCCTTTTTCACTGTTTGGACCCCCTCCGAAATTTTTTTCTGGGTACGTCCCTGGCTCAGATCCCTGTTTCAGAATTTTTTCTGAAAATTTCACAAAAGGCACAGCTTTTTCGCTTATTGCAGTGTGTAAAGCAGCTTAGGAAGAACCATCTGGAATATTTTGGAGACCATGGTGCTATTAGTTTATTTCAATTTGTGTACCAAGACTAAAAACAGTTTTTTTTTTTCTTCCAAGCACAGCCTTCGAAGAAAAAAAACTCTGTTTTTAGTCTTAGTACACAAATTGAAATAAACTAATAGCGCCATGGTCTCCAAAATATTCCAGATTGTTCCTCCTAAGCAGTAGCGGATCCAGGGGAGGGGCTAGGGGGCTTCAGCCCCCCCCCAAAAGATTGCTAAAGGGTAACATTCTGCTTTATTATGCACTTTAAATAGCTAAAATGATCACATTTTATTATTTAGCCCCTCCCAAAAGCATGTACATTAGTTTACACTAAAATTTTGATTTATAATACATCTTAATTGGGTGAAATAAGCTTTTATTTAAATTTAGCCCCTCCCAAAAAATATTTCTGGATCCGCCACTGCTCCTAAGCTGCTTTACACACTGCAATAAGCGAAAAAGCTGTGCCTTTTGTGAAATTTTCAGAAAAAATTTTTAAACATAGATCTGAGCTGCAGGATTTTTCGAAGAGTGACACGTTTTGCGAAAATTTCCGATTTTTAAGAATTTTTTCTAAAAGTTTTGAAACTGATACAGGTTTGATCGTTTACTTCAGTATGCAGTTCAGCTTGTAAAGAGACAGTTTCAAAATTTTGAAGTGCCTGACATAATTAATTTATTTGTACTTATGTACCAAAATCACATGATTTTTTCGAACTACACTGTTAACTGATCATCTTTTACTATTCCTTTAATTATCAACTATCTTTATATATAGTTTATCAATGCAAAACTTTCCTTCTCCTGACTATAACATTTTTATGCAAAGGGCACTTTTCAAATTTTTGTGTTCCTGTATAGTTGTCTCAATTTTTGTGCCCCTATATACAGCTTTAAGCTCACTTTTTTGAGTTATTTCGGCATGTGTGCCCAGGGCACGTGCCATAAGTACTTGTGCGATAATAGGGGCCTGGGAGGCGTAAATTTATGTGGTGATTAGTGTAATAAATAGACTACTTGCCTAAGTAGGCTTTTCGCCCGGATGTAACATATTTAAGCAGGGGTAGAAATTAGAATATTACTCATTGCCAGTGGCGCAGCCAGAAATTTTTCATGGGGCGGGGGGGCGTCCGACTACTGCAACTCACATATATGCATCCATGTGTGTGATAAGGGAGTGAAGAATATACATTTTGCATGGCAAAATTCCTCAAGGGGGTGGTTATGACCCCCTAATCCCCCCCTTGGCTACGAAGCTGGTCACTTGTCCTTTGGGCCTATGACTCCATGGCTTCTCTGATCCTTAAATATGATTTTTAAAAAATTGCAAAACGAAAGAAATTGCACGAGCAATACATATTGATTTCCGTTAAGTTGAATTGAAAAATGTAAATAACTGTAATAAAACTAGTAAATAGATCAAATCATATGACATGTATTGGTAAAGTTAGATGACAAGCGTTTTGAAACTAAATTAGGGAAGTTTGTAAGCGAAAAATATAAATAAAACGGTCCGACGGACCAATAAATTTTGTATTCTACTGGTTCGCTGTATATTTTCGTGATCTCGGACTAGAGCAAGGGTTCCCAAACTTTTCTCCCCCGTGGCACCCTTGTCAGGCTAAAAACATGCCGGGGCAGGTTACCTTTAAAGCAATATGAATATGAAGGTTAGAATGAAACAGTTTGGATACTTTTTCATTGTTTCTTTTATGTTTATAGTACTAGCTATAAAACTCTCTGGGAAAAGGGATATAGAATTTTGCCCCCTCCCCTCCCCATCTCAGGGAGTTCCTGTAAAAGAGAGGCGACTGGACACTGAACTCTCTCGAACTTGACTAAAATATTTTTGTTTCGCCCACTTGATCATCGTCTTGGCAAACTTTTTTTTTGTTGTTGTGATTCAGAGGAATTTGTTTGATTGCACTCCTCCAAAACTTAGACTTTTCTTGATTATCTCAACGGCACCCAGTTTGGGAACCTCTGGCGACCTAGAGAATCACCGTTAAATTCCAGCCTTGATTTAAGGTCCATTTTAACTGAACTTACTCTAAAAAAGCCCCGGAAATATTCATTTGATAGCCATTTTGTAAGGGCTATGTTTTTCGCATTGCTTTTTAATTCGCTTTAAAGTGGATTTATATGATATCTATTTCCATTGGATTAAATGGTGGATCTCTAAATAGGGTTTTGTTGAATTATAATACAACCCAGACAGCACGGCAAATTTGCATCAAACTTGCAGTAAGCTTGATTTATCAAGTCAATAAACTTGAATTAAGCTTGAAAATTTCAAGCGTGTAAGCATAATGCAAGCTTGAATCAAGTGTTCAAGTTTACACTTGCCCAACTTGCATTAAGCTTGACATAGCAAGCTTAATTCAAACTTACTACACTCTAAAAAAAATTTCTTAAATACATGAGGCGCCGGTCGGCGAACTCGCCCCATATTTTATTATTTTTTTCCCGCTTATTTTTCCACGCATTTCCCCCTCTACGCTGAAACTTTAAGTTATTTTAATCCGTTTCCGTCTAGCGTCCGCGACTGGGATCGATCTCGGGTCCTAAGGTGTGGGAAGCTAGCGTCCTAACCACCATGGCAATCTGACTCGAGGTGACATGACTAAAATTTGAAGTGACTGTTATGATTGTCACGCCGTTTTTTGGCGAGATTGATCAGTATTGTTCCGATGCCGATCTGCATCTTTTATTTTTCCATGGGATGAATCAAAATTAAAATAATGTTATGTGTGATTTATAGACTCTACTAATAGGGAAATAAGCATAATATAAACTTAAAAGCAGCACACGTTTTAAAACTTTCAATATCGCAACACTCATGTTGGGCAATATTGGCCAAAATCGAGACAAACGACTGATTTTGAAATCAATTTTGTAGTATATTTGTATTTTATTTTGAAGAATTTCCATATTTGGAAATATAGAATCTTTTTTTTTTAATTCTATGGTCAAGTACATTTATGACTGATGATAAATTATTTGTTATGTGGATGTGGCTTTCCAAATCAAGCAGTCATCCAGTTGTATTCAAGCTTGACAGTTCAAATGACTTAAATTCGGCGGGAAAATATTTGCTGACTCATTTTTTTGTAATCTCCAAGCTTGCTGCAAGCTTAAAATGAATTGAACTGTCAAGCTTGTATTAATACGTCAAATTCAAAGAAATGTCAAGCTTGATTTAATCTTATGTGCTATCTGGGAACGTGCATCACAAGCGTTATTTCAATCAGCATTTGTTTACAGGATTCAGGTTTAATTTTTCTTTCCAGAAATTTAAATTTCGTTATTAAAATTTTAGATAAGCTGTTACTGTTATAAAAATTGTTGGGAGGCATCCAGATTATTTCCACCCCTTTTATTAATGACATACGTATTCTGAATGAAATATAATTTTTTAAATAATATTTATTTATTTTTCACGAAATCAGGTGATCACATAAATCGATTTATTTCTCCATATTTACTTAAGGATGGTTTTTAAACGACTTAACAACAGTATTTGTAGGATGGGCTTTTGCTCCATGTTAAGGTAGCTAAAGCCCAACCTACAATACATCCTATAAATAGCATGTTGTGAATGTAGCTACAAGTATCCAAAAAGCCCACCTAGTTACACCAGGTTGCTGCTACTTTTGTAAATTTGCATGTTGTAAAAATGCAGGGCGTAAAGTGTACTTGCTCCCCTCCCCCTCATTGTTACAATGCGCCTGGTTTCGTGGTTTCACAGGTTAGCTTTTGGTCGGTGGATCCCGGCTTGTCATTAAAAGACCATAAATTTTTCGATTACAATACCCTGCAAGTGAAAATCGACTCGTAAAAAAAACTCCCCTTTACACCCTGGAGTTCCGGTATTTGTACGCACCATCTGGAACAAACTGTAATAAACTAATAGCACTAGGGTCTCGAAAAAATTTGAGATGGTTCTTCATAAGCTGCATTACGCACTATAATAAGCGAAAAAAAAAAAAAAAAAAAAACTATGCCTTTTGTAAAACTTTCAGAAAAAAATTCTTAAACATGGATCTGAGCTGCAAGATTTTTCGAAAAGTGTCACGTTTTGCAAAATTTTCGATTTTTAAGAATTTTTTTCTAAAAGTTCTGTAACCGACACAGGTTTATCGTTTATTTCTGTATGTAAAGAGACGGTCTCAAAATTTTGAAGTGCCTGACCTAATTAGTTTGTTTGTACTTATGTACCAAAAACCGCATGATTTTTTTCGAACTACACCGTTAATAAACAAGCTTCGGAGTAAGTAAACACAACAGGAACAAGTGAACTTTAAACGCAGCCACGTAGCATAACCACAAATACATGTCAGGAGCAGTTGTCGCTTCGTGTTTCTTTCCTTTTTTTTTTCTCTCTCTGTCCTCCCCCTTCTCATTTGGAACTTATCTCTCCAGAACTGTCACAATCTCTCCCCGTCTTCATACCCAAGATATGGATCAGAGGTGCCGACAACGACCCGAGCTAACAAGTGGTCACTATCGCCTTTCCCACGGGTCTCGTCTTTAGAAGAAGAAAAAAAAAATATATATATATATATATATTAAAAAAAATTATCTCAGCGCGGCTCTATTGCTGCTGCTACTACTACTTCTACTACTAACCCCCACCCTTTTTTTCCCTATCGTCTGTATTCCCTGAAATCAGAAATGTGATCGTCGTGCACGGGATCTGTGTCAGAGAGACGTCAAGGGTTACTCAAGTCCATAAAGAGAAGCCTTATCGGATCCAGGAGATTATGCATTCATTTCTTGAGAATGCGAGATAAGGGGCGGAGAAACCGGGTTGTGTTAAACGCAAGTTAATGCGAACGGGATCAGTGGCGTATATGCATGCGCGACAATAAAAACAGAACTGAGGATTTGAAAAAAAAAAAAATCCTCTCTTTATATGCGCTTTTTATTGACGAGTTGATTATGGAGGTGTGAATATAAGACCGCTTGTAGACGTATCTGTTCAGAGGATCGTTTTGCGTTATTTGTCCCAGGAGAAACTCGAGATAGGTGTTGTTAAAAAATACTCCATTATGTGCTAAACATCTATATTTCTTTCCCTTTTTTTTTTTTCCTAACCGAGATATCGTTTTACACTGGAAACGAATTTTCCCATGCAGTTTTACGGTATCGAATTTCCCCAGAAAATGGAAAGATGTTCAAGAAAACTCTTATACATTTCTTTCACAACTGAAAGTGGGAACGACTTAATAGTTTAGTAAAAATCAAATATTAACAGATAAAATTAAAGACAAGAATAATATTAAAAAAACAGACTACAAATTATTTTACTATAACGAAAAATTATTCGTTTCGCGAGAGATCATAAAACATCTCCATTCTCGTTAAAGCATCAAATCAGTTAGGTGCAATTTGGCCATTATAGGATCGACGGAAAAAAAAAATAAAGAAAGAAAGAAAAATTCAAAGCAGTTTATCTGGGGGATTGGGGGTGTCTCGCACGATGAGTTGTGGTGTTCAAAAAAAAAAAAAAAAAGAAAAGAAAAAAAAAAAAAGAAGAAACAAGAACTTGATTTTAGTTCAAGATGACTGAAAGACAATCATCATCCCGGGTTTGGGAGGCTTATATATATATGTAATGTATAAAAAGGTAATTTGGGTTTTACTAGTTTGGGTATTGTTCAAGCGGTACTTTCACTGTAAGTTTTGCTTTCCTGTCAAACTTGCCACGCGCGCTCTGGAGCTATGTTTTCTTTCTTTAGTTAGTTGCCAGATACAAGATCCTTGAATCTGTGTTCTTTTTAGTGTACACGTGTCCCCACGCCTTTGTAGCCCCGGATGCGGGTCATGTTGGTAAATGTGTGTGGTTCGATCAGAGATAAGAGAGAGGCGGAGTTATGTCTTCGCAAACCACGTGGTGTGGTAAGCGTAAATACTCCCGCACATCGAAAATCGAGAGACTTCTGCCACTGGAACTGCTTAATGAGTCCACGCTGATTTTTGTACCCGTCTCCCCTCTCCCCTTCTCACCCTATATTGTAACTTAAAGATGATGTTTAATAAACCGTTTTACCTGCCTTAACTGTGGAACTTTACTGAAATATCTGACGTCTCATATATATATATATATATATATATATTAATATTACCAATACCAGTGGCGTAGCTAAGGGGGGGGGGGACAGGGAGGTCATAACCGCCCATGAGGAATTTTTTGCCTTACATAATGCATATTCTTCACTCCCTTATCACACACCCGTATACATATGTGAGTTGTAGAAGTTGTAACCCCCCCCCCCCATGAAAAATTTCTGACTACGCCACTGACCAATACAGCAACAAAGTTGACTTTATTGGAGAAAGAAATGTTACAATTTTTATTTCACAATATGTGAACCTTTCGTGACGGCGACGGATTAATGCAAATTTTGTCGAAACTTGCATTGTTTCTTTCACCAGTAAAGTCTTCTCCAAGAAAAAAAAAACATTACAAGTTTTGTTTCACAAATAACTGGCTTCCTCGTCGTTGGATTGGACGAGGTTCTGCCGACGACAATATCGCCTTCTTTCGTGGCCACCTCGCTCTCCGGACCTACTTCCAGGCGATTTTTTTTTTTTTTTTTTATTATGGGGTTACATGAAAGATCGTGTGTTCGTGCCAAAGACGAAATTTGCGCGAAAGGATCACGACTGCATTTATGTTACCATTTTAAAACGAGTGTGGGACGAATTTGACTTTAATCTGCCACAACACGAAACAAGGACGGATTACACATAAAAAAGTATGAGGAACTACCGCCCCAATTGAGAAAAAAGAAATTAATGTAAAAGATCCCATTTTACTTGCATAAAATAGATGTATATGTCAATCTTCTAACTAACCGCCCCCTCCAACAAACTAACTACCCCCCCACACACACACACTAGAGATGAGACGGGTTCAGCCCGGGCCCGAACCGGGCTCGGGCTGTAATTCACGATTGTGTTCGGGCTCGGGCTCGTGAAAAATTTCTCCCTTATTGAACATACTGCTTGAAACAAATTTTAAAAATTGATTCATGAGGAAAATAAAAGTACTTATAAAAAATAAATAAATAAAAATAGTGGCACGGTCGCCTAGGAGGTGCGTGAAGCTCTTTGGGTATTTTAGAACGGCGCACAGTGGAGTATTTGTGTCAAAATCCTGGCCAAAAATATTTTTCATGTGTTTTAACGTTAAAATCATTACTGTTGACTTTTGACTGACTTTTTAGTATTATATACTTCTTAAATTATATAAAAACAGCGTGTTGTCGCCAAATTTGGCGATATATCGCCAAACGACTCGAAGTCGGTTTCTAACAAATGTCTTGTCTGGGGTGTGTCCCTTAATGGGAAGTACTGCTATTGTATAATACCACTTATAAATGTAATACCACGAGGCTGTCGATCTAACGGTCTAGAGTTGTGGGCGATTTTCTCCAGATGTCACGTGAATACGCATTAGAACCCCCTTAAAAATCCCTCCGCCCAAGGCAACCTTCCCGTTAAGCAAATAGCCGTGTAGCTGTGCCTTAACCACAATAAAAATATACAAATGTATACTTTACTTATAGCAATACTTATAAATATAATACTACTTATCTATAAATCAATTTTTATCATAAAAATTTTTAGATTTTTCACTTTTCTAAATGTAGTTACTATAGGGATCTTAGTTTTCTAATGACTTCTGAAGATTAACTTTTTCATTCCGATTCTTTTGAACTCTGATATTCGTCTTCACTCAGAATCACTTTCTTCTTTTTATTTTTTTATTTTTTGCGAGAGAGAGAGACCACCATCGGGCCCCTCTGGAAGAAGAAGTTGTAGGGTCTCACTGCTATATTGCTCTTTTTCCTTGGCCTTTGTCTAGAGCAGCTAAAAGGACACTGCTTAAAAGAAGCCTCCTTGCAAACCCATAAAATCTCATTCCAAGCTGGAGGAGAAAGTAATTTATTTCAAGCCAGCACTTCAAAATGACTTAAAGAGCTAGCGCGTGTTTCTGTTTACACACTCACACTTCCATGACCCGAAGTCACAGTTGCCAACCTTTGAGAACCAAAAAAGGGGAGTTTTTGCTTTGGACACAATTTACGACATAAATGGAAAACTAAGCTGTAAATAGATGGGACTATTTACAGGACTAAGAAAGGGCAATTTTGGAATATGTAGAAATTTTCTTCTTATAGCAAATTTACATCAGAAAAATAAGAAATTACATACTGAATTTAAAATACTGATGTTAAATCTTAAATGAAATTGAAATTTTATGTACCTTTATCCAAACACTTGCACATAATTTATAGTTTATGAGAAATACAAGCGCGTTTGTTTGTATCCATTTTGCGATCACCCGTCGAAAAATTATCGAAAAAATAAAAATGTCGCTATATAAATAATTTTTTTTTTTTTTAATAAAAATGGTGGATGTTGGGGAACATTTTTTTCTTGGAATAGACACTTAATACTGTTATAATTACGATTATAGTTGAAATTAGGCGCGACAAGGCAAAAGCTTTTTAAAATATGGATTTTTGAAAAAAAAAATAGAAAAAAAAAGTTTACAATTTTTTTAATAAACTCATATTATTTTTTTCAAGCTAATAGACACATATAATTAAAATACATATATTTTACTACAATTATACTAAGTATCAAACCAGTAAATTAATTTAAAGAGCCCGCAAAAAATGCACGACGAAGTAATAGAAAACGCTGGAATCTCTTGCCGTAAATGAAGAAACTTGCTTTTAAACCGAGTGTTGCATCTTTTGGATATGAATTATGGTCGAAAAACATGTATCTCATGATGCATCAGTTACTAGGCTATCCAAAAACATATATATTACTGTTTTTAAACAAATTTAAAATTTTCGCTTTTTGGCCAGGATTTTGATACGAATACTCTACTGTGCTGCGGTTTATATTCCTTAGTTAGTCATGAGATCCGATATTTTTTGATAAAGGATGGATACAAAGATTTAGAAAGTGCATTGGGAGTTTGCAACTATATGTGTCTTTAATTTGCACAAACAGCAAAATTTATTGTATTCTATCAATGAAGAAATTGATTTTTTTTTTAAATCTTTAGCTGATATTTCGGGCTCGGGCTCCGACTTAAATAATATTGCTCGGGCTTGGGCGGGCTCGGATTAAAAGTCCTCGGGCTCGGGCTTCAAAAAATGAGCCCGAACTCATCTCTAACACACACACACACTCACGACAAAAGTGCATTAATCCGTCGCTGTCACCAAAGGTTCACAAATTGGACTTTTATGAAATAAAACTTGTAATATTTCTTTCTTAATAAAGTCAACTTTCTTGCTGTATTGGTAATATATATATATATATGTGTGTGTGTGTATGTATGTATGTATATATATATATAAAATATTTTATAAGCCTTCCAAACCCAGGAGGGAATTGTGACATACCTGTACTATCGTCCCTTGTGTAAATTAGGGATGCAACGGATATCCGGTAAACATACTGCATCCGGCCAATATGCCAGATAATTGACAGTAGCCGGATATTACAAATATCCGGCAGTACATCCTGCCTAAAATTATACTATACAGAGAAATAACATAAATAAACATAATAAATGAATACAGTCTAAAAACGTCAATAATAAAAAATGTGAAAAAACAAAGTTTTGTAAAAATATTTTGTTTTCAATACTTTTTAGAATGTATTTTTATCATGTATAGAAAAAGAGGGGGGGGGGGATTAAGTACAACTATGTTTTTTAAGATTGGCGTAAATTATATTACTGGAAGAAATAGAAATTGTTGTACAAAAACACTGTTTTTCATTAAGTAAAAACTTTGTGAAAAAAACACACATAAAAAGATACTTAAAACAAGATACGATCGTTTCGACTAAAAATGTATTCATTCTTCATCAGTCAAAGCTCTTCGTCTCACAAAACAGTGGGAATGCTTTGATTGGTGAACACTGAATAAATTTTCAATTGAAACAATCGTATCTTGTTTTAAGTAACTTTTTATGTGGGTTTTTTTTCCCACATTTATTTATTTTAACGTTTGACACCAGTATTATGAGTGTTTGCAATGTTTTTCAATCTTTGTAAGAATTTGGTTACCTTTTTTTTTTACCCACCATAAACTGACTCTGCTAATGAGAATAGTGTCCTTGCTGTAGTACTGCTGGCTGGTGAGAAAATGTACCCCCTCCCCCCAATTTTGATAAAGTTAGGAAATTTGTTACATTGATTTTCCAACAGTTGAATGGAGACGTCTTTCTTTCAAGAACTGACCTTCTAAGATATTTATCTCACGCTTGAGGGAGAAACGTCCATGCCATTGTTATTTGCATGACTTTGATTACAGTAAAACTGGTACTTAATTCGTGGAAACAATCCCAAAAGGATTTCTGATTTTTGAATTAAATGATTTGAAACTAATGAGAAAATTTAAAAGAAAAAAGTAATAGCTCGACGATCTAAGAAAACTAGTGAAAATAAAACAAAAAAGAAGAAAACATACTGCTTCCGGATAACCGGATATCCGACTGAAAGTTTGGTCGGATGTTGGGTATCCGGTATCCGGCCAAATTGCTATCCGTTGCATCACTAGTGTAAATCATGGGCAGGGTGGCAGGGAGCGGCAATACATCCCGGGCTCCCAAATAATTGTTATGATTTACGTACTAGTATAATATAGAAGTAATTCAGCGCTAAAATATAGTACATTTCTGGAGCTAACCCTTGGCTTGCTCCTCCCCCGTACACAGTGGCGGATCCAGAAATTTTTTTTGGAGGGGCTAAATTTTTTAAAAAGCTTATTTCACCCAATTAAATGTACTATAAATCAAAATTGTAGTCTAAACCAATGTATTAGGCTTTTGGGGGGCTAAGTAATAAATATGGTCAATTAGCTATTTAAAGTGTATAATAAAGCAGAATGTTACTCTTGAGCAATCTCTTTTGGGGAGGGCTGAAGCCCCCTAGCCCCTCCCTGGATCCGCTACTGCCCGTACAAACAATATATGGGTGCCCATGATAAGAATTTCATATATTTAAAATACACGACTCCAGGGTATAAAATTAAAGTATTTCACTCTATTCACGTTATTTTGACAAAGATGAATTTTAGTTAAAAGCGCGAATTTACACCCCTATTAGTGCCATATTACCGGCAGGGCAAACGGGCCAACTGCCCAGGGCCCACAGATTTTAGGGCCCAAAAGTCTTACTTCTTACATTTTTATAGTTTTACAATGAAGTTACAAAGGATAAAAAAAAATTCAAAAATTAAATGATTTTTTAATTATAAAGTATGAAAAAATAATTCAAAGTTACATTTGTGTATAAATTAAACTTATTTATAATTCTTCGAAATGCTCTATAGTCGATATAGCATACCAATATGTAAGAAAATAACTAATCACAGTTTGTAAAATGTTAAAAAAATAGCAAAATTTTTTAATTATTTCTTATTTCAAGAAATATTTACAAAAATGACTGTTTATGAAAAGTGGTTGTATTCCGTACATGTTAACAACTGTGATATAGCATTTCAATGTAACGTTTAACTATTTGTTTCTTTAACATCATGTAACTATATTCGTTTATTTCAGATTACTTTAAAACAAAATTTATGTTTGGAAGGGGTAAGATATTTAAAACTTTCAGTATAAACCAAACCAATCATAATCTGTTTTTTTTTTTTTTTTTTTTTTTGTTTTTAGGAGGAAGTTATTGCAAGGGGCCCAATTTTTTTCTTCTGCCCAGGGCCCACAGTTGTCTTGATCGGGCTCTGACCCCTATTCAAATAGAATTATACCCTAAAAGCTCACGAGATCGCTTGCAGTTACATGAAAGCAACAACAATCTGCTGAAATCAAAGAAAATCTCTTCTTTCGAGGAAGCATTTACAGTACGTAAACAAAATTTACTACTGGCCTTTTAAAATACTCTAGTTTCACTCTCGAGTGGTTCATTTTTCAAGCTCTTTTATCTTAGAAAGTAGTTTCGTAGACAGAATTAATTTCCTCCAAAATATGTCTGGATATATCTCTGTTAGCAGAAAGCCCTTGCTTGCCGGCAGAGCAAAAGAAATTGTTCGCTTATCAGTGCTGAAAGAAATATCGTGCTAAGGCTCATTTTCTCCTCATAAGGCTTTCTTCGGAACAAGCTATTAGCTGTAACTCAATATGTGTGTAAAAAGATAGACGCAGCTGATATTTTACACAAACACAAGGATGCTTTTTTTTTTTTTTTTTAAATTCAGTTATTTCTTATGTAATTAATGTGGTGTATTTGTTACGAGGAATGTGGAGAAAAAATTCCTCAGCTAGGAATTCAAAGATTGCACTTGGCGTTCTATAGAATTGCAGAAGACTGGCCAGCTTCTAAGAAAGAATACGTAACCAATTTAAATTTCACACATTTTTGTTATGTTATTATTTATAGAAGTTACAAGTGTTCAAAGTTTAATGTCAAGTTTAATATAAAAAATAGTTACAAGATAACATGTTAACATGTTGTCACTGTCGGGCGCGAAGCCACAGGAAAATTTTTCGGGGGGGGGGGGGATATAAACTTATATGTGCATAAATAGACTAATCCACAAAAAGTTCGGGGGGGATATATCCCGATATACCCCCCCCTTGGCTACGTCCCTGGTCACTGTCATTACTCTAAAAGGGTATCAACCTTTTCTTTTAAATTCATTGTTTTCATGAAACTTGGTACTTTCATTTTCAGAAGGAAATTCGATAAATTCGAAAAATTGCTGTTTGTAAGAAACTCCATAGCTGGAAAAGCTTTGCTCAGAGAGTTACAGTAAACAGTTTACTGTACACACCTTTCTGATTTTTAATTGTTTTTCCCTATTTTATCGGCTTGGCAGATTATGGAAAAATAAGCATCCACATCGTTCGAGAATGCGGAGAATAAAGCTATATCCTTTATAAAAGTTCATATTTCATTGCCTATTGAGTACTTTAATTCACTACAATATGTAAAAATCAGAAAAATATTTTAATTTCTCTAAAGAAAAAATTATATTTCCGTGAATATGTGTTCCATTTCAATCAAAATTCACACAAACATTGCTCAAAAAAAAAAAATAAATAAATAAATAAATAAAAAAATAGTATTTGTAAAAGTTAATAGATAACTTACAGATTTTAATGAAACAAAGTGATACAACAATTTTCTTTTTTTTTTTTTTCCAGAGGGGGCGGGAGGGGCTAAAAGATGGTCGAAGGGAATGAAATTTATGTTTATGTTCCTTAGGGAAAATATTTGGATATGTCCCCGATTCCCCACCATAACTTACTAAGTGGGGGGCAATGCCCCCCCCCTAAAATTCAAGAAATATCAGATATCACTTATTTGAAAATGGTATTCTCTATGATCAGAAACATTTTGCACCCCAAATGCTACAATTGCACCTTCAGTGTTTCACGCCAGTTTACGCCAATGCCATCAACAACGATGCTTCTCAAGTATAATTGGGACGTGACCAAGTTGGACACCGCCATAACTTGGTCACTTCCCTAAGTTATGCACTTTTCAGGGGAACGAAACGCGTCCATAATATATGAAATGTATAAGTTGGACACATCCGAAAATTGGACACTTTGAGGGAACCGCAGGTGTACAACTTAGGGAGGTTTCACTGTAAATTATCGCCTACATTCAGAGGCCTTAGTATAGTGCTCAAAATTTCTTTCATTTCTTTATTAGTATTTCACTAAAATGCGTTGTATGCTTCAGCAGCTGTTCACTGTTTCGTTACACTGATCAAATATTTAAATATTAGGATATTTAAGGGTGCTCTACCGGAAGAGCCTTTGGCCTTTTGACAGAGCCTTATTATCGCATGGACAAATCGGGACTTTGCCCAGGGCCCCCAATTTCAAATATTGTTCTGAAATATTTTTTCTATATCAAAATTTTATGAAAAATAAAACAAATTTCATAGATGCCCCCCCCCCAAAAAATTCATCAATGCCCGGGGCACCCGTTGATCATAATCAGGCTCTGCCTTTTGAACGGCTTTGCAAACCCATGGTAAGTTTAACACTCGAAAAAATCAATAGTTTTTTCACCCTATGCACTGTGGACTGATACTCAATAAAGCCGAATGTCTCATGCAGCTTTCAGAAAAAAATCTGATGTGTCCAACACATGACTTCCTTGCACGTCTATTAAATCAAAAATATTTTCGACGCACTTCCTCTATAAACTTATTTGTTTGAAAGAGATAAAATATCAATAATAGTAAGGTTTAGCGATTTCTAGCCAAATATTTCGATATCGCCAAGCTGCGTTCATATGAAAGATTTCCTTCTGACACATTATTTGGCGATATTTCACCAAAAGCCGACAAACTTGAGCTACTTTGCGAGATTTTGGGGAAGTAGTCATTGACCACAGACTTTCAATGAATTGAATGCATCCATACACCTCAATGTATTTAAAGTCATTTGGCTCACCCTGAAAATAAATTCCCATTCGATTTGCTGTCAAAAATGATATTGAAAACAATTAGATATTTCAATAGTTCTAAATACAAAAGTTCAAAATTCTACGGGTTAAAGTTTTAGAGTTATACAAAATACGAAATAATTTTTGGCGCCAAATTTGGCGATATTTCGGCGAAACTCGTCAATGTCGACGACATTCGGCGAGATTTTCAGCATGGACCAAACAATGACAGATTATCGCCAAATTTGGCGATATTTCGCCAAGAACGATGACAAATGGCGATACTTTGGGCATGGACAGAATGACTGACTATCGCCAAATTTGGCGATATTTCGGCAAAACTCGCCAAGGTCGAGGACAGACGGCGAGATTTTGGGCATGTACCAAACAATGACTGTCTACAGTTGTATTATATTGAAGATGTCCATAGACATTAAAGTACTGAAATTCTTTTCGGTGGTCCTGTAAATAAACTCTCTGGTAGATTGGAACCAAAAATCGAGATGCACAACTAGATGTTACAACAATCTTATATATGAAATTTCATAATTGTTTTTGAGATTTGAGTGTTAAATATGCGCACACGTACACCAAAAGTCGCCAAGCTTGACGACTTTTGGCATAGTTCTTGAGGGAGGCACGTGACCGCGGTCGGACCATTACCTAACTTGTGGTAGGACGGTATTGTGTTTGAAATGGATGAATGCCCCTAAAATCGCCATTGACCGTAATGTATTGGAATTCTTTTGAGTGTTCCTGTAGCAGAACTGTAAATGATAGACACTTTTTTAATGGAAAAATTAATTCTCTTAACTCTTTACAGCATATATCACTTCTGAGTCGTTTGAAATAGCCCAATACCTCTAAGAAACGCTTTGATGAATTTCGGCCCATAGAGCATAATGTATTTCGAATCTTTTGGGCTGTTCTGTAGATAAACTTTCCAGTCGAATGGAACCCAAAGGGGAGGTGCACAACTAGATGTTACAACAATCCAAAATATGAAGTTTCGACATTCTACGCCTGATAGTTTTTGAGTTAGGCGAGTTTAATGTATTTCGGCCCATAGAGCGTAATGTATTTCGAATCTTTTGGGCAGTCCTGTACATAAATTATCCATTCGATTGCGACCAAAAGGGGAGGTGTGCACAACTAGATCATAGAACAATCCTAAATATCAAATCTCAACATTCTACGACCAATAGTTTTTGAGATATGCGAGTTACATACATACGTACGTACGTACAGACGACATGGAAAAACTGGCCGCAATAGACCCGCCGCTGGTCAAAATGAGTTGCAGACGCGTTAATATGATCGTGCATGCTAGCCTACGATGAGATGCATCGGAAAAATTCTTAAAATTAAATTTAGAGGTAGCCAAAATCGGGTTTTTTGTCGAAATTTGGCCCCCAAAATTTTTCGGGATCACATTACTTCCTTATACTACGTACAAGGAAGTAAAAAAAAATCTGATGTGTCCAACACATGACTTCCTTGCACGTCCATTAGATCAAAAATATTTTCGACGCACTTCCTCTAAACTTATTTGTTTGAAAGACATAAAATATCAATAACAGTAAGGTTTAGCAATTTCTAGCAAAATATTTCGATATCGCCAAGCTGAGTTCAATTTGAAAGATTTCCTTCTGACACTTTATTTGGCGATATTTCACCAAAAGCCGACAAACTTGAGATAGTCTGCGAGATTTTGGGGATAGCCAAAGTAGTCATTGACCACAGACTTTCAATGAATTGAATGCATCCATACACCTCAATGTATTTAAAGTCATTTGGCTCACCCTGTAAATAAATTCTCAGTCGATTGCTGTCAAAAAAGATATTGAAAACAGTTGGATATTACAATAGTTCTAAATACAAAAGTTCAAAATTCTACGGTTTAGAGTTATACAAAATACGAAATAATTTTGTGCCAAATTTGGCGATATTTCGGTGAAACTCGTCAATGTCGACGACATTTGGCGAGATTTTAAGCATGGACAAACAATGACAGATTATCGCCAAATTTGGCGATGTTTCGCCAAAACTCGCCAAAAACGATGACAAATGGCGATACTTTGGGCATGGACCCAATGACTGACTATCGCCAAATTTGGCGATATTTCGCCAAAACTCGCCAAGGTCGAGGACAGACGGCGAGATTTTGGGCATGTACCAAACAATGACTGTCTACAGTTGTATTATATTGAAGATGTTCATAGACATTAAAGTACTAAAATTCTTTTCGGTGGTCCTGTAAATAAACTCTCCAGTAGATTGGAACCAAAAATCGAGATGCACAACTAGATGCTACAACATTCTTATATATGAAATTTCATAATAGTTTTTGAGATTTGAGAGTTAAATATGCACACACGTACACCAAGCTTGGCGACTTTTGGCATAGTTCTTGAGGGAGGCACGTGACCGTGGTCGGACCATTACCTAACTTATGTGGTAGGACGGTATTGTGCTTGAAATGGATGAATGCCCCTAAAATTGCTATTGACCGTAATGTATTGGAAATCTTTTGAGTGTTCCTGTAGCAGAACTATAAATGATAAAGACAGTTTTTTTAATGGAGAAATTCATTTTCTAACTCTTTACAGCATATATCACTTCTGAGTCGTTTGAAATAGCCCAATACCTCTAAAAAACGCTTTGATGAATTTCGGCCCATAGAGCGTAATGTATTTCGAATCTTTTGGGCGGTCCTGTAGATAAACTATTCAGTCGAATGGAACCGAAAGGGGAGGTGCACAACTAGATGTTACAACAATCCTAAATATAAAGTTTCAACATTCAACGCCTAACAGTTTTTGAGATATGCGAGTTTAATGAATTTCGGCCCATTGAGTGTAATGTATTTCGAATGTTTTGGGCAGTCCTGTAGATAAACTATCCAGTCGAATGGAATCAAAACGGGAGGTGCACAACTAGATGTTACAACTATCCAAAATAGGAAGTTTCGACATTCTACGCCTAATAGCTTTTGAGTTAGGCGAGTTTAATGAATTTCGGCCCATAGAGCGTCATGTATTTCGAATCTTTTGGGCGGTCCTGTACATAAACTATCCATTCGATTGCCACCAAAAGGGGAGGTGCACAACTAGATCATAGAACAATCCTAAATATCAAATCTCAACATTCTACGACCATTAGTTTTTGAGATATGCGAGTTACATACATACGTACGTACGTACAGACGGCATGGAAAAACTGGCCACAGTAGACTCGCCACTGGTCAAAATGAGTTGCAGACGCGTTAATATGATCGTGCATGCTAGCCTACGATGAGATGCATCGAAAAAAGTTTTTAAATTAAATTTAGAGGTAGTCAAAATCGGTTTTTATGTCGAAATTTGGCCCCCAAAATTTTTCGGGATCACATTACTTCCTTATACTACGTACAAGGAAGTAATAAAAACGCATAAATTATTCAGTGAGACACAGTTTTTTTTTATTTTTTTGAAAGCTTACATTATGCCATTCAGTATGAAAATCGTTCATTTGAGCACCACGACTTCACTGTACATACTGCATTCTGTCAACCCAATTTTCCATCACTCTTTCACAAAAATTTGGTGTATTTCACGAATGAATAACACGTTCAATGTGGGTTTTAAATTGCTCAATTGTTACTGGTACTCTTGTCTCTCTGTTCTAAAAAAAAGTAAAGGCCGCTGTCAAAAGCTTGCCAGCGTATCTCCTCCTAAACCGTGGGGATCTGAGTTTCGACTAAGGTGCCCACAGATTCGAAAAATTCCGAGGAACCTGCTAAGCTGATTTGAATTTCGAAAATCGAATTATTTTCGAAGATATTAATAAAAAACTGAAAAAATAAACCGAATGGTTGCCAGATTTGGCATAAAATCTTTCATTCCTTTGCAACAAAGCGTTTCCAAGTATCTAGAAGCGCGTGAAATTTACAAACATGAGTTAGAATGACGCCCATTTTACGCCAAAATAAAAACTATGTGTAACACATTTTGAGTTACTTATTTCATAAAGTTGACAATTTTCAAATAGTAAGTTCGCTTAGACAACAGGAGTTTAGAATGAGCGATTATTCGTTTCTCCAAAACAGGATAATTAATATCTTGAAAATGAAAAATAATTAAAATGCAGATTATGTTAAAGCCGGTTCTCGTCCAGCTGGATTATTTGCTACCAGTAGAAATATTTGGCGGCGTTAACTATGCCATTATAGCAGTTACAGTACACTTTGGATATTGGCTAGCGCGACGAGATGGTTTAATTCGTGGTGCTAAGTACGCCAATCTGCAAACGATTATGTAAATGAAAATATGGGTAACGGTTTTCCGGTAACCTTACATGAACAGTAATTATAGGTTGTGAGCATGTGTAAATCGCCAAATAATGAAAAGTCGCCATGGGTGGCAAGCTATCCTATCTGTTCCGTAGCTTTTATTAACTTTACATGTACGCAAGTCGCCAAATAATGAAAAATAGCCATGGGTGGCAAATTCGCAAGGTGTCTAATAGGTTTTACATTATTAAAAATATACAGCTGAAACAGATGCTCTGATTTTATTAAGCTTTAGCTCCTAATTAAAATAACTTTTGAATGGCAACATTCAATATCATTGTGTTTCTGAGAATAATTTTTCCAGCGATTATAAGCGGAGTCCGCACTCCAGGGGGAATATAGCTCGGGACCCGTACAACACGGATTCCCATAACAAAATATCTTCCGTGTTATGAGGGGGAGGGGGTCTACTGTAGTGTGAAGTTTAAATTTTTATGTACCAATGAACATGCAAGAACCAAGCAATGCGTAGCTCAGTAACATTCTATCTGATCCAATCTTCGGGTTTTGTCTGTTGAAATTATGTCTTTTTTACCAATAAGCCTTATTAGGGGCCGAATGCCTCATACGAAAAGCGAGCGTTAGCGAGTCTGGGGGCCTTGGCCCCTAGTATCATCGAAAGAAAATTCACTTTCAAATTTGTTTACAACTGGGGGCCAAGGCCCCCAGACTCGCTACGCTCGCTTTTCGTATGATGCATTCGGCCCCTAATAAGGCTTATTCGTAAAAAAGACATAATTTCAACAGACAAAACCCGAAGATTGATCAGATAGAATGTTACTGAGCTACGCATTGCTTGGTTCTTGCATGTTCATTGGTACATAAAAATTTAAACTTCACACTACACTAGACCCCCTCCCCCTCATAACACGGAAGATATTTTGTTATGGGAATCCGTGTTGTACGGGTCCCGAGCTATATTCCCCCTGGAGTGCGGACTCCGCTTATAATCGCTGGAAAAATTATTCTCAGAAACACAATGATATTGAATGTTGCCATTCAAAAGTTATTTTAATTAGGAGCTAAAGCTTAATAAAATCAGAGCATCTGTTTCAGCTGTATATTTTTAATAATGTAAAACCTATTAGACACCTTGCGAATTTGCCACCCATGGCTATTTTTCATTATTTGGCGACTTGCGTACATGTAAAGTTAATAAAAGCTACGGAACAGATAGGATAGCTTGCCACCCATGGCGACTTTTCATTATTTGGCGATTTACACATGCTCGCAACCTATAATTACTGTTCATGTGTAAGGTTACCGGAAAACCGTTACCCATATTTTCATTTACATAATCGTTTGCAGATTGGCGTACTTAGCACCACGAATTATACCATCTCGTCGCGCTAGCAAATATCCAAAGTGCACTATAACTGCTATAATGGCATAGTTAACGCCGTCCAATATTTCTACTGGTAGCAAATAATCCAGCTGGACCGAACCGGCTTTAAAATAATCTGCATTTTAATTATTTTTCATTTTCAAGATATTAGTTATTCTGTTTTGGAAAAACGAATAATCGCTCATTCTAAACTCCTGTTGTCTAAGCGAACTTACTATTTGAAAATTGTCAACTTTGTGTAACACATTTTGAGTTACTTATTTCATATAGTTTTTATTTTGGCGTAAAATGGGCGTCATTCTAACTCATGTTTGTAAATTTCACGCGATTCTAGATACTTGGAAACGCTTTGTTGCAAAGGAATGAATGATTTTATGCCAAATCTGGCAACCATTCTGTTTATTTTTTCAGTTTTTTATTAATATCTTCTAAAATAATTCGATTTTCGAAATTTAAGTCAGCTTAGCAGGTTCCTCGGAATTTTTCGAATCTGTGGGCACCTTAGTCGAAACTCAAATCCCCACGGTTTAGGAGGAGATAGGCCAACAAGCTTTGACAGCGCCAGCGGCCTTTACTTTTTTTTTAGAATAGAGAGTTACGACGAATGCTAAGTCGATTAACTTAAAAATGTCGTCCTTGAATTCTTCTCAAATTTCTCTCAACAGTCACATATGAACACTGAATTTGATAAAACAGTTTAATAATTTCGGAACGTTGTTCAAGCGTGTATCTTTCCATGATTAAATGGCAAAGCATACTAAACACAAATGACACAAGAAATGTCAAAACAGAATACGCAGTGTTGTCATTCTAACCATTAAAATTGTATCATCCCTACACCCTTTACAAGCGCGTTCATCTACGCTAAACACTTGCTGCTAGTTTTCCGAAGCACCTCCTTTCGGAATTCTTGAGGAGGTTTCAAATTCAACACTCCTTTGACCCATCAACTCTTCCCCCCTTCAAGGAGAGAGAGAGAGATCGGGCAAGATCGGTTTTCGTGAGAATGGGAATTATTATTATTTTCTCTCCCTCTCTCTTTTCAGCCAACAACAGTTCCAGCCTGTTTGAAATTCTAAATTTAGCACCGTTTGCAAGGCGTCGAAATTCACGGAATGCAGACGATGGTCTCACTTATGTCATTGGCTGATGGATGGTACTTGAACGGTAGCAGAGCATGAGCTTTTGGGGAATGGCATTCAGGATACAGATCTTGTTGCTGATGATTGATCTTCGATATGGATGGAATATGAATAATCAAAAAAAAGATTAACGAGTACAGAGCTATTTTTAGCACTTCCATGAGCGTATTTCGCACATTAAAATAAATAAGCAATAAAAAAAAAAATAAGAAGCTTGAAAATTCAGTCACGTTTATTTGCATAATTGTTATTATTAGCACCACAGTGCTATTAATTTCAACCTTGCTTTTTGTGTAGACACGATTTTGGTACAATTTTCGCGTCGAGTCACTTTTCAAATGTGGGTTTTTTAAGGACTTGTGTAGGGTTTTCTTTAGTTCCCAATCTAAATTCTTGCGGTTTATGTGGGTTTTTTTACCCTTCTACGTTGTTTTTTACCCTATTTTGTACATACTTTTTTTTGTGTGTGTGTAGACACGAGCGGTGTATCACTTTTCAAATGTGTTTTTTTTTAAGGACTTGTGTAGGGTTTTTTTTAGTTTCCAATCTATATTCTTGCGTTTTAGGTGGTTATTTTACCCTACTTTAGAATCACTTTTCAGGAGTGCGCTGATAGAAGACGAAGAATGTAAAACAGTTTTGGTAGGGAATTTCAACATAGATTTCAATTCTGAAGGAAAAACATTTGGAATTACGAACAAATCCGAAACATTATTCTTCAAAAGAATCCACAACAATAGATGCAGTATTTTGAAATCAAAGTATGAGAACAGACTTTACATGAGTGCCTACAGCTATCACTTCCCTTTATAGGGGAGAATTGACTAATAAAAAAACTGGACCCAGCAAGCACTCTGGTGCGTAAATAAAATCTGAAAGAAATTTAGATTTTTTTTTTTTTTAAATTTAGACTACTAGCCGTCAAGATGGACAGTTTCGGCGTCCCATTCCTTACTGTTGTTTATACCCAGAGCAGCGTTGACTCAATGTCTGGACTCATTTCAACGAAAATCATGCTTCTTTGTTTTAACTGTACTTGTCATTCCATTTATTTAGGTTAGGGTTGCCACACATTTTAAGTGTCATCCTAAAAGCCGATGTTGAAACAGCCAATGGCCAAAATGTGCTTTAGCCCAATGCGTGGTGACATTTTTTAGATGGGCGATGAATACTCCTATAGTACTGTAAATTCGATAGTTTAAAGCTGCGAAAAAGTTCGAAAGATCTTGCATTTTTGCGCATCTATTATTGTTATTTTATAATCTAGTTAATGAGTGACATATATGCTTGCTCCATTGGACGTCACTGAACTGTTCATTTGGATTTTTGCACATGTGTTATTGTTATTGCACTCGTGTTTACATCTAGGTGTTGTCGTTCGCAGCGTAGAAATTGCGTCGATTTTGGTACCGCATACGTTAGCGTATTATATAAGTAGACATTTATTACTTGCTGAATTCTTACCGAATAATTTTTCACGCTTTCGTAATTAACCACGAAGTAACCGTTTCCAAAACAGCTTTTGGTCCCGCTCTGTAACGCGACCGGGTTTTAGAGAGTGTAGGCAATTTTAATATTCTGAAAATCTTTAATTACTCGTTTATTGCTACTTGTATTGCTGGACGATTCGAGTCCGTCTAGACGGGTATATGCCATTTGACCGAGTTCTACTTGAAGAGCGATCGTCCTCCGTCACATCACAGGTAGAGGTATGCGCCACCGCGCCGCAGCCACCCGGCATTTGTGTCACGCTGCCGCCGCCGCCGAGGTCTAGGCCGGCGAAGAACGCTGATTTTACAACGCGGCGTTAATCGTCTTCAAAACTTTTTAAATAGGTGCTCCACTGGTGTTGAAAAAGGTGCTCCACTTACATAATATATTAGGTATTACATGACAAATGCTGCCGCCAACATACCTAGGAAGTGACTTAAATTAAAACAAAAGTCGACCGCCGATTTCCTATGCACATATATTCCTGCCTATGTCGTCGATTCTACGTCTACCCTCAAATTCGGCTCGCGGCAGAGCAGTGCTTGTTCCTTCATTTCGCGGTCTTCCTTTAATACCTGACCCGAGTTCCAGAATGAGAAGTGGCATTAGGCATGTGTATATCTATTTCAAAGGGATGTTTGTAAATTGCTCCTTTGTCCAGTAAACAAAAGAAAAATTTCTATTCGCAATACTTAGGTACTATTGAGCTTGTAGCTTAATTTATTAATTTAACAGAGATTAATTTAACATTTCTCCAGCAGGGGATAAATAGTATCCCTGGCAGGGATCCATTAATATTTCTCTAGCCAGGGATATTACATTCTTCAGCCGGGGACGATCCCCGGCATCCCCCCGCCCGTCAATTCGCACCCTGCCTCCCCCCCCCCCTTATATGCGTCCGAGTTTCTCAGTGTATAGTATTTCCTACATTTTCACACACACACACACATTCAAAATCATGAGGGGGACAAAAAATCAAAAAGAGAAAAGGGCCTGAGGAACTGAGTCACATGAACACACACGATATTTGCACTACTCCGTGAGACGTTTTCTCCCGATCTCAGCAGTGGGAAAAACGTCGAATTCTAATTGCGGGCCAGCGTACGGCGGGTCGCGTGCGTACCATGGGAGAGAAGCCGGGAGCTGTGGGAAAAAAATCTGTGCGGTGCGGTGCAGTGCCGTCCTTCGCCAGTGCATCGGGGAGGAGAGGGTGCCAGGAGGATGATTCTTGGGGTGTCATTGCTGCGAGAGAAGTAGCAATTAGGAATACTGAAACATACTTTGTGGATTCCCACTCAGTTTGGTGCCACTGATTTTTGTTTTTTTCTCTCCCATTTATATAAGTTCAAGTGTGAGTCACTTGAATGATTCATGTTGTTTTATTTGTCCATTCAAATTCTTCATTAGTACAGTGATTCAGTGGTGGATCCAGAAATTTTTTTTGGGAGGGGCTAAATTTTTTAAAAAGCTTATTTCACCCAATTAAAATGTACTGTAAATCAAAATTTTAGTCTAAACCAATGTATTAGGCTTTTGGGAAGGGCTAAGTAATAAAATAGGATCATTTTAGCTATTTAAAGTGTATAATAAAGCAAAATGTTACCTTTGAGCAATCTCTTTTGGGGGGGCTGAAGCCCCCTAGCCCCTCCCCTGAATCCGCTACTGCAGTGATTTCGCGATAGGTCGAAGAAAGGTAAATCGAAAATCCAGCCGTGTCGAAGTTTTTACGCTGCCCCCCCCCCCAGACAGCACATAAGCTTAAATCAAGCCTTGACATTTCTTCGAATTTGACGTATTAATACAAGCTTGACAGTTCAATTCATTTTAAGCTTGCAGCAAGCTTGGAGAAGTCATTTGAACTGTCAAGTTTGAATACAACTGGATGACTGCTTGATTTGGAAAGCCACATCCACATAACAAATAATTTAGCATCTGCCATAAATGTACTTGACCATAGAATTAAAAAAAAAGATTCTATATTTCCAAATATGGAAATTCTTCAAAATAAAATACAATTATACTACGAAATTGGTTTCAAAATCAGTCGTTTGTCTCGATTTTGGCCAGTATTGCCCAACATGAGTGTCGCGATATTGAAAGTTTTAAAACGTGCAGTGGCGGCCCGTGGTCAAAACTGTTAGTGCAGCCGGAAGCATATGAGCCCCTCCCCCCTTTCCTCCGGACAGGATTGGAAAATCTTTTACTGAATTCGAAAGCTGGTGGATTAAGCCCTCACCGAGGAAAAAAAAAAAGAAATTAAATAAAAAATGTAAGAGATCCTATTTTACTTCCATAAAATGGACATAAATTTCAACCAGCCGTTCTTATCCTCAAAATTGCAGTCATCCGTGTCTGATTCGAAGTTTCCTTAGAATTTTCTTTTGTAACGATAACTTGAGACGAAAAGAAAAAAAAAAAAAAAGAAAACTTACTTATTTTTTTTATAAGTCAAATCAATCCTCCTTTCTTTTAAACTTGCGAATCGGTCAGTGATGCCCTCATAAAAAGGCGTTGTTTTAATTCAGATATCCATAATTTTAAAAGCTCTTTAAAATTTCCCATGTTTAAAGAATTTTCTCGCTCGCCATGTCCTCTCAATGCCAGTTCTTGCTTACTTAAAAACAATACTGCTTTGATGGGTAATTGTCCATTCATAAGCGTCTATTCAGGCTTACCTTCTTGATAAATTCAGCAATATAAAGTCGAGAGTTTTCCAAACATATATTCTCCTTACCCCCTCCCTCACTTCTCGTCAGAGTCAATCAGTTAGTCGAGTTCTCAAGTTCAGCCGCCGTTAAAAAGTCTTCCATCGGCTGTATCAGCTGCATACTCCCTATGCCGGAGAGGCTGCTGACGTAGCCGTTGTCATGGCAACGGTGCTGCCAATTTTCTTTTCAGCGCTCTGGGCTGAACCAAAGATTTTCCCAATTGAATTGCGGGAAGATTAAAGTGCTTTTTTTTCTGAATGAGCGATCCGGCCACAATATGTTTTTTTGTGTTTGGTTTTTTTCGGAGATTTTTTTAATTTACCGTCGGAATTCCACAATTCTAATCTGAATTTAGGAAAATTAGTAGAATAAATTATTTTAAAGTATGTGCTGATAATTTCAAGTGCAGCCCGGCTGTACTTGCTGTATCCCACGAGCCGCCACTGAAAACGTGTGCTGCTGTTAAGTTTATATTATGCTTATTTCCCTATTAGTAGAGTATCTAAATCACACGTAACATTATTTTAATTTTGATGCATCCCATGGAAAAATAAAAGAAACAGATCAAGAACACATCGGCCACTGATCGATCTCGCCGGAAAACGGCGTGATAACCATAACAGTCACTTCAAACTTTAGTCACATCAGCGCAACTCAGGTTGGCCGAGTGGTTAGGACGTTGGCTTCCCAACCCTTAGATATCTAGTTTGATCCCAGCCGCGGATGCTTGATGGTAACAGATTAAAATAACTTGAAATTTCAGCGTAGAGGGGAAAATGCGTGGAAAAATAAAATATGTGGGGCGAGTTCGCCGACGGGCGCCCCGAGTATTTAGGTAATTTCTTTATTGGAAAATTTTTTAAGCTTGAAATTAAGCTTGCTATGTAAAGCTTAATGCAAGCTGGGCAAGTGTAAACTAGAACACTTGATTCAAGCTTGCATTAAGCTTACGCGCTTAAAATTTTCAAGCTTATTGACTTGATAAATCAATCTTGCTGCAAGTTTGCTGTGCTGTCTGGGCCGTCCAATCCCAGTACGAATTTAAGAGTGGTCGATGAGTCGAACTTACGATAAGTCGGAGATTTTCGTCGGTCCCCAGGAATTCGACTGATCGCGAAATCACTGTATTGTTGCGGAATTACTCTGCTACTCCTGGGGTTCGTCGTTCTAAAGTCGAGTTCGTGTAAAAAGTTCAAGTAAAAAAGTCACTTGTCAGGATGGAACACAAACTTTATTGCTTCTAGAACTTCGTAGAACAATCAGCTGTACACAATTCACAAGCACAATCTAGCAGTAACGTGCTTTTAACAATCCGCATGGATCAGAAGCTCTCACAAATGCTGTATTTCTCACACAAAATAAGTCACTTTTACAGGCTAAAATTCCATGGAAATATTCAAGGGATATAGTACACTATCCCTTAAGACACAGCAATGAAGAATTTACACACAGCACTTTAAAAACAGCTTCACAAAGCAAGCTAAAACACAGCTTCTATAGCACTATCAGTTCACACAAAACAAGCGTACTCAGAGCTCTTCGCACATTGAATGTTCAACTCGCAACTGACTGTCGGGGCGACGCGCTCTTCTATAAATAGCCGGCGCAGGAGGTACAAGAGGTTTCCAGAAAAGTCAATTTCTCGAGGGTTCTACATAAAGCGTGAATTTTGATTACGTCATAGAAGAGAAATGTTAGGTTATTATGCGTTTTTAATGCAGGAAAAACAACTTCCAGGCCCCATTGGGAAAATCGCGCCAAATGACCAAAAAGTCGCCAGACTTGGCGACTTTTGGCGAAATATCGCCAAATTTGGCGCCAAAAATAAGTCCTCAGAAGTGAAGAGATCTAAGCTCTAGGACTAATATTTCTCGAGATTTCTAGAAGCCCATAGAAAAACATATGGGAAAGCGAAACCTCCGTATCTCCGGTTCTAATTGGCCGATTTTGATGCAACAAAAAGCAAACTTTATCTATTTGAAGCGTAGAATACGAATTTTAAATCATTTTAAGCCCCAGAGCAGCGGGTTGCCCCGAAAATTCGTAACATTGCCCCCTTCCCAAGGACTGCACGTCCCGGGCAGTACAATCCCTAGTTAGGAGGTCACACAGGTACCTACACTGTATAACACTTAACAAGATCTTAAGAACATAATTCAAGCAAGTAATCAATAGCACAATAAGCAAATACACATTAATAAAATCCAATATATTACAAATATGTACACTAAACATGGCGTAAGTAGTGAGAGAAAAAAAAAAGAGTTGAAGAAAGAGGAAGAGAAGAGAAAGACAGGAAAGGAATGAGAGATGAAAGAAAAGAGGAAGTACGCCATAGTGACCATAGTCTGAGCTAATTACAACCGCGGTAGATGGCTAGCCGATCGTAATGTACAACTCTTGGCTTCGAGTTTGGTGACTTACGAATCCGTACGATGACGTCATTCAGCCGGTTTAGGACTGTGTAAGGACCGTCCCACGGCGATTGCAGCTTGGGAGACAGGCCTTTCCGTCGAGTAGGATTCCATAGCCAAACTTTGTCACCTGCGTTGAACTCGTGTCCCGTAGCCTTCGTGTCGTAGCGAGTCTTCATCTTTTCCGTGTTCAGATTGATCCGCTCCCGAGCAAAATGATGTACATCTTCAAACCGTGCCCGAAGGTTTTCCACGTACTCCTCTGGCGATGAAGGCGCATCTGGAGGGCGACCGAACACTAGATCGGCGGGAAGACGAAGATCTCTGCCGAACAGCATCTGGGAAGGTGTGAAGCCGGTAGTCTCATGGACGACACTCCTATAGGCCAGCAGGAACAGGGGGAGTTTCTTGTCCCAGTCCTCTTGATTCCTAGATACCAGGAGCGAGAGGTTGTTCAAAATTGTACGATTGAACCTCTCCACCATGCCGTCGGATTGTGGGTGTAAAGGCGTAGTCTGGGTTTTGTCCATTCCGAGAAGTTGGCATAGTCCTTTAAAGACTGCAGAGGTAAAGTTCGTTCCTTGGTCGGAATGAAGTTGCAGAGGGGTTCCATATCTGGAAATCCATTCTTGCACCAGTACCTCTGCTACGGTCGTAGCTTCTTGATCGGGAATAGGAAACGCTTCGGGCCATTTAGAGAAGTAGTCAATGACAACTAGGATGTATTTGTTGCCATCCGAAGTTCGCGGAAGAGGTCCCAGGATGTCGAGGGCAATCCTCTCAAAAGGCGCTCCTACATTATAACGGTGTAGTCTTCCACGGCTTCGTTTCTTCGGGCCTTTGCGGGCGGCACAGGCGTCACAAGCTTGACACCACTTTTCGACGTCGCCTCGAGCCCTAACCCAGTAGAAGCGCTCGCGAACTTTCTGCAGGGTCTTCATTACGCCAAAATGGCCCCCAGTTAAGCCATTATGAAGTTCTTCTAGAACCTTCGGAATCCTCGAGCGAGGGAGTACCAACTGCCATCGGAGCATCTTGCCGTCGTCCGACTCCCATTTACGATACAGGACTCCATTTCTCAGGCGAAGCGAATCCCATAAAGCCCAGTACTGTTTTGTTGCCGGACTGTAAGATGATATTTCTTGCCAACTGGGCTTAGCGCTGGATTTTTCCATAAATTCCACAATAGGTTTGATGTCGCTGTCTGTTAATTGGTCCGCCCGAACATTTTCGTCACTCCAGGGATCTTGAGATGATGCCGATGATGTAACTTGGCGGACAGCGGAATGTTTCAGATGGTAATTTTTCTCTGCCCTGGAGCAATAGCGACAACTGTCTATGCAGGGCCTTCTCGACAAACCATCTGCATTTCCATGAGATGACCCTTTCCGATGACGTATCTCGATGTCATATTCCTGTAATCGCTGTATCCACCTGGCTATTTGGCCCTCTGGATTCTTGAAATTTAGAAGCCAGGTTAAAGAGGCATGGTCCGTTCGGAGCAGGAACTTTCGGCCGTACAGGTAATGATGGAAGTGCTCCACGGCCTTAATGATAGCAAGGAGTTCCTTTCTCGTAACACAATAGTTACGTTCTGCCTTTGAAAGGCATTTGCTCCAGTAAGCAATGACGTGTTCTTGGCCATCTATCTCCTGGGACAAAACTGCTCCAACACTCTCCTTACTTGCGTCTGTGTCCAGGATAAATGGCTTGTCAGGGTGAGGATACGACAGGATCGGCGAAGATGTTAAAGCCGTCTTCAGTTCGTTGAATGCGTCCTCACATTCCTCAGTCCATACAAATTTCTGTCCAGTCTCGGTCAATTTGTGAAGAGGTCTTGCAATTTGAGAAAAGCCCTTCACGAATTTTCGATAGTAAGTACACAGACCGAGAAAACTTCTTAAGTCATGGGTGTTCTCGGGACGACTCCAGTTCTGGACTGCGGACGTCTTTTCGGGATCGGTTCGGACTCCGTGGGCGGATATTATGTGCCCGAGGTAACGTACTTCCCGACGAAACAAGTTGCACTTCGACGGACTTAGTTTCAAGTTTGCCTCTTTTAATTTCTGCAGTACCTTTCGAATGTTCTCGAGATGCTCTTCGAAAGTCCTTCCGACGATGATGATATCGTCCAAATAAACGAGACATGCTTCGTAAGAAAGTCCTCTCAACACTGTCTCCATTAGACGCTCGAATGTAGCCGGTGCGTTGCAGAGTCCAAAAGGCATAACTTACCAAAACAATCGGCGAGGCCCACGGACTAGTCGATGGCTCGATGACGTCATCACGCTGCATCTCCTCTAAAAGTCTGCTCACCTCTTCTTGCTTAGCAAACGGCAGCCGCCTAGGATGGGAGAATGGCTGCCTGTATCTATCCTATGTTGAGTTAAGCTCGTACGGCCAAAGTCACCCGAAGTACGGGAGAAGAGGTCTTCAAATTCGGCTATTACTTTCTCCGCAGCGCTTCTCTGTTCTGCCGTTAACTCCACGTCTTGTATTAATTCCTTCGTCAGGCACTCGGAAGATTTAGCTGTCGTTTGGCTGATGTTCTTATTAATGCAGGTAACAGGAGTGCGTGTCGCCAACACTTCATTTTTCTTTATCACCTTTGACTTGTCCGTCACATTTACTACTCTAACTGGAATTTCTGTTCTCGACAAGTCCACAAGTGTTGCTCCCACAAGTACTCCTCTGATGGAATCACTATTGCTTGGGTGTTCGATTAATCCAAAACGGAATTTATTGCTTTCTTTTACTGTTCCAGAAATTATTGAATCAGTTCTGGGAGGTAGAGTGATATCAGTCTGGGCTATTATTTGCTGAACAGGCAAAACAGTTTCATTTCTAATATCGAACGCAGCTATTTCTTCTGAGTCTGAACGAAGCTCATTATTCTTAAAGTCCAAATTAAATTTGTGTGATTTTAAAAAGTCCAGTCCGAGAATAAAAGAGTCTGTAATATTGGCGACATATACCACATGGTCGTATCTGGCATTTCCAAACGTGATTTCTACTTGCGCTTTTCCGCCCACTTCGATCTTGTCACCTGTCACAGTCTGGAGGGTCAGCGAGGGCGGAGTCCAGATAATCTTCAAATTTAATTTCTTGGCCAGATCCGTCCTTATGATGGTTACGTTCGCGCCAGTATCAATCACCATGTGGCATGGGGAACCATTAACTTATCCCTGTACGAAGAGTCCATTACTGCCACCATTCACTGATGAAATCTGCAAGACTTTTAGGTGGGGCTTTTGACTATATGGCAACCTCCGCCCCGCGAGATGGCCACCTCCTAGTTTCCCTCTTTCATGTTCTTAGATTTCTCTTGCTGGTCTTGAGACTTTCGACCACAATGCTTTTGTACATGGCCTTCGACGCCACACTTCCAGCATTTTACTTTCTTTGGGCCATCTCTCGTTCTATCGGATCTTAATTTTCGTTCTATGAGATCTTCAATTCTCTTCAATCTGTTCTCGACGCTCTCTGTGTCTTTGTCAGCTTCCTCTTGGACCGTGACCGCTCTGACAGCATGCCGATCTTTTCTCACGGCCCGCTGGGCTGCCTCTAGCTTCATTGCAAACACCAGAGCAGACTTCAAATCCTGATAATCCTCCAACATGAGTGCCTTTTGGGTTTCTGGATCACGGATGGCTTCAATAAAATGACGCACCGCCATTTCTTCTCGGACATTATCAAGGTGGTCCATGTAGGCTAGATGACACAGCCTATCTATGTCCGAAGCCAGCTCTTGAAGGGTCTCGCCAGATCTCTGCATCCTTGACTTAAGTTGGATTCTACTATATTCTTTCTGGCACTTCTCTCCGAATTTCATCTCCAAGGCACTGGCAAGGGCGTCAAAATCTCCTATCTTCGTCGCTTCGATAGTTTGCAATACATTAATTGCATCTCCGCTAAGGGAAGCGGCCAGTTGATTAGCTTTCTCGGACTCGCTCCAACCATTGGCTCTGGCGACGATCGAAAATTGGGTCTTGTAAGCTTCCCAGGGAGTCTTTCCGTCATAGGCAGTAAGTTTCACTGCTGTGCGGTGTGAAGATAACCTGATGTTTTCGGGTAACTTTCCCAGCTTTACGAGAGAGTCCAATTTTTCTTCAATTTTAGCTTCACATTCTTCCCGTATTTTCGAAACTATATTTTCTTTCCAATCCAATTTGTCCCCGATTTTATTATTAAATTCTTCACGTAATTCTATCAAGTTTCTTGCTTGGCTTTCTTCTAGTATCGACATTCTCTTCTCCATATTTTCTTGATTTGTCTGTATTTTTTCCTCCAGTCCGGATTTCATTTCTTCCAGTCCGGCTTCTATTTTCCGCTCCAGTCCGGATTTCATCACGTCGTGTGCGGCTCTTAATTCTTCCAGTCCGGTCTTCACATCGTCGTGTGCGGCTCTTAACTCCTCCAGTCCGGTTTTCACTTCATTGTGCGCTGTCTTTAACTTGTCCAATCCGGATTTCATTTCGCCTTGTACAGCTTTTATCTCATCTTGTCCGGCTTTCATCTCATCTTGTCCGGCTTTCATCTCTTTTTTTATCTCATCTTGTCCGGATTTCATTTCGTCTTGTCTGGATTTCATTTCCTGCATCATATTCATGAGCTTTTGAAGTTGTTCTTCCATTTTTTGTCTAGTCAAAACCATAAACTGGAAAATTAAAGTCTTTCTTTAGAACCCCGATTCTGACACCAAATGTTGCGGAATTACTCTGCTACTCCTGGGGTTCGTCGTTCTAAAGTCGAGTTCGTGTAAAAAGTTCAAGTAAAAAAGTCACTTGTCAGGATGGAACACAAACTTTATTGCTTCTAGAACTTCGTAGAACAATCAGCTGTACACAATTCACAAGCACAATCTAGCAGTAACGTGCTTTTAACAATCCGCTTGGATCAGAAGCTCTCACAAATGCTGTATTTCTCACACAAAATAAGTCACTTTTACAGGCTAAAATTCCATGGAAATATTCAAGGGATATAGTACACTATCCCTTAAGACACAGCAATGAAGAATTTACACACAGCACTTTAAAAACAGCTTCACAAAGCAAGCTAAAACACAGCTTCTATAGCACTATCAGTTCACACAAAACAAGCGTACTCAGAGCTCTTCGCACATTGAATGTTCAACTCGCAACTGACTGTCGGGGCGACGCGCTCTTCTATAAATAGCCGGCGCAGGAGGTACAAGAGGTTTCCAGAAAAGTCAATTTCTCGAGGGTTCTACATAAAGCGTGAATTTTGATTACGTCATAGAAGAGAAATGTTAGGTTATTATGCGTTATTAATGCAGGAAAAACAACTTCCAGGCCCCATTGGGAAAATCGCGCCAAATGACCAAAAAGTCGCCAAACTTGGCGACTTTTGGCGAAATATCGCCAAATTTGGCGCCAAAAATAAGTCCTCAGAAGTGAAGAGATCTAAGCTCTAGGACTAATATTTCTCGAGATTTCTAGAAGCCCATAGAAAAACATATGGGAAAGCGAAACCTCCGTATCTCCGGTTCTAATTGGCCGATTTTGATGCAACAAAAAGCAAAATTTATCTATTTGAAGCGTAGAATACGAATTTTAAATCATTTTAAGCCCCAGAGCAGCGGGTTGCCCCGAAAATTCGTAACAGTATGTTATACAAAATGCTTTCCAGTTGCAGATCCGAAGAGGGAAAAGATTGGCTTCCCCTAAGCATACTTTTACACTGTGAAGCGCAATTCAGCAATTTCGCATCAATAATCTTTGAAGTGCATTTTCACATCAATATAGAAGATCCACTAGATTGACTCCTCGACGGTGAAAAAGTGCAGCCGTTGCCATCGATCCATTTACCGTGTATACTCGCGTAATAGTCGCAACCCCTGTTTTGAAGCAGAAAAAATAGATTTAAATAGTGTGTAGTAAATTTCCCCGTATAATAGTAGCACCTACTCACCATGAAAAATTGGCAAAAAATAAGTGAGACTATTACACGAGTCAGTACGGTAACTACCAACAACATGGCGGTCGATCGAATACCCACTTGGCGCCACAGAGCTAAAGAAGTTTTTTGACGCAACTGGCCACACAGTCAGCTGTGTTAGAAAACTTTAAAAAAAAAGAACCAACACGCTTAAAAAAAACTAAATTCGCTCCGAAGGATTTAAAATTGGGATAAGTTTGTCTCGATTTTAAATCTTTCGGATCGCGAATTTAGTTTACTTTTTCTTTTCTTTTCTTTTTGTTTTTTTTTAAGCGTGTAGGTGCAAGACATATGATGCGTCTGTTTAGACGCACAGAAGCAGGCCCCGATTATCGCACGGGCAATTGGTGCACGTGCCCTGCGCACACATGCAGAAATGGCTCAAAAAAGTGAGTTTAACCCTTTAGTGCGCAGTTTGGCACATATGCAAAGCTACATTTCCATGCATCCTTTCAAAAATATTCCAATGTAAATCCAGTTTCCCCAGACAGCACAGCACATCAAACTTGCAGCAAGCTTGATTTATCAAGTCATTAAGCTTGAAAATTCCAGACGTGTACGCTTGATGCAAGCTTGAATCAAGTGTTCTAGTTTACACTTGCCCAGCTTGCATTAAGCTTGACATTTCAAGCTTAAAAAATTTTCCCCAAAAAAAATAATTTCTAAATACACGGGGCACCCGCTGGCGAACGCGCCCCACATACTTTATTTTTCCGCGCATTTTCCCCCTCTATGCTGTAATTTTAAGTTATTTTAATCTGTTTCCATCGAGTGTCCGTGGGTAGTATAGAACCCGGGACCTTTCGGTTAGTAGCCGAGCGCGTTATCCACTCAGCCACCGGAGCCTTGTGTAGCTATGACTAAAGTTTGAAGTGAATTATTAAGCGGTTTTCTGGCCAGATTGATAAGTGGGCGATATGTTATTTGTTTTTTTTTTATTTTTCCACGGGATGCATCAAAATTAAAATAATTTTATGTGTGATTTAGAGACTCTACTAATAGGGAAATAAACATAATATAAACTTAAGAGCAACACATGTTTTAAAACTTTCGCAACACTCGTGAGCAATACTGCCGCTGGCCAAAATCGAGACAAACGACTGATTTTGAAATCAATTTCGTAGTATAATTGTATTTTATTTTGAAGAATTTACATATTTGGAAATATAGAATGGGTTTACTTACTTAACACAAATTTTGTGTTAAGTAATCTGAAATCAAAGAAACAGATAGTTAAACGTTACTTCGAAATGCTATATCGCAGTTGCTAACATAACATGTATGGAATACAAACACTTTAGTCATTTTTGTAAATATTTCTTATAGTAACAAATAATTGAAAAATTTTGCTATTTTTTAACGCTAAAAATTCTCTTTACAAATGTGGTTAGTTATTTTCCTACATATTGGTATGCTATATCGATATAGAGCATTTCGAAGAATTAAAAATAAGTTTAAATTAATTTATACAAATGTAAATTTTGAATTATTTTCATTGTTCATACTTTATAATTAAGAAAATTATTTAACTTCTGATTTTTTTTTTTTTTTTTATCCTTTGTAATTTTATTTTAAAACTACAAAAGTGTAAGATGTAAGATTTTTGGGCCCTAAAATCTGTAAGATTATTGAATTATAATTGATTAATGAAAATTATTTAACTTCTGATTTTTTTTTTTTTATCCTTTGTAATTTTATTTTAAAACTACAAAAGTGTAAGATGTAAGATTTTTGGGCCCTAAAATTTTATTTTAAAACTACAAAAGTGTAAGATGTAAGATTTTTGGGCCCTAAAACCAGTGCATTCACTTCAATCTGCACTGGTAATAGGCCCTGGGCAGTTGCCCCGTTTGCCTTGCCGGTAATATGGCACTGGTAATAAGATAAACACATCTTTTACGAACTTTCAGCAAATTTGAGGACGCTAGACAATTAATGTCCATTCTCTTACACAGATGGCGCCATCAACGCTCCTTTAAAAAGGAAAAATCAAGCGAGTAGCAATTGCCAAGCTTAAATCAAGCTGTATTTAAGCTTGACAATTCAACTTGGCTCCTGCAAGCTTGCTGCCAGCTTAGAATGAGTTGAACTGTCAAGCTTGCATTTTTGCGTCAAATTCAAAGAAATGTCAAGCTTGATTTAAGCTCATGTGCTGTCTGGGTCCTATGTCGGTTTATAAAGTATTGCTCTTTGGTTTAGTAGTTTGGGTAGTATGTAATAACAACTTCTAATCGGTGTTGTCGTCTGCATAATTTTTTCAGAAATTTATCCGTTACTCTCAAAATTAATATAGGAAATTTCTCTTATACTCGAATACTGTTTTGAGTGGTTGTACAAAATATTGACATTTCTAGAAAAATACGCACATTAAAGCGTTACAGCTGCCTGTAGGGGCACAAGAATGTTATAGTCAAGCGCAGGACCTACACAAAAGGGTAAGATCTAGCTTTGCCTAGCTCGCTGTAACCTCGAAGACGCGGTTCCATAGGCGCACCCACGGGGGGGGGCTATGGGGGCTCAAGCCCACCCCCCTAAAGGTGGACAGTTAGAAGTGAAAAATTTAAAAAAATGAAAATTGTCACTAATGAGTTATTACTATTATTATTATTTATTGTCTTCAAATTATTTCTAAAGTATTTTTTACCTAAAAAGATGTTAGTTTTTAAATAAATACTTACAGAGAGTTTATGAAACACTGTTAAAGTCGGTTACAATATCACTGAAAAAATCAGATAATTATTTATGACTCTATTATGAGTTTTTGCTTGTGGGCTTGTGTTGTATGGGCAAATCAAATGGTACAGAATATTTTGACATTAAAAGAGGGTTGTAACTATTATCGATCTCCCTATAATCGAATTCAGCAGTATTTTCAGCTCAGCCCGCCTCACCATGGCACAGTGGTTACGCCACTGAAAATGGTAGACGGTCGAGGTGTGAAGGTCCCGGGTTCGGGTCCCATCGCACGACTGTCGATCTAACGGTCTGGAGTTTTGGTAGGTTTTCTCCAGATGTAACGTGAATACGCGTTAGAACCCTTTAGAAAGTCCTCCTACCATGGCACCCCCCTCCAGGGCAGATACCCCGCGATACCACACAACATAACAACACATTCAGCTCAGCCCCCCCTAAACTAAAATCCTGGGTGCGCCACTGCGCGGTTCACTATACTATAGGAGGAGTTGCCCATTTTTTCCCTCGAAATCTGTGACCGCCCCGCCACTATTTTCTTGACTGATTACGAATGCTTCATGCCCAATGAAATCCGAAAATGAACGCCTCTCAATCGACGTAAAATAACCCGGTCGTAGAACACAGCCGTCATCGACAGCTTTGTCGTCCCCGACACAAAAGGAACTAAATGCCCAACATCCCACTCCACAATCGACCATTGTTTCCATCCAAAAAAAATAAAAATAAAAAATTGCCCATTTCAAGGACGAAAACACACACATATCTTCCCCGGCGTTTAAAAAAAAAAAAAAGCAAAGCTCACGACACTTTTAGGAAGTCCCCCAAAGTAAAACAGCTCCCGGCTCGACCTCAACTTTGACACAATCGGTGACCTCTGAGACACTGTTAAAGAAAAGAAAAGAAATAAGAAAAGCGGAGGATGAAGGAGAGAGAGAAGATACTACTACCAGTTTTTGACTTTTTCTGTCGGCACGTCGAAATTAAAATAAAAGCGAGGTGTAGGAGTCGTGGGCCCCATCACGCCTACGCAACAATACCTGGCGAGCTGGACAATCGGGAGCTAGCATTCCCATGTGCCGAGAGCGCTTGTGGTAGTAGTATCCTTTTGTGTGGCGTGCGAATCTGTACTCTTTCCCAGAGATAGGCGTCGAACGGCTTTTCCCAGTCCCAGCGAGAAGATGGACCTATATAATTTTTCTCTTCTCTCCCTAATCCTGGGAAGCTAATCATAAGCGTAGAGTTTTCAAAATTATTGGGGGGGGCGGGCCCCACAACCACATATATTTACGTCAGTGGTGTATATACATATATGTGAGTTGCAAAAGTCGTAACCCCCCCCCCCCATGAAAAATTTCTGGCTACGCAACTGATTCACGTACATATAACTTACTCATAGTTGCCAACTACTATGGAATATAATTATCCACTTTTTCCACATGATTTTTCGGCTTAAAATATAGCAAAATTTTTGTGATGCGCGCGCGAGCTGGTTACTATTTTGAAAAAAAAATAATTTAAAAATATACTGTTTACAAAAAGTGGTTAGTTGTATTCCGTAGTTGTGGGCAGCTATGACTTACTATATATAAGTGTAAATGATTGGAGGCGCTCGAGCTCTATGGGTCCATAGAATTCTACACCAATGTAAGGTAAGTATCCATGTTAGTATCTTCCTACCATGTTATAAGTTAAAAATAGAAGCAAAGTAAAAAATCCATAGGAGGAAAAAAAAAAACATTTTCGATGAGATAGTGCATTTTAGACACATCTGAACGTTTCTTCATTTCATACTTTACATTGCATAATCTGATTTTAATGAACCAGAGCCTGGCGAGGGCAGCTTATAGTAACATTGTGTGTTACAGGGCGTCACAATGAATACTAAATCATGATTGAAATCAAAAGATGAAAACATTTTAAAAGTAAAGGTTTAAATGGCTTGAATACTTCTTTTTATGCTTGTATAAATTAGTTTTCTGCATTGAGTGATAAATTATTGGGTGGACTCAGCCCCTATTCACAATTTATTGGGGGGGGGGGCTCGAGCCCCACGGGCCCATATAAATCTACGCCTATGGAAGCTATGGCACAATCTCCGGAATATGGAAGGGAATTTGCGAACTGAATCACGATGAAGGAGGCCCTTTCTGGGGAATTTAGAGAGAATAGAATATTAGACTATATGTAATGCAGTGAAATCTGCTAAGTTGGCCTAGTGATGGGCATGAATCGATTATTAAATCCATTCGAATCAATCGATTTCGAAAAATTCATTCGAACGCCCAGCACATAGCATTCGAATAGCATCGGTTGAAACGATTAATCGTGATTACAACTCGAATAGGGAAACGGGTAATCGCGATTAATCGTGAATCAATTCGCATTGCAAAATTGCGAATAATCGCGAATACTATTCGAATAGTGGAATCACGAATATTCACTATTCGATTAATCGATTATTGGCAATAATCGAAATCGATTAATCGATTATGGAAATCATTCGAATGGAGCATCGCTAATGCTGACCATCCAGTGTTTCCACGATTTCGTGGTCAACTTAGACGAGTGGTCAACTTATCAAGGGTACAGTACTTACATTTGATTCTCGAATTTTATCATCTGCGTACTGATACGTTACATAGTACATGTAGTATAAGTGGTATACTACAAAATTATATAAAATATGTGAAATCGAAATGATACAAAACGGGAATAATATTACATATTAGGGTTGAACGTTAATTATACGTGCATAATGTTACTGTATTAAATATTAGCTATTGGTTTATTGTCATAGTACGTATAGTTACTATGTATACGGCATACAATAAGTTGAGCAGAAACAAGTTAATTTAATTATGAAACTCAATTTATTACTGTATTAATACGTTTTGCATAGTGTACGTATTAGGGAATGCAATCCTGCACTGATTTTGGTTCTGCGAGATTTCGGGATTGAGATTTTATTCCACTAAACATTAATATCAATAGAGAAAAACAGGAAAAAGAAAGATAACAATAACAAGTTTAACTTTAAAAAAGATAATTTAGCTAAGAACACAAGCCCATTATCAACGTAACTTGTTATAAAGTCTTTAGTATCTCGTCTTTTCATTGTAATCCAGTTTAACTGTATTTCATGTACTGACAAGTTATTTATTAAAAAACCAACTTTTTGGCGGGAGGGGTAAAAAATATTACAGAAATAATTTGAAAACAGATAGTATTTTAACTCATTAAGTGACAATTTCCCATTTTTGAAAGCTTTTCACTTGTAACTCTCCTTGAGTGCGCTTATGGTAAAGATTCAGCGTTCTAACCTACCGCACGGCTAATGGGACTTTTGGTCCGTTTTCTCCAAATGTAACGTGTAAATAAGCATTAGAATTAGAAATAACCCATTTTTGTATAAAATGTATATGCAGGCATTTTACAGATTTCATGTCTTTATATATATATTAGGTTGTAACGAAAGTTTCCCGCCACCGCAAACATCGTCAGCACACACTTCTCGTTGGCGTATTGGCTCCTATTTTGTCAAACGATTTTGGGCATTTGAAAGAAAGAGGTTTACTTTATAACACTGTGTTGTGAAATCTGTGGAAAATATAGTTATCATTCAGTATAAGGTGTCTCAAATGGAACTATCACTCTAGAGGATTAGAACCATCCTTTATTTCCAGTTGTGTTGCAAAAAGTCAGCTACATAATATCAACGAATTACGAGTACAGCTTTAAGTACTATTGTTGTATCATGTGACACTGTGCAGGTTTGGTACCGAAAGTTCAAAAACAGTTATCTAAGGAGTTAGAAGTGAGTTTTTCAGGCAGATAGGGCGGAAAAATTTCGTTACAACCTGATATATATATATATATATATATGCTTTTTTAAAAAATGAAGTATATTACAAGAATTTTGTAGGCAATTAAGTTCTCTACAAGACTAGCTGAGGATTTTTATTGTACGATCAGGTGTTACGGAGTTATTGGGATATAAAGTTGAAATTAACTTAAAATTTTGTTAAGTACGCAATTTCAGTCTTTTTGGGGTGCTACTATAACGAGTCAAAAAACTTCAAATACCAAATTTGTTGGAAATTTTGTCCTCGCGAGTCTTTAATTAGCTTTTTTGTGCTAAAACGCACCCTATGCGAAATATTGAAAAAAGTCCGAAAATTTCAAATGATTTTGATCACTGAAAATTCTTCTATAGTCATACGAAGTCGGAAATTAAAAAATTACCCTATCTTTTGCAAAGTGAGATGCACCTTTATACTGGACTATACGGGCAACTGTCTAATGAAGTTAAAAAAAAAAAAAAAAAAAAAAAAAAAACATGCCTGTGTGAGGTTGCACCACTATTAAAGCAGTATCTGACAACGTTTCTGAACCTGTTTATATATGTGTATATATATATATATTAATAAACAACTCCGAACGGCATACAATGAGCATTCATCATCGCAGCCTTTCCCCTCCCGAACAGTTGATATAAAACTACGCTGACGTAATAGGCGAAAACAAGAGTAAACACGGGCAATTCGTGGGAATTCCGCATATTTTCACATCGTATGGGATTCGGAGAAACGCTTTTTTCCCAAAAAATGGCTTCCATAATAGATTTGACTTCCCCTCCTTTTTTTTTTTTACCGTTCGCTCGCTCCATTATGTGCAATTGAATCCCATTCGTAGGAAATGTTAACCTTGTATTTTCTAGCATTGTGGGAGATTATTATGGTACACCTTGCTGCTCTTTTTTTTTATGTATGTATGTATTCATAGAGGGATTGTTGTATCAGTAGCTGTAACTAACTGCCGGTGTAATGCGTTATGCTGGGCGGGCGAAGTTTCCGGTTAATATGTGCGAAAATAACGTAAGCCGGAGGAGCAGACGACGTAGGTTGGGGGTGAACAGAGGTGAAGAAACCCTTTAAAGTCACAGCTATGACTATATGGGGTTAAAGTTCTTTTTCTTCCCTTTTTTCAAAAGATGAGTGAAGGTAACATGAAATTCATGGCTTCAGTTCGGATACATGCTTTACTTAACCCTTTAACGCGCAGCGATCCCGCTCAGTGAACACCAAACTCTGACGTTTTGGCTGTTGCCAGTCACGAAGACTAGATTTGATTTCTATAAAAAATAGTGGCGGGTGACACAGCTCCACGAGAATCCTTTACTTTTTAGCACGTCATTTCCTGTCAAAAAAAAAAAAAAATGTCGCGATTGTTTAACAGCACTGACATCTGCTGAAAAATGGAAGAATTCGAGAACAGCTGGATAGGTTGCCCCATCCTAAAAAGGGCAGCCGTTGCCATCGCTCGACTTAACTACCAGCAAGAGGGCGGACGATCGACAGCCAGCTGTCGTCAAAAAAGGGTCTCTAGATCTGTGGCACGCGATTAACGATTCGATCGACCGCCATGTTGCCGGTAGATGAATCGAGCGATGGCAACGGCTGCCCTTTTTTCAGCATCGGGAAATGGTAGTGCTTCAAAGGGTTCATGGATAGAAGGATTATTGAAAATTGAGTCATTTCAAATTAAAAGTTTAAATTTTGAGCATTCGAGTTTTTTCAGCCTTTCTCAAAAATTTGATTTGTTTTTAATAATTCAAAGTAAACCACGAGGAAAGGAAATTTTTTCTGTTCAAAAATTCCAAATAGAGACATTTTTAACCGATTTATTAGCGTACAGCACAGGGCCGTACCCAGGAAATAATTTCGGAGGGGGTCCGACATTTCGGGGGGGGGGGTCTGACTTATTGAATATCATCATATTATATATAAATATACTCTCCCGCACATATAAATATATAGATATTGTGATAATTTAGGGGGGGGATGTCCGGACCCATAGGACCACCCCCCTGGGTACGGCCCTGGTACAGCCTATACTCAAAGTTAGCCCTTTGTTGCAGGGCCTAGCTGCAACCTTTTTGTGCCTGGGGCACTTTTCAAATTTTGTGCCCCTATATATATATAGCTGGCTCAATTTTTGCGCCCCTGTTCGCAGCTTTAAACTCAATTTTTTGGGCCGACTTTCTTATGCGTACCCAGGCACGTGCCATAATAAGAGCGAGAGCCTGGTTTTTCTTTTATGGTTTTCTTTTATTCATTTCTAAACGGTTTTACTTCCTATTAATATGCTTCACCTTCAACTAACTGATAGCGTATCTCGTCGAGATCAGTCAAATACTCAGAAGTCAGAAATATCATTCGGGAATGAGTGTCAGACCCGGATTACCAGATTTTTGAGCCTGAGACTGGCAGAAAGATGAATTCTTATAGAAATCGTTCCGTTTGGGGGGGCGCATTACAAACTGACATGCGTAAATCAATATGCTGTTTGCTGCTCGAAAAGTAATGGAAACGGAAAGAAAATCCGAAAAAAAAAAAAAAAATAAGACACGAAATGCTGTTTCCCTCGATTGTGGCGTAAGGACGTTGCATTGTGCTGTTAAGTAAATTTTTACACGAATTGGGACAGACGCGCAGAATATGCAAAACGAGAAATGATCCAGGTTTCGGTATAAGTCTCGCGCTTTCGTATAGAGGTCTCGGCTCGCATTCCCAGGTCTCATCTCGCATACCGATGCTTCATCACGCAAAAAAACGGGAAACCTCGAGAAGTCGCCTCGCGTCTAACACACACATACACAAAATATTACAGGGTGTCCAGTGCTAATGGTGCCCAATGGCTATTTGCTAAACCGTTTGTCAGAGACACATTCCCTACTAGCAATTTTGCTCGGGCTACCACCGGCCACGTAGCCAGCCGATGATGGCCCGAGCAAAATTGCTAGTAGGGTTGTTCCAGTTGCAAATATGCTTTAAACTGTATAATCTATTATATCAGAAACAATAGAAGTCAATAAATCAGTCCCTATAAAAATTACGGTACTTAAATTTTTATACGGTCCCCCTATCAGTTATATTTAGAATTTTTTTCTTTATACAATTTCAAGCACAATAGGGAAAAAAAAAAAAATCGCCCTTCTACGACCAAGCAGCAAATATTTTGACTTAAGTCACTTTTCCAAGTTTAAAAAGTCCCGTTACGGTAAACCGTTAAGGGACGATATAAATATTGAAATTTTAAATTATAGGTTTTAATTTCATTTTTTTTTGGGGGGGGGGGCATAATGCCGAGAAAGCAGCAAAACTAATTTTAGAGCTAATCTTTAAGCAGAAGGTTATAGTCAGGCTCTATAAAAATCCGTCAGGCTCTATAAAAATCCGTCAGGCTCTATTTATCCGGGATCAGACTTACTAAATCGTATCTGTGTAGCATGCAGATGTGTAGCACCGAGTATGATGCGCAAAGTACAGGAAGAGTTTTCTACACGGGTGCATATTTATATTGCTGCCGATGGAAGCTACTTTTGAACAAATGTTACGCTAACAGAATTTTAATATTATTTTAAGTTCCTAAAATGCATATATTTGTATTTTAAAATGTTTCATTTTCTAATTTGATGTTTAATGAAGTGTTTTATATACTTGTTTGTTTGTTTGTTTTTTAAGTTATTTAAGAGCAGTTAATCTAAAAAACTCCGAAAAAATTCTAGTATCAGTATAAGCTATATATTATGTTAATTTATTGGATACACATAGTTAAACGTTAATCTTCTTTATTGCAATTTACATTAATAAAATAGCTAATAAATATGACAAGGCTCAGAACCATGTACAGCTGCGGAAAAAAAAAGTCCCACTTGCTCTTTATTTCGGCATCGTTCGTCGTACAGCAAAGTTATATACACCATTCGTTTTCAAATAACGCATACTTTAATTTACTATTAATTTAATTTGCATAAGGGGCCGTCTTCCTATTTAATTATGCATCAACTTCGTTTTTCTCAATGGCAACACTGTATTTTGACTTTATTAAACGAAAGAAAACCTTCAAGTTACCCTAAATATAAATTTTCACCCATTTTCTACGATAATTTCCGGAGATATTGAGAGTTATTTTTTGCGCGTTTTTAAGGGACTTTCTACAAATTGAAAAGCGCTATTTGTAGGTTCCGAACTTTTCGCTTTTCATTCATTTCGCTCGAGAGAGTTAAAAGAAATAAATGTTATTTTCAAGGAAAATATTGTTACCATCTCTCTTAAAGTTTTTTGTACTGAGAATATCAAGGGGAGAAAGTAGAATGTTTAGTCAGAGGTCCAAATGACCCGTGAATTCATAACTTCCTTGGCTCGTACTCAAGACTTGAAGGAAAAATGCAAAACGACTGCTCACGATTCTGAAAATCTTTCTAATTTTGAAATTGTTATTAAGTATTTCCCTTCATGGTTATCTTAGACAGGTGAAATGTTGGCAGGGGTGAGAGGCTGTTCGCTGCTCTTCTGACTGCAAGTATGAATGTTACCCAGCTACGGTCGAACTAGACGAACGGTTTCATGATTGAAAATTTATTTGTTTGAATTTCATGTAAAAAACGCAGTTATTTTTTTGCTGAGCCAGTATTATCACTGTGTTTGTTATTTCGCTTTCTTCATTTAATATTATTGTCTACAATGAGCAATATTCTTATAAGACTTTTGGTGGTACTTTAATTTATTGTCTGATGACAATTTAGAGAGAAAAACGTGATTTTGAATGTTTTTTGAATGTTTGCGAAAATATGGGGAAGTCCAAAGACCTAATGTTTCCAATATTAAAAAAGGTCAAATTCATGCCTGGAATGTTGAGGATGTTAGTCTTTCAAAAATAGGATGTTGTGTATTAGAAGACATATACATCCACTGCATCTAATTCTATACCTGGAAAATATTTTATTTGGGAAAGCAACAAGCAGACGCAACAATAGAAGCTTTATAGAATCACCATCAAACTCTAAAAACCTCTAACTTATTTGCTTCAAAATTTGATTTTTTTTTTAATACCGCTATCTTTTACTGTGTTTTTGAGTAAAAGAAATCTAATTTAAGCTTATTTTAAACAGTTTTCAAAAAATTGTCACTTAATAAATTTATATAGGGTCCCTTAACTCATGAAAATAACACATTTTATTTAATATAAATTAAACTACTGAACGTAAAAATTTGAAATTTTGCACAGCCATGTAATATTACTTTTTGCATCTATTTCCATCGAAATTTGGCTAGGTCGCTATTCATAATTTTTTTAATATTAATTTAATAATTTATAATTCATATTAATATTTTATTAAAAAATCATAGTAATAGTGAATTATGTTTGGGTCGTTTAGTTCTAATAGTACGAATAAAAATCAGCTTCTTATCATGAATATTATATGAGATATGATTTAAAGTATGAAAAAATATTTTAACATATGGGGAGGGGGATTTTGGGTGCTCATAACTCGCCCATTTTTGGTTCAAATTTATTGAAAATGGGTATCCGGGGTTAAAATGAGCTAAATTTTTGAAATATGAAGTGAAATCTAGGGGTTGCTATTGGGAAAAAAAAAGTTGGTGTGAATTTTAATATGTAGATGTCTCCTTATATAATTTTTATGCATAGCAAATTAAAGTGTACGTCAATCGAAAACGATTGGTATCTGTAACTTTTCTGTATGACGATCGACGGCCGGAAAAAGTACAAGTGGGACTTTTTTTTTCCGCAGCTGTACATTAATTTTTCTCAAATTCATTTTGTGTGCCTCCATATTTCGCTGCTCGAAACTTTAAGCAGCTGTAACTCTGTGAATTTTGGTCATAAAAAGAAGATATTTTTTTTTTTTTTTTTTTTTTTTTTTTGTGCATGAAATTGTGTAAAGAAAAGTTTTCTAAATGTAACTGGTAGGATCGGGGGACAGTATAAAAACTTAAATTTCATAATTTTTATAGGAATTGATTTCCTGACTTCGATTGTTTCTGACAAAAATAGATTATACAAATATACAATTTAAAGCATTTTCGCAACTGGAACTATGTCTCTCTCTCTCTCTATATATATATATATATATGAACAATTTGAGAAAATGTAAACTTCAAAATTAATTGTAAATATAAAAGAATTTTTTTAAAGGTCTGTGAAACATTCTTTACTTCAAGGAAAGTGTTATTTCCGGGAAGCATACATTCAGGGGAAATCGTGTTCAAAAATTGTGCAGTTAAAAATAGAGTAAGAAATTTAAAATGAGTATTTCAGAAAAAAGAAAAATTTTCCTTTTTTCCCATTATGTTTAATATGTTTTCTAATTTTACGCAGTAAAAGATGACATTTTAGTCAATTTTGACAATTTTGGTAAAATTTGACACGGCTCACTTCTTTACTTCAATTTTACCTATGGACCGATTTAAAAACCTTTTTTTTTTTGCGGAACTTTTGTGAATAAAAGTGTTTTTAAAATATTTAAAAAAAAAACAATATTTCTGAACAAATGTAGGAAAATGTAAACTTCAGAATTAATTGTATGCAGTGGCGCACACAAGGGAGGGGTCCAGGGGGTCTGGACTCCACCTAAAGGAAATTATCAACTTAACTTCGTAAAATCATTATGTAGTTTTTGAAATTGTAATATATTATAAGACTATTAGATTATTATTTTCAGCTGTTAAGATAAGTAAATAAAAGCATAATTCAAAAGCATGCAGCATTGAATGGCGGGGAAGTATAAAGTCTATAAAGTCACCGTTTATAAAGTCTTTATAAACGGTGTTTACGAGAAAAAAATGTTATGTACCAAATTTTTTCAAGCGGTTCGTGTCACATCTTTATTCCTGGCCACCCCCCCCCCTCACACACACACACACCAAGAGAAAATCCTGTGTGCGCCACTGATTGAATGTATGAGAGAATTTTTTTAAAGGTCTGTGAAACATTCTTTACTGCAAGGAAAGTGTAATTTCCGGAAAGCAAACAGATAGGGGGAATCGTTTTCAAAAATTGTGCAGTTAAAAATAGAGTAATAAATTTAAAATGAGTATTTCAGAAAAGAGAAAATTGTTCCTTTTTCCCAATTATGTTAAATATGCTTTCTAATTTTACGAAGGAAAAAAATGAAGTTTTAGTCCTCATTTTTGGTAAAACTTGACACGGCTCACTTCTCTGCTTCAATTTTACTCATGGACCACTTTTAAAAACTTTATCGGAACTTTTGGGAATAAAAATGTTTCTAAAATATTTTTAAAAAGAGAAAAAAGATCAGTAAATACAGATAAATTCAAAACTTTATGCAGGAAAATGCAATGGTAAAATTAAAATATGATATTTGAATAAACAAACTAATGTACGTATTAAAATCAAAAAATTAATAGTGAATTAGATAAAAAATCATAAAAGCATTACGCGTTTGATTCCGATGTCTTTTGTGATTTATTAAAGTGCAGTTTTAAAGTAATAAATTTTTTGAACTATAATCTTCCTCGCAAACCACTTTAGCACAAGCCTCCAGTTGGGAACCACTAGGGTAAAGACTTTATATTAGATGCGTACGTACTGGAATTCAGTACAGTGAAACCTCTGAAAATTGGACACTTGCAGTTTTTCCAAACAGTTTTTAACTCAATGTGGTCTAAGAAAGTGTGACTTTCATGTTGACCCCCACCCCCAAAAAATTGTCGGTATTGGTATTTTTACTGTATTAAATTCTTGTATTATTGAAAAAGAATACATGAACTTTTTTTTAAAAATAATGATAATCGTGAAAATTTATTTATTTACGGGCATAAGTATTAAAGAAAATGCGTGCAAAAAATCTCATACAGGTTAACCAAAAGTTAAAAAAAAAATACAGAATAGCTTATGTACAGAGAAAACAAATATTTAAAATATATAATGATTTGCAGTTTAGTCCAAACTGCATCCATTAGATGTGAAACTTCCAGTTTAATTTTTCTGTAGTTTACAAAAATCTGTACGAATAGAAGAATGTTTCTTTTTGTGTGTGAGTGCATGAAAATAGACATAAAATACATCATAGTTTGGTGAAATAGCCAAAGGCATGTATTCTCCTCACCTCTCCCCCTCTCCCCCGCTCGAAAAAGAACATATTTTGAACTATCATCATTGTCCACCTGAAGGGCATACTAACGGCAAAGCAGTATGTTTCATGGAACTTTCAGGGGGAAAAAATCGTAAACACAAAAAAATCGTTTCCAAAAATGGGCCGGGGAGTTACTTGTTTAGAGAAATACTGCAAAATCCTAATGTTTACCTTTTTATTCCCCATGGTGTTTCGTAACTCCTATAGGTTCATGGTTTGTAACAGTTCAAAGTATAACTTGTAAAGGGGCATTCTAAATATTTTGAGTCTCCAGCGCAGCATTTAAATTTTTCAAAAAGCCGTTTAAAAATTTCATGATTTCCGAAGAGAACAGCGCTTTAATAATGAAAAAAAAAGAGGTGGGGAAACCCTTTAAGTCAGGCGCGTAGCCAGGAAAATTTTTCGGGGGGGGGGGATATGAACTTATATGTGTATAAATCAAGGGCGGCTCCAGACTGAATTTTCGGAGGGGGCCATTGAACTTTTTAGCTGGGCATATACATTGTCCATAATGCAAATTGAATGCATGAAGTCGTGAAGTATGCGAATCTAAAGTTAAAAAACAAAACTTCGGAGGGGCCATGGCCACCATAGCCCCCTCACTGGAGCCGCCCTTGGTATAAATAGACGGAATTTCATCACTAATCCAAAAATTTCGGGGGGATATATCCCGATATCCCCCCCCCCTGGCTACGCCCCTGCTTTAAGTCATAATTTCTACTTCTTGATTTGGTAAAACTTCTGCAAGAGAAGTATGTTATTATGAACGGATTGCAAAGTTTTAATTCCTCTGAAATTTCTTCGCTTAGATTTTGAAGCCCCCCTCTCCGAAATAAGAATCCTGGATACGCCCTTGTCTCTCATGTTAGGTCTAATCAAAAATCAAACCAGAGATAGAAGGATGCCAGTCGCTGACAACACAGGGGGGGAGGGGGGTACTGAAAATTTGTTTTCGAGAGCGTGAGAAAAACCATATATCAATGGCGTGGGAAAGAGAGACAAAGTGAAAAGATAAGGATCCTTTTTATCCAAAAGTTTCTACAATTTCCCTTTTTATCATATGTGCTTCGAGTGATACAGCTCTAACGAAGACAATGACAATTGTTATCGCCTAGGAAGATTCGATTTATACATTTGAGGGGGGAAAAAAAAAATCCCCAACATTAAATCGTCGGAAATTCAAGAAGCGATTAAAAAGCGTTTTCCAGAAGAAGAGTCAGCAGCGAAAACTATGCCCCATAAAATTTCGAACTCCGTAACGTGTTGATGCGTAATGTGATAGGATAGAAATGGCTCACCTCCAGTTGCTAAAATTAACAAAGAGAACATTTTTATTTGTTTCGAAGATAATATTCATGAAATGACTATGGTAACGTGACTTTCCTTGTGTCTCATGACCCTTATGCATTTGCAATATGCATCCTATCTGCATATTGCTAATGCATACTGAGTGAAACGTATTTATTCTCAGTGAAACATGGAGACATGAATTAAATACTATGTTAAGCTGCCGTCCTCTAGTAAAGATAGAACCGGACTTCACGCACATTTAATGGTTTTTTTCCAGCCCAGCCCCCCCTAATTAGAAGGGGGTATGATGGGGATACAGCCCTCCCTATTAATCTTTCCAGTCATCTCTAAACAAGGAACTAACTTTCCAACAAGGTTGAAAAGTGTTTATGATTTCGGTTTGTCCGTCCGTCTGTGCTCTAACTCTCGTAAATATGCACCGATTTCGACGAAATTTAAATATGATATTCTTATCTACTGTACCATGTACCCTATTGAAAATGGTATATTTAGCATTTATATTTTTTCTACAGGAGCGCTCAAAATATTCCCAGTACATTACGCTCTATGGGAAGATTTTTCTCTTCCCTACTATATAGTTACGCTGATCCTTGACTTCAAGATAAAACATTTTCCGCCATGACTGCAAAAAGATTACAAAGTTAACACAAAAAGCCTAATAACATCCACACCGATTGCGGGATCCTCTTAAAAATTTTCATAGTTATGTATAAAGATATAGAAAACAATCTGCGCTACTTTAAAAATCTAAAAAACCACCCGTTCCCTCATTTTTAAGCGATTTTTCGCCATTTTCAGCTTCATTTTACTTCTGAGAGTAAAAAAGTTAAACATTTGCGTGACAAAATTAGCTATTGCATGTGATAATTACTATTGACGTCACACTTAACAAGCTTTTTCCAGATTTATAAGTTTATTTATTCTCTTTTTTTTTTTTTTTAAATAAAATGATTTTCTCGATGATGTTCACCGTGAAATGAAATTGTTTGAATGGGAAAAGTTTCCGCACATTCCCAGAAGAGCATGAATTTCGATTTTAGTACGCATAATAAAAATTGAGTATGAAGTTATTTATTGTAGGTGGACGAAGATTAAATATGTTAAGTGTAGACATGCTTTCGTCAAACGTTTTCTTCTAGAGCCCGTTGGAATTGTCTTCACAACGGGCATTATATCCCGTTGTGAAGACAATTCCATGTATGTGCATTCTATCCTTGATATAAATAAATATACGCATGTGGTGATACATAAATATACACATGTGGGGATAGACACATTTGGTTAAGTTAAAAATAACAACAGAATACGGAATTTTCGTTAATAATACTCTAGAAAAAGATATACAGATTGGAAAATATTTTCCGATCACCAATTAAAATTAAATTTTATCACATCCTCTAGCGTCACCGACTTTACAAAATTTTCGTGGGTGCAGTTCAGTATCTATCGATTCCCCCCCCCCTTCGTTTGTACTCTTCCAAAGCACCCACATACATGACCGACAAGAAATAGAATTTTATTTTAGAATTTATACAAACATTGAACACCCATTAATTTTTTCTATGGGAGCTTGGGTTCCAAGCACTCATAAACATATAAAATCAAAAAGTAGAATGAGTTTCGTATTCTAAACAAAAAAGGTTAGGAAAAAAAAAAATCTCGATTCCTTCTTTCCTGCGGGGTCGATTTTACTCAAGTTTATGTTGTGACGAGCAATAATAGAATATAATCAATATTTTTATAAATGATTCCTTTTCTGAAGAAAACTCTTTTTTTCAACTGAATGTTTCTACAAAAGTAACTAAGATTCTTCCTTGAAATTTTCCGGTTGCTCCGAGCCCACGTGATTTTTTTTTCTGTGTGTCCAACCTAGTTTTTATAGAAAAGTTATCACAAGAAAAATTATCATTTGTAAAATAGATAGATTTTTACAAATGATAATTTTACAAATGATAGAAAATGATAGAAAAATAATTTTACAAATGATAGAAAAATTATCATTTGTAAAATTATTCGATGAATGCTTTCAGAATAAGAGGGGAAAAAGTATGGTTGGAAACAGTGGCGCACCCAGGATTTTAGTTTAGGGGGGGGGGGCTGGACAACAAATTCTGCTGACCTCGGTTATAGTGACCTCGATTATATTTATAACTCTCTTATAACGTCAAAATATTATGTGCCACTTGACTTGCCCACAGGCAATGTCACTCGTTATACTCAAATAATTGTCTGATCTTTTCAGCATCCTTGAAACCGAGTTCAACTGTGCTTTGTACACTAACTGTACGTAATTATTTAAAAACTGACTATGTTTTTTTTTTTTTTTTTTTTTTAAATACACTTCAGAAATAATTAAGACAATTTTTAAAAAGAAAAATTTAATTAAATGGGAGGCAATTTCCAATTTTTAATGCTTTTTACTTCTAACTTTAAAACTTTAGGGGGGCTTGAGCCCCCATAGCCCCCTCCGTGGGTGCGCCTATGGTTGGAAAATATTCAATAGTTCGTTCTGAAACCTTGAATATGTAAAAGCAGTTTTCTCCTTAGAAATGCACTGCGGTGATCGTTTGCCCGGACAGAATACAGAAGTCCCTTTTAAAAATACATTTTTGGAAAATGGATAAGAAAATAAATAAATAAATAAATAAAATCCAATACACAATGTCAGCGGGCGCAATAACAACATTTTTCCACTTTCACTTCGCATCAGAGGGAGACAAGATGAGCCCAATTTCTGAACAGACCTTTATCATTTTCGATTTATTTATTTATTTATTTTTTTTTTTTCACTTTTTCGCTGCAGTCCGAAAGTTTGTGCTGATGCGTTTGTAAAGCAATAAGCTAATACAGACGTGGAACAGAAAAGCGCTTCAAATTACCTTCTCATTCTTGGATGGAAAAAAAAGAGACACGTTCACATTTCAGGTTACCAGGGAGGCATAACAACAGATTCACTGATTGGGGAGGGGGGGGAAGGGGGGACAACTTAACAATGGTCCTGGGAAATCGGAAAAAGAAGCTACTTTAATCGGGCAATTTGTCGATCATCTCACCTGAAATTCCCACGATTTTTTTTTTTTTTTCCTGTCTTCCTCAGTTTTCACTGCTCTCATAGAAATATGAGTGACGTTTCTTTCGCTTTTATACCCCCCCCCCCATCCGTATTTATTTAACTCCGTCAAGTATAATATTACATGTCTATTCTCCTGCGAATAGTTTTGTTTCCCATCGAAAAATTGCGGGGCGATTATATCAATTATGACTGTGCTGTATGTAACCCCCTCTTCCTGTCTCCCTATAGCAGATAACAAAAGCATTTAAAAAGGGAAATTCATATCTGATATGTGTATATATCTTTTAGAATTATTCCTTTATAAAATCGCATCACTGATCTCGTAGCACTAGTGAATCAGGGCCGTAAAGGTGCGTTCCCTTTAACGTTCTTACCACTTTTTCATGGTGAAAGTCTAGGTGCGACTCTTATTCGGGGGAAAATCTACTACTTAATATTCTAACTCTAAAGCTATTTTTTCTGCTTCAAAACGGGGGTACGACTATTATGCGAGGGTGACTGTTGCGCGAGTAAACACGGTAGTTTGAGGGGCTGACTGAATATAAATATTAGTAGTCCGGAGGGGAAGAATTTTTTTTTATCTGTACATCTTTTCCTAGAGAATATGCTTTGCATAATGGCGAATTTTTAAGATATTGACTATTCATAATTTTTTCATTGAGATTTACTGTCGAATTCAAGTGTCAGAAGCCGGGCAATAAGTGTGACAGCACTTTTTAAAGTTTTTTACCTCTCCACTAGGAATCTTTGCCCCGGGTAGCAAAGTAAATTGAAAGGAACTCAGTAGAAAAAAGCGGCAGTTTTGTGTTTTTGCCTTCACTTTGTAATTCCACTAAACTTTCGTATTTATCATTAAATTTACATTTTTTTTTCAAAATTTTAGTGGGGGGGGGACGCGATGGGAAATTGCTGGAATGGGCTCGGCCCCCGTAGCCCCCATCTGGTTACAGTCCTGCAGTGAGCTAATCTCAAGATTGTTCTTTTATGAAATCATACTACTTGAACAGCTTTTTAAAGAATCCAATTCGATAAATTAAAAAAAAAAAAAACCTTGCAAGCTGTAGGCAAAGATGGTGTAGATGTCTCAGGGTTAGGTTCTCACACGTATACCTGAACGTTCTCATACGTAACGAAATATCCATAAATTAACTAACCAACCGGAGTATCTTTTACGGCAGTTAAACAGTGACGTCATAAATTTTAAAAAATGAGTGAAATTTGTAAACTCTGCAACTCTAACGTCCGGTCACAATTAAAGCGATTCTAAATGGCTCCTCGAGACAGGGGCGGCCCTAAGGCCGGACAAACCGGACCCCTGTCCGGGGCGGCAAATTTTAGGGGCGGCATTTTGGCTCGAATTTGAAAAAAATATTTCGTATTAGAAAAGAATTGCTAAAAAATATTCCAAAGAATATCATTCTATATAACTTTACTAGCTTTCGTTTGCATTGTAGTAGTACAAAAAATGGAATTAACATACTAGCAGAAATATAGAAAGCAAAGCTATAACTCTTGTGTATTGTTCAAAGATTACAGGTTAGAGAGTAACAAATTACTGAGACAAACTGTCAATAGAGAGAATATTTTACATTCAAAATTAACGTTTTCTTTCAGTGGATGAGCTTCCTACATCAAGAAGTCATTTGAAGTTGCAAAAGAAGATGCCAGTAATGAATATTAAACTGAAAAGAGAATATCTGGAAAATTCTTTGTAATAGCAAGTAGCCGGTATTTAACACTGCAATGTCTGATTGAATTATATAACAATGATTTTACTTAATGCGCGAAAAACTTTATGAGGTATGAAGTTTATGTCATACCTCAAAAATAATTCAAATTTGTAGAAAATTAAAACCCTGAAATTTTAATTTACTAACGCCTACTATTTAACAAAATTTCATTTCATTCCCTTTTGTCTGACAACTGACGCCTTAAAGTAACGCCCTCCCCATCTCTCCCCGCCCTCCTAAAAAAGAAAAGAAAGAATACAATACAACTTTTGCAAACCCTTTCAATTTAGTCAAATCTTTTAAAAATTTCGATGATGCTTTGTTAACCATCATGTGGCCTGATTTCATTCTGTTCTCTTAATACGCTTTTGATGGATGCCAGAACAAACTTTTAAAGCGATTTTTACAAATTCTCAGTTTATGAATTATTAAAACAATTTCGGTATCTATTGTTTAAAACAATTTTGGTATCTATTGTTTCAATTAACTTACCATTCAATATAATTCCAAATTTCAGTCTATTCCATAGAGCCATTTTTTAAAAATGGGCGAACATACATTTACACACAGTTTTCAAACAACAGTTTTAAATCTCAAAACTTTTAAACAAATTAGAAATATTTTAGCAACTGCATTTAAATTAAGTTGCCACTTTTGGTGTTGCTGTAAATTTCATTTCATTCGCTTCAGTTGCATGAGCGTAGCCAGCGGCGGACATGGGAGGCAACTGTCCCCCTATAATGAGCTAGTCATAGGGTCTGATAATGACAACCCGGGGGAGGAGCAGTTGGACTCTATGGTCTCCTTGTCTTGCCCCCCCCCCCTAATTAAAATCCAGGCTACACCCTTGTTCAGTTGTTTATATGTGATGTGAAAACAAATGTTTACACATTTTGCATAGATTTTTCACAAGATTTCCAGTTGGATTCAAATTACAGTTTGTTAATGAAATTCAACAAGCCAAATATTATCCCATATTTCTAGATTGCATTCCTGATGGAAAAAAAAAAAAAAATGGAAACAGATCGCATTCTTGGAAAGATATAAAGGTATTGACAAATCTAATTCCATTGAGGCTAGGATTATTTAACTCTCTCAGACAGTTCATCTTCCTGTGTTCTATTATTATTTGGTACAAAATCTTCAATTGAGTGAGTCCATTAAGACAGCTATTGCAGTCAAAAGACAATGATTTACCACCTGCTCTAGAACTCTTAAGAAACTGTAAAGATTTTTTGAAAGGATCTTCGATTGGTTGTGATTTTAAATGTTATGCAAGAGAACTGACCGACGAGATAGTATTCTGGCTAACACTGAGTTTAAGCAACCACGTAACATATTAATTTTGATTGCGAATCACGAGATGATCTGGTGAAAGATCCTAAATTAAAATTTAAGATAATTTTTTTTACAGTAAACAAAGCGATTAATGAGTGCAAATTTAATTTAATAAGTACCCAATGTAATTATTTTAAATTTTTGAAAGGCATAAATGAGTTAAAAGACACTCCTAAAAGTGCTAATTAAACATTGTAACACAGTGTAACAGTGTTAACACTGTTTATATTGTAAACAATTGGCGTTAATACTGACCGATGGGAATCGGGGAATATAAACGCTCTTGATCTAGTAAATGAAATAGTGTCCGTTACGGCCTTATTAGGCAAAAAGGAAATCCCAATTGAAATTTTAAAGCTAATTTCAACTATAAATTTTACACCACATCTTGCTATTGCTTCGAGAATTTCACTTTCTTTGCCGATAATTGTGGCAAGTGCAGAGAAGAGTTTCTCAAAATTAAAGTTAACTAAACATTTCTCATATTCCACATAGGTTAAATAATTTAACTACATTGGCTATCGAACATGAATTAGTTGAAAAAGTGATTTGAGAAAGTCAGGAATTTTGCGGAATTAAAAGTCAGAAAAAAAACTCTTTATTTTTCTCTCTTTCTTATGGTTTTTAGCTTAATGTGCGGTTTTTAATAAATATGGTTTTTCTTATGCTGTGTTATGTTTAAAGAGCTATTCCAGTTTTATAGGCATGAAAACAGTATCTGTAAACAATTTATTTCTTTTAATAGTAATTTTACTGTGGGGGGCGGCATTTTATATTTTTGTCCGGGGCGGCAAAACTGTTAGGGCCGGCCCTGCTCGAGATTACGCAGTTTGATGTTTTTCAGGAGACAGAGGATTTATAAGATATCGCTATATGGATATTTAAAATGGCACCGATTGGATATCTTCCACCAAGGTGAGATGAAATGTTTTTCGGTTCTAAATACTCCTATCTTACAAAACTATGCATAAATTAAATACAAGGCCGTAGCCAGGAAAATTTTTCGGGGGGGGTTTCAAGTTTTATGTTTTAATATGGTACTTTTTTCAGCACACTGAAATTAAAATTAAACAAAGTATGATCTCCAGCTTTGTGTTTTTTCATTTTTATTTAAAACGCGAAAATAATGCATCCAAATTGAAACAGTGCTATGTAAGCAATATCCTATCGGCGTAGCGAACCTCTGTGTCAGTGCAGCCTTTAAAGAATGACAAGCACTGTGTGACAGAGCAGGGCCGGCTGGACCATATAGGAAAACTAGGCGACTGCCTAGGGCGCTGACTCGAGAGGGGCGACACTAGCCAGGCAGCGGATGTTTTTTTTTTTTTTTTTTTTTTTTTTTAACTCCTGCTGTCCGCAGTGCCACACTCTTTTTATTCTAAGGAGTAGGGGACTGGTTACGTGAATAATGCAACGTAGGATCTCCCTCCCGGTCCACATGGGTCGAGACTGGAGCCTACCAGGGTTGCCAGATCAAAATTCTTGAAAATAGCCACATGGCTTCTTAAAATTAGCCAAAAATAGCCACTTTGATTGCAGCGCCATCTTTCGGATTTTCGAGAAAACTTTTAAAAAGTCTAGAATATAGCATAGATGTGATTCACAAGCGTATTTTTGTGATTAAATTAATAACAATAATAATAGTTTAAAGATTAGTAGATCGCAAAAATAAAGAGTTACTACTTAGAAATTTTGTGGAATGATAAATCGAATTGAATGCATTGGTTAGGAAACACTTTCCAACGTTTGAGAGGACGAAAGCGATTACTATTTGAGGGGGGAAAATCTTACGCACAGGCATAAATGCTTTGTTGCGGAAATGTCGGTAGATTCATCAATATATAAAGAAAACATAGCCTCTCTTAACTCTTGAATCATCTCTTCGAATAACGATAGGCTTATGATATTCCTAATGAGACATGCACACTTTGTTTGGAGTTTCAGATCCTCTAGTGCACTACCTTTTGAATACCTTTTCACTATTTCACCTAGGTGATCGACGGATTCAATACTGCAGTGGCACTCAATAGCTACACTAAATTTTATATCAAATTCTTTCAATGATTTATTTACAGCTGATATTTTTTTATAAACAGTGAACAGTGCAATTAATTTAGAGGATTTCAAGTCTTTCTCTTTATGTTTGGCTAATTTTTCGTGAGTCACTAAATTATGCTTTTTAAGCTGGGATATTGAGCAAAGACACAACTTGCAAAAACACGCATTGTCTTTCAGCATTAACCATGGATGCTCAATCTCCCATTCTTTATTATATTTTCTACTCATTATAGGCGAGCGTTTAATAACTGTAACTTAATAATTACTCAAGCTTACCGTAACCACGGCAACATATTCAATGTTTAGTACAACCGCACAACAAGGGCCGACCGAGTTGTATGGTGGGTAAAGCACCGTACTCCGGTTTCGGGTTCAACTCCCGGCGGTCGGGGTTCGATGCCCGACTGGGCGTGGCTGTCATTGTGTCCGTTCCTTCATAGGGGGCGACGTTGGTCCACCTACTAGGTGTCCCCATAATAAAGTGACCAACAATTCCAGCCTGTTGTGGCCAAAGTCTTCAAGGCAGAGGCCGGCCATTAGAAAAAAAAACCGCACTACAAATACATGTGCCCTAGTCAGCTCAGCTACGTAAAACCCTCTTTCGCTAAGAATCAAAATCGAACAAAAAACCCGTCGAAACTCGAACTAAAACCAAAACAAAGCCACCCCATTTGTTCGGAAAGAGGACCAAATGCCGGGTGATAGACAATGTTACGAATTGTGACGTCCCCCGCAGCCTAGACAAGAAACAAGTAGCTATACATATATATATATTGTTTGTTTTCATATTCGCCAACAATTACAGAATTAAGCCATAATTAGCTAAAAGACGAGTGGCTAAAATTTTGTTTTTCTTTTTAGCCAGCAGCCTCAGAATTTAGCCATAATTAGCCAAAAAACGAGTGGCTAATCAAAAATTTTTCTTTTTAGCCAGCAGCTTCTGAAATTAGCAAAAATGGCTAAAATTAGCCACATCTGGCAACCCTGGAGCCTACTTGTCCCAAACTCCAAAAATCACAAACTTATCACTCTGACTTTTTTATTTATAGAGGTCATAAACACGATACTGTGAAACTGTTTCGTGTTTCGATCTCCGATGGAATCCAGAGATGACTCACTATTTTTTGTGGAAAGAGAAATTTTTTTATTTACGATATTTCTTTTTTGTCTCTCTCTACGTGTAAGGGGGGGGGGGTGAAAGAAGAAGAGAGAGAACCAATGTGGAGAAGCATTGAGACGAATGTGAGCTTTTGCTCCGATCCTACTGCATTCTAATTATGGGAAATGTAAATACTATGTAAAATTGTGTAAATAAAGCAGCCGTACATAGTGTACTTCGGGCACATTTTTGCTACCACCTTCACAAATTCCTACTACTATGATACATTAAACACTGTTTATTTAAAGAATTATTTGATGAGAATGAGAAATTCTGCTTGCAAGTGCCACGGAAATTGCATTTCCTTTCGGCCATACTCAGAAGACAGGTATGCATATAACGTACAGAGAAAAGAGTAGCATATTTAAGTGAAATTTATCACTTTGCGATCCTCAGAGAAACACAAGTAAAAATTTACATGCGGTTTGAATGAACTGAAGTGCAATAATCGTAATTGGCGATACAAGGGATAATTTTTTTTCTACGAACAGTAAGTTATGTGACTGAAAATTTCGGGGGGGGTTTGAACCCCCAAACCCCCCCCTTGGCTACGGCCTTGATTAAATATATAGAGAGAGCTTCCTTAATGGCAATCATTATGTGAAACGACTATTGTTTATGCTAATACGTAAATTGCAAAAAATTGCCATAGAATAAAAAGGTCTCATTGTTGCCAAATAATCTAAGCTGTTTCTTTTAATTGAGCCTTGAAGAGGTGGAAGCAAAGATAGATAGTGTTAATGTACGTAATAGGTAGTATTAGTAGATTTGTAAGTATAATATGAATAAATCACAATATACCGCGTTAATATTTCATGAAATTAAAAGTGTTCTGTTTATCCTTTTCCGACGGTTGTCTTACAACCAACTGAACGATAAGTAATTCCAATTTGCGTTAGCAGTAATTTGAGCAGAGGAGATTACTTGAACTTTTTTAAAAATGAAATTCTGTTTTGTCGCACCTGACCACAATTGTGACTGTGTTGTGTCGTTCTTGTTCTGTTGTTTGGTGGACACCCTGCCTAAACACCCCTTATACTGTTATGTCCAACAGTAATACAACAGTAATTAATGTTATTTTTAAGGCATCGTTTTCCGAGGTACCACTTCTATTGATTCTGCAAATAAAATCCATGCATGTTCTTATACTGCCTAGGATTTTTTTTAAATATGATTTAATAATTCATAATTAATATAAAAATTTGTATAGTACAAAAAAAAAAAAAAATTTTTATTATTTCTGGTGGGATTTCAAAAGTTACATATTGAAAGAATCTATAGTGCAAAACATTCTGTATTTAGGAGTTATTGCTTAAAGCTCTATTAAAAATTAGAGATAGGTCATTTTTCATTGCTTCTCAGTAACACATTCATTATGAATTATAAATAAATATATATATGTGTATTTTTTTACGTGCTGATTATAAATATCAAGTGAAATTAGATATTTATAAGTTCACTTAGTACTAGAACTTTAGATATTAAACTTGGATAGTTTAGAACTTTAGATATTGAACTTGGACTGTGTTTTAATATGCAGATGACTGCCGAATTTACACAAATTACTACGTAGAATAATACAAATCATTTGCATGGTTAGAGCTTAACACATATAACAATGTGAAATCATATTTCTTTCCTGGCGGCAATACACTCCTAAAAATATAGAGCTAAATCAGTGCCGACGGATTAAAATGATGCTCCTTTGTGTAACGAAATCCTTCGGAGCTAATTTAAGCCCGATATTTTTAACCGTGTACACATACATCTTCGCCTTTACTTCCCTCCTGTTTGGAAATCACTCATGCTCAACACGTTTTTACGAATTTTTTCTGGTTGTTTCCAGAGCCGTTTTCATAGTTCATCTGGCGAGATTAGATGTCTCACGACTGCGATCCAATAAAACAAGAGTCCCATTCAGCCAACACCGACTCGAGTCGGTGTTGATTCAGCGCACGTAAATGCGTTATCAAAGTATTTGATTTTCAGCACTTCATAGCTGTCAGGTAATGTCATTTCACTTGCTATGTGCGAAAACTTATCATCAGATATCTATCTATATGCGAACCGCATTTATTGGGTCGCTGGCATGATCGGAATCTTTCATGAGGCTATCGAAAACGTTTGAATACAGAATTTTCTTATATATATAACTAACAAGTAAAACACAAAACATACTACAAATAAGACATATCTCGCATAAAAATATAACAGCTATTATCAAGAATTAGAAACCAGATTTTGAAGCCAAATAAAGTGCAAGAATTATTGTGATAATAGAATGGAACGGAAATTATATAACCACTGTCACCATCGTCAGGGGCTACAAACAGTGGATTATAATTTACAGCAAACCAAATAGTAGGGTTTCGGTTGTGTGGCATATCAGAAGAGATATTAACTCCACACATCTGGCCCTACCCTACTATATAAAGGAAAGAAGAAATCAAAAAGATAACAAAAATTAGAAATAGGAATTATAATTTTACATACCAGACCTTGAGCACGTGGAAATTTCATTTGAACAATTGATATCTGTTGCCAATGCTAAGAATTGTAAAAAGTGAAAAATGGTGTTGCCACTAAATAAAAGTGTAAAAGTGGAAAGAAGAAAGCATAGGAGTTGCCAAATACTAAAAGGTAATATTATTAAATTTTAAGAATATCCAGGTATATTAATATAATAAATATATATTGAATAATAATAAATTAAAATGATTGAATAAAATAAATAGTATAGCAAAATTAAATATAACATATTGTTTAAAAAATATAATGATTATTATTATTGACAAAGTATGTATAATAAGTTATTGTATGACAATATATATATATATATACCGATTAGTTATATATATATATATATATATATATATATATAACTAATAAGTAAAACACAAAACATACTACAAATAAGACATACCTCGCATAAAAATATAACAGCTATTAGCAGGAATTAGAAACCACATTTTGAAGCCAAATAAAGTGCAAGAATTATTGTGAAAATAGAATGGAACGGAAATTATAACCAGTGTCACCATCGTCAGGGGCCACAGACAGTGGATTATAATTTAGAGCAAACCAAATAGTAGGGTTTCGGTTGTGTGGCATATCAGAAGAGATATTAACTCCACACATCTGGGCCCTACCCTACTATATAAAGGAAAGAAGAAATCAAAAAGATAACAAAAATTAGAAATAGGAATTATAATTTTACATACCAGACCTTGAGCACGTGGAAATTTCATTTGAACAATTGATATCTGTTGCCAATGCTAAGAATTGTAAAAAGTGAAAAATGGTGTTGCCACTAAATAAAAGTGTAAAAGTGGAAAGAAGAAAGCATAGGAGTTGCCAAATACTAAAAGGTAATATTATTAAATTTTAAGAATATCCAGGTATATTAATATAATAAATATATATTGAATAATAATAAATTAAAATGATTGAATAAAATAAATAGTATAGCAAAATTAAATATAACATATTGTTTAAAAAATATAATGATTATTATTATTGACAAAGTATGTATAATAAGTTATTGTATGACAATATATATATATATATACCGATTAGTTATATATATATATATATATATATATATATATATATATATATATAACTAATAAGTAAAACACAAAACATACTACAAATAAGACATACCTCGCATAAAAATATAACAGCTATTAGCAGGAATTAGAAACCACATTTTGAAGCCAAATAAAGTGCAAGAATTATTGTGAAAATAGAATGGAACGGAAATTATAACCAGTGTCACCATCGTCAGGGGCCACAGACAGTGGATTATAATTTAGAGCAAACCAAATAGTAGGGTTTCGGTTGTGTGGCATATCAGAAGAGATATTAACTCCACACATCTGGGCCCTACCCTACTATATAAAAAATGGAAAGAAAGGAATCAAAAAGATAACAAAAATAGAAATAGCAATTATATTCTACACACCAGAGAGCACATGGTAATCTTAGTGTACACAAGAAATATGTGTTGCCAATGTTAAGAAATGTAAAAAGTGAAAAATGGTGTTGCCACAAAATAAAAGTGGAAAAAAGAAAGTATAGGTGTTGCCATATACTAAAACGTAATATTATTATACTTGAATAGTATTCAGGTATATTAATATAATTAAATATATATAGAATAATAATAAATTAAAGTTATTGAATGGCCAATTAAATGTAACATATTGTTTTAGAAAGTATAATGATTATTATTAGTGACAAAGTATGAATAATAAGTTATTGTATGACAAAAGATTAATCTAATTAAAATATATATAATATATGTTTAGGACAGAATAATCACAATATAGGAACCCCCCCTTTTATTTTCTTTTTTTAAAATCCCTCCAGATATATATATGAATGCATACACACATCCAGATTGTTTTTATACATATTACTCTTTTTTTTAATATTATTATCAAATATGAGAAAAACTATATATATATATATATATATGAGACGTCAGATATTTCAGTAAAGTTCCAGGGTTAAGGCAGGTAAAACGGTTTATTAAACATTATCTTTAAGTTACAATGTAGATTGAGAAGAGGAGAGGGGAGACGGGTACAAAAATCAGCGTGGACTCATTAAGCAGTTCCAGTGGCAGAAGTCTCTCGATTTTCGATGTGCGGGAGTATTTACGCTTACCACACCAAGTGGTTTGCGAAGACATAACTCCGCCTCTCTCTTATCTCTGATCGAACCACACACATTTACCAACATGACCCGCATCCGGGGCTACAAAGGCGTGGGGACACGTGTACATCTAAAGAACTCAGAATCGACGGCCTGATGTCTGACAAATAACAAAATAAGTAAAACATAGCTCCAGAGCGCGCGTGGCAAGTATGACAGGAAAGCAAAACTTACAGTGAAAGTACCCGCTTGACCAATACCCAAACTAGTAAAACCCAAATTACCTTTTTATACATTACATATATATACTGGATAATTGCCACTTGATCAGAAGTGCATATTTTTAACTATTGGCATAATATTAACCCTTTGAAGTGCAATTCGATAGACCGCCATGCTGCTGGTTTTTTTAATGACATGTCAATTTATCTCTCAACACCCTTTATTGAAAAATGTGTCCCAAAAATGAGACATAAAAAAGCGACATAATTTTACACGTACTATTTAAATACTATTAGTTCACAACAGCTTTAATCTATTGTTGCACTATTTCGTAAGCTGTATAGAATAGGCATCCCATGTATTTTTCCATAAATAGGTTACACGTTACACTCCTAAAAATTTCAACATAGGGTTATCAGACGAAATACGGGAAAGAGGAGCGATAAAATGACGAAGTCAATGAATATCGTTTTAATTTGGCAATAATGAAACTAAAAAATTAGGGGGGTGTCCCCCTGACAAGGCTCGAACAGCCGAGTTTTTTTTTTTTTCTTTTCTTTTTCATAATTTCATTTCTTGAGAATGCGAGATAAGGGCTGAGAATGGTGTTAACGGTGTGATTCGAAAAAAAATCATGTGATTTTAGAACATAAAAAAAAAAAAAAAAAAAAAAAAAATCTAAGCATTTTAAAATTTTTAGAATTTTCCTTTACACGCTGTACTATACACAGTAATAAATGATACACCTGTAACATTAACGAAACTTTCAGAAAAAAAAAAAAAAAAAATCGAAAATTTGGCAGGATCTGTCACTCTTCGAAAATTTTTGCTGTGAGGTTCCACGTTGAAGAATTTTTTTCAGAAAGATTCCTAGAAGGCACTGTTTTGAAATTTATTACGGTATGTAGTGCAGCTTATGAAGAATCATTCTGAAATTTTTTAGAGTCCCTTTTCCAATTAATTTATTTTAATTTGTGTACAAAGACCGTGAGAGAGATTCTGTTTCTGTTCCTCCTTAAAAACGGAGTTGTTCGAAAAAATCATGTGATTTTGGTTCATAAGTGCAAATAAATTGCTTATGCCAGGCACGTCAAAATTTTGAAACTGTCTCTTTACAAGCTGTACTACATACTGAAATAAACGATCCATCTGTATCAGTTTCAAAACTTTTAGAAAAAATTCTTAAAAAATTGGAAATTTTCGCAAAACGTGTCACTCTTATCAAACACTCAAGCGTGTCGCATATAGTTAATATTTCAAATTTTAAACTTTCGTGTATTTATTTTCGTAGGAAAACCATCTTATTTAAATTGGTAACGCAAGATATGATATACTACAACAGTTCCCAAAGCCTAGGCCTGTAGCCGGGAATAATAATAGAAGAGATGAACTTAATTAAGCGAAATTAAGAAGATGAAAAAAAAAAAAATTTGCCTCTCCCCCTCCCAAAGAAGAAAAAAAAAAGCAAATACATATAGACATATAATGTACTGGGAAACTGGAAGACTTACGCTAAGCCTATGAATCTGATTTGATATTAAACTGTAAGTTTTTTTTTTTTTTTTTTTCTTGCTTAAGTAAATAAAATAATAAATCAGTTACCGAGACTTTGAGACCTTCACAAATTCGGGGCTCTGGGAGTTCACCCTGCCATGCCTCTCAATTTTTACGGTGCTGTAAAATAAAATTAAGTTTTATGTATCGCTTCAATTTTTCAACTGACGTATCGGATAAATAATAAATACATCTGAATTCTTTCTCCCCGACTGAACGTATAAAAGCCTCTTTAACGATACTGAAGAATACGCATTCCTGCCTTGCTCGTAAACGCAACCAAAGCGATGCAGAACCACCGAATCTCCAGTTGCCACTGGAGAACGCAAAAACTCGTAAAATATACTTTATGAATATGTGACGTCACCGACAGACCACCTGTGTCAGCAATATTACTACACACCGCATTCTCGAAAAATATCGCGTTTATCTTCGCTTTCATGCATTCTACGGATTTTTCCGATGTTTATTTCCCCAAAAAATTCCTTTAACCCCCTGATCTCTGATTTCAGATCTCTCGACTAGCCCCCCCCCCTCGCCCCCTTCTTGCTGCTTTTTCCCATGCTCTCTTCGACAATAAGCAGCAAGTTTATGGCAACCAGAATCTCCCGCCGGTTCTATTTACAGCCAAGAATGCAGACCCTCCCCCCTCATTCATCTGATCGCAAAAATATCCCAATAACTTTCATACCTTGCAAAAAGCATCGGCGCAACAAAGGCCCATCGATGAAGAAGCCGAATCTGCCGAAGTAAATATGCATTTAGGCGCGGCCCTGGAGGGGGTTGGGCCGGCCATGCATATAGGGGTCATCGATTTGTACTATAGTTGCCGCCCTTGACCGTTCCCGAGTGCCCCTGCTAGATTTCTGTTCCAGTACAATGATGGGGGCATTCTTGTACGCCGATGTATTTAGTCTGCCTCACAAAAGTAACCTCGACCCGGATTAAAAATTGCTGGTCTCCGGTGTATGGGTTCACCAAGTCATGTTGTGTATTATAAAAAGAAGGATAATGTGCTTCAATAGCCCGTTATTATGCATTATATTATATCCAGAGTTTGTATAATAGCGATAGATGGCTATTCATTTTCCGCATATTGATTACATAACGAGGAGTAATTGCTGCAGTTTGTGAGCATAGTTGCAGCCCATTGTCATTATCAAAATAATGCAGAAAAATCCGTTGCAAAAATAAAGAAAATCAAAAGTCGAATTAAAGCCATACATTTTATTTATGTTTGCCAGTGAATTGTTTTGAAACGCGGCTAAATGATTTGAGATTGTCAATTATTTATTATTATTATTATTTTTTTAATCTAAGTTTTTAGGTAGTCTTAGAAGTTCTTTTTTAATGTGGGTCAATTGCTAAACACCTATACATCTTGGTGGAATAATTCATTCCAATTTGCAATCTATAGAAGAAAGTCTGACAAAACCGGACGAAAATGGGCCGGGGGATGGTTATCCGCTTAGAAAAATATCGCGAAGTTCCGTATGTTTAGCATTTTTTCCCGATTTTTCACAACTCCTATATCCTCATTGTTTGTCATAGTTCACAGCATAACCAGTAAAGAGACATTCTAAATTTTTACGAGTCTCTACTAGAGAATTTAAAGTTAAGAATTTACAGTTAAATTTAAAAAAAAAAAAAAAAAAACTGTTCAAAAGTTGCATGATTTCCAATGATAAAGGTAAAATGAAATATTTACAAATATGAATTTTCAGTTTTTGTTTTTTAACCCTTTGTCTGATTTTCCCGAGCTGAGCTCGAGCAGACAAAACGTTCCATTCTGGATTATCCCGAGTGTAGCTCGGGCAGTAGGAATTCTTTTTTTTCTTTTTTTTTTTTTCCACATAATCTTTTTCAAATTATTTCGCTTTGGTTTCAAACACTTTTATTTACTTTTCTGCCGATTAGATGGTAGCAATATACATGATTTGGGAAATCTGGTATGAGAATAGTGTTTATGCTTTAAAAATGAATATATCAAAATATGCATTTTAAAAAAATGACATTTTTTGACCTTCCAACTCGAAAAAAATTGAACTGGCGAGGGGTTAAATTAACAGCAAAGCTTTAGTGATAAAAATACTTGTAACACCTTACAAAGAACTGGCAGACAAATACAGATAGGAAGTATACAAAATTTTACTGTGATTTTTTCATAGCGCTTATTCTTTTTCACATTGAACTCCCGGTAGCCCCCTTACCTTAAATAACTGTAAAACCATATTCTCTGATTCACTGAAATGATATTTTAAATATACTTACATGGTCTGATGAATTTGTACTATCAGATGTATAAACGTGAAAGCTTGTCTCTATCCAGTAAATCCACAGTGTTCGATCGATGGCTTGAAAATTTGCACAGATTTGTAAAGTGATGCCGTACGGAAATAGGCGACTTTATAATTTCAAAAACTCTCTTATAAACTCTCAAAATATTCTGAACAACTTGACTTGTCCATAGACCACAAACTCACTATCAATGTAGCTCCTTGTAGAATCATAAAAAATTATCTGATCTTTTCAGTGACGTTTTAATTGAGTTAAACTGTATTTCATACACTAACTGTAAGTATTCAAATACTAATACACTAACTGTACGTATGTTTATTCAAAAATCACCGCCTTTTTTGGTAAATATTTTCGAAATAATTTGAGGAATTTTTAAAAAAAATAAAATACCATGTTTACTCGCGTAATAGTTGCCCTCGCATAATAGTCGCACCCCCCGTTTTGAAGCGGAAAAAATATCTTTAGAGTTACAATATTGTGTAGTAAATTTTTCCCGGATAATAGTCGCACCTAGTCTTTCACCATGAAAAATTGACAAGAAAAGTGCGACTATTACACGAGTAAACACGGTTCTTTAATTCATTAGTAACAATTTTCAATTTTAAAAATTTTCACTGCTAACACTCCGAGAGAAACAAATTTCCACATTTATACATCTGATAGTACCAGTTTATCATCGTATAAGTATTTAAAGCATTATATCAGTGATTTATCAAGACAAGGCTGTAGTCAAGGGGGGTTTGGGGGTTCAACACCCCCCCCCGAAACTTTCAGCAACATATATAGGTTAGTAAAAAACCTTCTACCTTGAAACATAAAACTTGACCCCCCCCCGAAACTTTTTCCTGGCTCTGGTCATGGGCGCCCATAGGGGGGGGGGGAGCAAGGCAGGGCACTTGCCCCCCCCCTTAGAGATTTAGGTTACTGTCTCTTGATGTAAAAAAATCGCAAAAACAGTACTAAATTTGTTAAAAGTTTGAAATTTGCCCCCCCCCCTAGAAAAATTTTTTGAAGTTTGCCCCCCCCCCCCCTAGAAAAATTCCTATGGGCGCCCATGGCTCTGGTATTGATCAAGTACACCCTCCAAAAAAAGTATTCGAGCAAGAGAGAAATTTCCTATTTTATATTTGCGAATAATAATTTGAGTTTTTGGAAAACGCACAACTTGATAGAAATATGGAAAGTCATATTTATACATAACCTAATTCATATTCTATGATAAATAATTTTTAATATACGAAACCAACGTAGGAAATTTCTCTCTTGGTCGAATACTTTTTTTTTGGAGGGTGTACATAGTGTTACAGTTACTTAAGGTAAGAGGGCTATCGGGAGTTATCAATGAGAAAAGGATTAAGAGATAGGAAAAATCACATTGTAAATTTTTGGATGCCTTCTATCTATAAATATACTTTCATAAGTATTAATTTTATGTTTCGAATAATTCATCGAGTGCGGTCCCCTCTTCCGCAGAGCCCCCCCCCCCTCCCCCGCAAAGTGGATGTCGCGGGGGCTGACGGTACGCCCCTGTATGTATCATGTACACGAATTTCTACTATAGAAGATTGGGTCGTTTATTAATTATGGGGTTCCTACTCCTGGGTCAGTTTCCCAGTCTCACCTTACCGTACTCAGGCTCTAAGTGTAATAAAATCATGTTAAGTTGTTCACATTCATGGGCACCGCACAGAGGAGCATTCGTATCAAAATCCTGGCCAAAAAGCGAAAATTTTAAATTTGTTTAAAAACGGAAATATGTATGTTTTTGGATAGCCTAGTAACTGATGCATCACGAGATGCATGTTTCTCGACCATAATTCATATCCAAAAGATGCAGCACTCGGTTTAAAAGCAAGTTTCTTCATTTACGGCAAGCGATTTCAGAGTTTTCTATTACTTCGCCGTGCATATTTTACGAGCTCTTTAAATTAATTGACTGATTTGAAACTTAGTATAATTGTAGTGAAATATATGTATTTTAATTATATTTATCTATTAGCTTTAAAAAAATAATATGACTTTCTTTTTAAAAAATGTAAACTTTTTTTTTCTAATTTTTTTTCAAAAAATCCAAATTTTAAAAAACTTTTTGAAGGGGTGTCACGGCTTGTCGTGCCTAATTTCAACTATAATCATAATTATTACAGTATTGAGTGTCTATTCCAAGAAAAAAATGTTCCCCGAACATCCACCATTTTTATAAAAAAAATTATTTCTATAGCGCCATTTTTATTTTTTCGATAATTTTTTGACGGGTGATCGCAAAAGGGATACAAACAAACGAGCTTGTATTTCTCATAAACTATAAATTATGTGCAAGTGCTTGGATAAAGGTATATAAAGTTTCATTTCAGTTAAGATTTAACATCGGTATTTTAAATTCAGTATGTAATTTATTTTTCTGATGTAAATTGGCTATAAGAAGAAAATTTCTACATATTCCAAAATTGCCCTTACTTAGTCCTGTAAATAGTCCCATCTACACTCTATAACAAATAAATCGACGCACCAAGAAGGAGGTGTCCGATTGAGACGAAAATTGGTGGATAGGAAGACAATGTACAGAATAGTAAATGATTAAAATTTCAGAACAATTTAATAATTTATTTCAGAGTTACAGTAACAAGTTCAATAAGGTGTTGACCCACCGCTAACCTGGATACAAGCTGCCACACGGCGTGGCATAGACCGATAAAGCTCCCAAATGGTCTCCTGCGGTATGTCCTGCCAAATTCGCTCCAATTGTCGAACGAGGTCATCAACAGTGCGTGCCAGATGCAATTGCCTTCCCATCCTATCCCAGACATGCTCTATGGGAGAGAGACCTGGCGATTTGGCAGGCCAAGGAAGAGTTTGACAAGCTTGCAGACAGTTTAGAGCAACACGAGCCGCATGTGGTCTGGCATTGTCCTGCTGAAAAACCAGCCCAGGGCACTGCAAAAGGAACGGTAGCAAAACAGGTCTTAGGATGTCGTCCACGTACCGCTGTGCAGTAAGTGTAAGTGCAGTAAGACGACCAAAGGGGTCCGGCTGTCAAAGGAAATGGCACCCCAGACCATAATGCCTTGTTGTGGGCCGGTGTGGCGTGCAATAGTGAAAGCAGGATCCCCCCTCTGCCCTGTGCGTCTCCAAACATGTCTTCGATGATCGTCAGGACACAGTTGGAAGCGGGATTCGTCGCTAAAGACTATACGTCCCCAGTCGGCATCATTCCAACCTGATCGAGCCCTGCACCACTGTAATCTGGCTCGTGAGTGGGCAGGTGGCGTAACGGTCGGCGCGAGCGTAGATTTCGCTCTCTCAACCGTCTGTGAATGGTCATGATGGACACTGGTGTTTGGGTTGAACGTCTGATGGTTGATAGAGAAGAGGAAGGCGCTGTGACAGCTGATCGGACCATCACTCTGTCCTCACGATCTGTTGTAGCCCTAGGTCGACCGCTACCATCCTGACGCTGCACTATGCCATTTTCCACCCATCCTTGCCAGCATCTTCGAATCGTCGCATCGCTTCGACTCAAATGCCGAGCGATTCTCCGATGAGTCCAACCGGCCTCTTTCAATCCAATGATACGACCTCTGTCAAACTCTGACAGTTGCTCGTAATGAGTACGAATCCTGCAGCGAGGCATTTTTTAAGTTGTTGAAAGGTCATCTGAATCGCAATCAAACCGAAAGTTTTAACAACCGTTGAAGAACTGCTCTTTATATACGTCTGCTGGATGCGCAGCTCCGATGCGCTAGAGATCAAACTATTCATCCATTGGACACCAAATTTGAATCATTTGCACATCTGTTCAAAACATTCATGCATACGGAATTTCAAAGCAATCGGATAATTGTTTCTTGGTGCGTCGATTTTTTTGTTATAGAGTGTATTTACAGCTTAGTTTTCCATTTATGTCGTAAATTGTGTCCAAAGCAAAAACTCCCCAATTTTGGTTCTCAAAGGATGACAACTGTGACTTCGGGTCATGGAAGTGTGAGTGTGTAAACAGAAACACGCGCTACCTCTTTCAGTCATTTTAAAGTGCTGGCTTGATATAAATTACTTTCTCCTCGAGCTTGGAATGAGATTTTATGGGTTTGCAAAGGGGGGGCTTCTTTTATGCAGTGCCCTTGTATGATCTGCTCTAGATAAAGGCCAATGAAAAAGAGCAAGCCTTATAGCAGTGAGACCCATAACTTCTTTTTCCAGAGGTACCCGATGGTGGTCTCTCTCTCTCTCTCTCTCTCTCCTCTCTCTCTCTCTCTCTCTCTCTCTCTCTCTCTCTCTCCTCTCTCTCCCCCTTTCTCTCTCTCAAAAAAAAAAAAAAAAAAAAGAAGGAAGAAGGAGAAGAAAAAGAAAGTGATTCTGAGTGAAGACGAATATCAGAATCGGTTCAAAAGAATCGGAATGAAAAAGTTTAATCTTCAGAGGTCATTAGAAAACTAAGATGAGTGTTTTTTCAGTTTCAGTAAGATCCCTATAGTAACTACATTTAGAAAAGTGAAAAATCTGAAAACTTTTATGATAAAAATTGATTTATAGATAAGTAGTATTATATTTATAAGTATTATTATAAGTAAAGTATTACATTTATATATTTTTATTGTGGTTAAGGCAGCGTTTCTCAACCTGTGGGGCGGACCCCCCAAGGGGGCTCAGAGCGTTTCAAGGGGAGGCACGAGAAAAACCAAAGAGCAAGTAATGATGCACGATTTTAAAAAATCACATTATTTATTCTCATTTTTACTCAAAAATATATCCATTTTCGCTTAAAATGTTCATTCAAACTTTACTGATAACATGATTTTGTAGAAAATTCGACTAAATTTTAAAGATTAAAAAAAATGAATGTATGCTGAACAATGTGAAGGGGGGGCGCTACCGTAAGTTAGCCTTTGTTGGGGGGGGCGAACTTAAAAAGTTGAGAACCGCTGGGTTAAGGCACGGCTATTTTCCTTACGGGAAGGTCGCCTTGACGGCGGGCTTTTTAAGAGGCTCTAATGCGTATTCACGTGACATCTGGAGAAAATCGCCCAAAACTCCAGACCGTTAGATCGACGGCCGCGTGGTATTACATTTATAAGTGGTATTATACAAAAGCACTACTTCCCAGTAAGGGACACTCCCCGGACAAGACATTTGTTAGAAACCAACTTCGAGTCGTTTAGCGATATATCGCCAAAATTTGGCGACAACACGCTCTTTTATATAATTTAAGAAGTATATAATACTAAAAAATAAGTCAAAAGTAATGATTTTAACGTTAAAACACATGAAAAATATTTTTGGCCAGGATTTTGACACAAATACTCCACTGTGCGCCGGCAGCATAGGGCAAGGGGGGACAACGCGCCCCTGGATTTTTGTATGCATTGTTTTCCCTTGCTTTTTTGCTCTTTCCATCATGGTAACCATACGTTGAAGTAGTCTTTGCCCCCCCCCCACCCCCACCCCTTGGGAAATATTCTGCCGGCGTCCATGTTCACATTGTGTTATTTAAATGCAAAGTATGGCCAGTGGCGCAGAGAGGGAGGGGGAGCAAGGGGAAAATCCCCAGGGCCTCAGCTTGTGAAGGGGCCCCGCTTTTGCCGTTTATACGAAACTTAATTGTGTGTTGTCAATTTTATAAAAAAAAGTCCAAAATCAGATTATGTTCCCGGAAGTTTCAAATTAATTTTTGAATGAAATTACAAAAAGCCAGCTGGGGCATAACTCGCCAACTTGACAAAAACGAGGAGTGTTAGTGATTGAGTCGTCTTTTGCAAGAAAAGTAGACATGGACGGTGTTATTCAACGGTTTGCCATGACTAAAAGTAGAAAAGATTTATTTAACAAGGAATCTTTTTTTCCGAGGCACATTGTTAAATAGTGGAAGAAAGGGTATAAGCCAGAGGAGAGACTATGGGCCCACCCAACCTCCGAAATTTTGAATTTTCCTTAACAAAATGTTACAGATCAAGACTTTCTATTAGAAATTTTGAAAGTTTCACGTTTTTGGCCTTCTGAAATTTGTTTGGCTGCCTGCTTGCGTGGAAGTATGAATAAAAATATTAATTTTTTTAATACTGAGGAAACATGCCATGCAAAAATGTTAACGTTTCAAATGCAGCTTCTCTATGGAGGTGACGAAACCTTCAAAACAAAATGTTGCTATTTTTTAGAGCATGGATGTTAAAGTATAATACTCTTTTATATTAATAATTTTAATTTTATTAATTATTTTCTAATTACTATTAAATATTTCTTTAAATGATTAATAATTTTAATAAGGAATAAATGATTGATGTAATACGACATCAAAAGGATTTCTAGATAACAAAGGAATCCCAAAGATTTTATCCCCGGGGCCCCAGATTGGCTCTTTGCGCCTCTGAGTATGGCTTATCTTAATTTAGAATGAACGGGATGTTAATTGCTGTACTGATTGTCTTCTTCGTTACAGAAGTGAAACCATTCCTCAAACGCACAGTATAAGCTTCATATTCTCTAGACGCATTCAGAAAAGGCATGGGAACAAATGATAAAAAAGAACAAAACACCTTCCGATTCCCCGTTGTGTGTATGTAACAGAACACTCCGTCGGGTATCACGGCACGCTAATTTGCCAATATTCACACAATTCGTTATCCTGTTTCTCAGGAGTTACCTTTTCACGGTTGGAAAAGCGAGATGAAAACGGACCAAAAAGCAGCTTTTTTATCCCGTCTTTCCCACGCTGCCGGCATGGCACACTTCGCTCGGATTTCGCGCACAGGTGGGCGGAGAAAGTGTGGGAATTTCAGAGAGCGGGAACGCGGTTGGATGAAGAGATCCAGCGCGGGAAACAGAAAGGGCGTGGCTGTGACGTATACGGGAGAATCGCGGAGAAGAGCTACCAGGGAAAGTAATTCAGCGTCAGTTTGGCTACAGGATGGAAAATAAGTGTCCAGAGTACTTGTCAGGGTATCATCATTTACACAGAGAGGCACAAAAATTTGTTTGTCATTCGAAACTGACCGGATTATTGTGTCACAAGTCTAAGGATTACAGCTCAAAAATAATTTTTAAATCTTCGTAAATAAGTAAATTCGAATTTCTCAGGCGAACGCTTATAAAATTCAAGTGTACTTTATCGGTGTTGCATGTTACACATTTTGGAGAGTTTAAATTTAAACGAATAAAAATTTAGGAATTTCATATTTAGTTTACTCTGTAGATCTGGTAAACAGCTGCCAGATACAGCATAACCTGCGAAGCTATTCCAACCATTTTCTGGAAATCGGATGCGATCAGAGGCGTAGCCAAGGGGGGGGGGGGTTAGGGGGGTCATAACCCCCCCATGAGGAATTTTTTGCCATACAAAATGTGTGTTCTTCTCTACATTATCACACACACGTATACATATATATGAGTTACAGTAGTCATAACCCCCCCACCATGAAAAATTTCTGGCTACGCCCCTGGATGCGATTATAGCATATACCTCCATAGTCTGTTCACTACTGTGCCCAACTTTTCGAGATTTCGCTGTAATACATTACAAAATGAAATGCAGAATATAAGATTTTTTTTTTTTTAAGCGTCCTTTAAAAAATGGAGATTTTTGTAAGCATTAGGCCACGGTGGCACCAAAACAAGGAGATCGGCTAAAGTTTTTGCGAAAAGGCAGTGTCAGAAGATTTGCAATTTTAATTCACATATTATTTTATTTATTTGTTTTATCTTATCAATCTCATAAAAAGAAAATAAATGGATTAAATATAATAATTCACAATAGATTTTGAGCTCATTTCATTTATTCAGCGTTTTGGTGAATGCATTTTTTCACTTATGTGCATATATATATTAGTTGCACCTAGACTTTCACCATGAAAAATTGACAAAATAAATAAATAAATTGAGACTATTACGCGAATAAACAAGGTAAGCCCTGAAAGTTGGGCACGTGCGGTTTCTACAAAAAGTTATGCAACTCACAGAAATACATTTAATAGTTGTGAAAACACCTTCTTTTCCCGTAAAAGTGTTCACGTTGTGGAGGAGTCCAAGTTGGGAGTTTTAACTGTGTAATACATACATATGTATTATTTTTATTTGTTTCATACTATTGATTTTACAAATGCAATAATACAAAACTAGAGGTCAAACTTTAAAGTTAGTAGGAAAAGGTATTTACGATTTCATTATTTTATATCATGAATCTAAATACTACCTTTAAATAATCTGCCAAATGAAATAATTTGAAGAAAATCAATGAGGTAAGCGTACAGCATATTTATAAATATTTTTAAGTGCAGGTGTTCAAATTTATATTGAAATGATAAAAATTTTCCATCAGCTTAATATTAGTGATACTGAAGTACTATACTGTACTGTAGAGATTCTAAAGTAGCGATATTAAAATAATTTCTAATTCTCAAACAGGTGTAATAGTAATTTATTAAACATTTTTACTTTTATTCATTTTTTTATTATTATTTTGATTTAAGTAATCCACACATAAATATCTTCGAACTCATACAGCATATCTGTTCGAATTCCAGTTCCTATGCTAAAAAATAACATTTAATTTTACTTGAATACAAAAAATAAATTATACTTCATAAATAGTCTAGCTTTTTAAAACTATTTATTCATATAAAGCGAATAATTTAATTGCATATATGCGGTGTATTTATATATTTACTTACGAAATTTTCGATTACTATCTCGTTTCTTTACACTTCAGAAAAATATTCTTTTTGCCAACACCTGGAGCTTGGCGAAGCTGGCGACTGAGAGAAAATCACAGCAACCATTTTCGTCTGCATCAAAAGCCGGCACATCAGAAATGAAGTGAATCAGTCCCTGTTCGTTCAGCTCAACTGGAGGGTGAGGGTGAGACTTACTTGCTGAACAGGGAGCGACTTACTAGTCACCGGCATTTTTTTTTAGCGTGTTTGAAACATTTCGCGTTAAATTTTTCTCATTGTTTTGAACACTATATAAGCATTGAAGAATATAGATATTGAGTTGCATTCACTAATTTTTGAACTTTTATTGCAACAATGAGCCAAGCCGAAGTGCAAACAGGTGTTTCACACCAGGAGGTATTTTTGAAAGCTGTCAGAAAAGGAGATACCACTGAACTCCAAAAAATTCTACAGAGATGGGACGGTGCACTAAATATCAACTTTTACGACAAAGAGGGCCAAACGGCGCTGCACCAGAGTTGTATGGATGGAAATTTGGAATTAGTGAAACTATTAATCAAATTCGGCGCCGATGTCCGATTAGCAAATAGAGACGGCTGGAGTGCATTACATATTGCAGCATATGGCGGACATCAAGACATTGCGTTATATTTAATAGCCAATTCTAAAAGATAGGGCCTAGTCATATCTAGTTCTTTTCTATATAGTATTATGATTTTCTTCGATGGAATGAAAGTAATTCAGCAGCTCGGACGTGCTGGTGCGTTCCACATGCTGCAAGTTGATGAACTGTACAAGTGCCAATATAGCATATTACACAAGTATGGCTGTCATATTTAATTAAAGTCCATTTATTCTGTGGCGTGTTTTGTATTAGGATTACTTAAATTGTTGGAATACCTCTTCATTCATTCATCAAGGATACAATGCAGTTTCGTGTGATCTCTGCTCCGTGTTCGAAAATTTTCCTGTGAAAGCCAAGATTCCGGATGTTGGTGCTATCGAACGGCCACTCATTTATCCAAGCTTGTGCGTGGCTTTAAATGTGAAAGCCATTCTGCATTCTCTGACACAGCCTTCATCTTGACAAATCATCTGTCCAATGTCCAACAAATTGCCAGTTACTACACCTTCCTCAACTTTTCCGTTTCGCAATGTATTGCAGTGCTGCTTGTTGTTTGTCACCATGCCATTTGAAATTCCTTATTCCCAATCCAATCTTGCATGTTTTTGAAAAGAGACTCAAAAAAATCGAATTCCGGAAAGAGGAGGTCTGCATCTGTCTCTTTGTGCAATATTATTTATCGACCTGCCCATCAAGACTGCAAGAAAATCCTGCTAAATGACTAACATAATTGATTGCTGTAGTAAGTTTTAAACGATTATTTTATAAACTGCAATAAGATTATTTTTCTCTTTTAATATTTTATACTGTCCTAATCAGTGACGGGCTTTGTAATAACGTAAAATAATAATAATATTCAATTATTTTTTTAATATATTCTTGAAGTGTAATTTTGTATCAATGCGAAATTTTCATATTGAATAATTTAATCTCCGAATGAACCCCCCTGTTGTAGCCAATATTTTTGTAGCCAAGAGGAATTTAGGGGAGTCACTGTTAGGTTTATCTTTAATCCTGAGTAAAAATTATTGTAATATAAATCATATTTTTTCTGAAAAAGGTAAAAGTAAATTATTGATTAAAATTTTTTATACACATTTTTCTCGTTTTAGGTATATTTAAATGGAATTAATTATGTTTGACATTTTCAGTTACTTAGGAAAAATTTGAAGTGCAAAAAGTGACATCGTGCATATTAAAGTTGAAAAAAAAAAGTAATGTGTGTAAATTTTCTAAACATTTTAAAATGTATTTACCATTTATTTTATTTATCACTCAAGAATTTAACTAAGAAGTTTGTGAAAATTTTTAAACGAAAATATAACATATTTAAAAATTACGAATTTCTTTCTATTGTGCTTTAAGACGAACCTACACTAGGGGTATCCGCCCCGGGAGGGTGTGACTTAGGGCGAATTACCATGAACTTCATTTCACCCTCAGGGAAAATCAATCTAAATTTAAAAGAATGTATCGGTACTTGTTCCGTAGAAATTTTTAAATAAAGAAATATTATTTCTGTATAGCACGTTTTAAAACAATTTGGAATCTTGGTAAAATTTTAGCTGTCGGCGTGAAATATAAATTAAAAATTATGCATGACTATTTTTATTTGTGGTATCTTTATCGGCGAAAAAAGAATAGTACGCTGCCAGATTATATCCTTCTAAACTGTGCTGAATCAATTGTACTAGAGATGGGCGGTTCGACTCATTTTACTGATTCGAATCTCGACTCACTCACTACTTCGATGATTCGAATCAGTGATTCGAATCTTGAATCAATAAAACAACTAAAAAATTTTCCCTCTCTCTGCGCCGAAAGCCGTACTATTTAAACACCCTTCACCCATTCATCGGGTTTCTTCTCCGCTGAGTTCTCGGGCAGTTAGCATCTCTCTCTCCTTGCTCCAGTAAAACTAGTGTTTAAACTGCCCGAAATGAAAATACAGGGGAGCTTCGTATGACCCCCTGGGCCTGTAAGATTAAAAGGTTAAGTTTGGTGTCAAAGTATTCGAAATTTTATGTATCGATGGGGGTCCCAGAGGGGGGTCGAGAATCAATAAAAACGCGCTCCGATGGATAGTTTCCGAGATATACGTTAATTAATTATGGTAATTAGACTAATTAACCATGATTGAGGCTTAAAAGGACTGCAAACATGTAGAAATTGGCTCTGGGATGGTTTCCAGACTTTGGAGTTGCCGCCGGAGGAGGCTAGTGTTTAAAATGCCCAAATTGAAAATATAGGGGAGCTTCGTATGACCCCCTGGGCCTGTAAGATTAAAAGGTTAAGTTTGGTGTCAAAGCATTCGAAATTTTAAGTATCGGTGGGGTGTTGAGTCTAGGGGGGGTCGAGAATCAATAAAAACGCGCTCCGGTGGATAGGTTCCGAGATATACGTTAATTAATTATGGTAATTAGACTAATAAACCATGGAGCTGTTTTTTCTGCGATGAGAGAAGAAGAAGCTTTCCGAGAGAAAGCAGTAGCAAAAGCATCACAAGCTGGTATTGATCTCAGGATTTTCTTATCGCCGGCCTCAGAGGCGTAGCCAAGGGGGGGGGGTTAGGGGGGTCATAACCCCCCATGAGGAATTTTTTGCCATACAAAATGTATATTCTTCACTACATTATCATACACACGTATACATATATATGAGTTGCAGTAGTCATAACCCCCCCCCATAAAAAAATTCTGGCTACGCCCCTGGCCGGCCTGTATTTTTGCCCTTTATCGAATTCGAGATTTCACTGAAATGAAAATGGGAATATCGGATATTTGATGTTGAAATAAAACCGATATGTCGATTTTTGGCCCAGTCCTACTGAGGGGCTGCTGCCCCCCCCCCCAAAAAAAATGGGACCCTTTACTTAGCTTACAATTGAACTTTATCTTTAAATTTGATACCCAGCCCACCCCGAAATAAAATCCTGGCTACGCCACTGTCAATAACACTAACTACGCCACTGCTTTAGGCCCTATTTTGTATTTCTCTGAATTACGAAAGAAAATAAAATCATTCCCCTTAAACGAAAAACAAGGTAAAAAAAAAAAAACGAAATCTGCTGCAATAAAGCGAAATGTTATTTTGCTTACTACAAAGTCCTTTTGTGAGAGCGCTTAATACCGCCCCTGTATCCTTCATTAAAAGTGACAAGCACAATCCTAACTTTATTTCATTCTATTTCCCTTCACATGAAAATCCGCCACCATGTAAACTTAACGTTCCGTTTTTTTTTTTTTTTTTTTTTTTTTTTTTTTGAGGGTGGGGGCAGGGGGACATATATTAAAGTTAAAAGTAGAAAAGGGATGTTTCATTAAATTTTAAACAAATATTAAATCAGTCAGACAAGTTGGAAGGAGGGATTTTCTTAATTTTTTTTTCGGGGGGGAGATTGACCCCTCTTGCCCTTAGGAAGTAACGCCTATGCCACCCGCCAAAAGCAAAACGATGTTCGACCCACTCCACACCCACAGACAGATAAAACTTTAAAATCCGACCACCAACCAAGAAATGAAACACCAAAGATTCGAAAAAAAAAACTTCAATTAAATGAAACATCCTTTCAACTCTTTTCGGACTCCTTTCGACTCTGAGTCGATAGAAGATTCGAAAAAACCCCTCCAATTAAATGAAACATCCTTTCAACTCTTTTCGGCTCCTTTCGACTCTGAGTCCATAGAAGATTCGAAAAACTAACGAATCTCAACGATAGTATACAATCACCGAAACAGAGCGAAACACTGAATCAGTAAAGATTCGTTGCTGCACCAACTCAGTGACCAACTCACCCACACCCACTCATTTACTGTTTCAAATCATCTATCGACTCAGAGTCGTAAAGAGTCGAAAGGAGCCGAAAGGAGTCGTAAAGAGTCGAAAAGAGTTGAAAGAGTAAGGGAAAATCCCTGGGAACGGCAAAGGGAAAATAAGTTTTTCTTCCCTTCGCACTTGGAATGTATTTCCCTTGAGGGCTTGAGATTCGAATCAGTAGAGAGTGAGTGTAAAGACTGAGCCACTCAGTACCAAGATTCGAATCACTGATTCGACTCATCGAATCGTTGGCCATCTCTAAATTGTACAAGAATTACATTTAGTAGATCTATAACAATCAATCTATTCGCAATAACGATTTCGCCGACAGAAATGTACACATTTAATAATACTCTATGTTAGGTTTTTCATATTTTTTATTGACTGTAAAATATGTTAAGTGTATAGCGTTGCTTATCGTTTTCTCTCTCATTTGATGTCAAGAATAATTTGAATTAAACTCGTGTCTTGTAATGTTCAAACAGCGTTATGACTATCATTGTAAGGTAAGATGCCTATCTGTGTGTGGAATTTCTCACCATATTTATTCAGCCGTGCAATCAGCGAACCATGAAGGCTGAGAACACCTGAACGTACAAGAGAGAGAGAGAGAGAGAGAGAGAAATAATAGGAACAAAACTCAGCCGAAAGGAATAAAACAAACAAATAAAAGCTGACCCTCCCTCCACCCCTCGCCTTATCCCATAATAATGTGAGTTCTCTCGTGCTAAGACTAAATTAGGCTGGCTACTGAGCCGGTTTTTTTTTTTTTTTTTTTTTTTTTCCCTGTCCACATATAATACCACATTACAAGCTGCATTCCGTAGCTTTGAAGAAACCCCTGTTGTGCCTCCTGGCGGAAACGAAGGTCACCAGCGAGCTGTGACGTCAAGCAGTGACGTAAAAAATAAAAGCGGAGGATCGTGAGATCTGGCGAGAAAATATTCTCGTGTTGTAATTGCACAGGCAGTGTGGAGTTTAATCTTGAATGAAATTTCTGTTTATGGTTGATAATTGCTGTCATAGTAACGTAACCAAACTGGTCATAAAAATCTAAATTTATGGAAAGTTCCTGAAATATGGATTTTTGTGGACAAAATGTCAGCAATTGTGTGTCTGTGTGAGAAACTCTACCTTTTCTCTCTCTCTCTAAATCCGACATCTTTCTGGTGATCATTTACCCCCGAAACATTATTAATTCGCTTCCTTGTCAAAATAAGAAAGGGGAAAACGTTATGAGACTAAATGCACTGATGTCACTATTCGTCTATCAAATTTTTCGTTCTTTTAAATACGAGCCATGTTTTGAAATAGTTATTAATGAAATAGGTTTATGAGGCATAACTATAAATTGCTTTTTTTTAAGGGCATAGAAAGACTGCTTTCTATTTTATGCACGTTTATTAAATATTTCAAAAGCATGGAGCCAAGAAATTAAGTTGTAAATTTCAGTGATATTGTTTATGTTGGAAGAAGTTTAGCTAAATTGGTACTAATTCATTTTAGTTTTTTCTTTTTTTAATATTACATAGGTTTTCAAATAGTGCCGCATTCCATAAATTTTAAATATTTTCAAACAATTGATATTGATATATGTATGTGTATATATATTAAATTTCAACTTATGTGAACCAAAGTATAAATAATTTATTTTTTTTTGTTTTAAGTGAGCAATCTATATACAGTTTGTAAAATAAGGTTGCACAAAAGTTAGAAAAAAATAAGGAAATGATTCTACAACTTTTATTGTAGATAAATATCTACTATTTCATGACAGGTCGGACATACAAGAAGCAGTTGAATTTTTCTTTCGAAAAAAAAATGAATCTTGATGTCTATCTTGCCTGTTACCCGATTTTTTAGAGAATGAATTATTTTTAGATATATTGATTAGTATTTGATGTCGTAAATAACAATTTGATTTATGTACAATTAGAATTAATAAAGTGTAATGAATTAAAAAATATATTATTTCTCGTACGATTAGAATATATGAATTTAAATACTGGTTTTCAACACAAAAGTACCGCGTCTATTTTTAATTATTTGCTATAAAAATGAGCTTAATTTACTTAACATGCAGCTATTATAAACATAATTTATATAATAACATATTAAATTATTGTGCTTACAAAAATATGTAAAATTATAAACACCTAACTAGAAAAACACTTGTGATATTTTATAATTCAAACAGTTTCAAATGATTAAGTAGTGGTCAATGAAATGCTGTGTTTTTTGGATGTATTGAAGGAATTCAGTTGTGAAGTGGAATTGTATATGGTAATAGTTTATGTGAAATGATCATACAAATCATCAGGGATATTAGCCAGTCAACTTTTTTGTATTCTTGTGTTGGTTATGCTAATTTGAATCAATCATATCATCATTTTGTAAATTTTTTATCACTCATGTGTTGAATATTAAAAGTTGTTGAACCATACATTTTATTTGTCATTATTGTGTCACATTGGTTACTTCATCAGTTTTAAATGTTGAATGTAGAATTTAATATTTTTAGGAATATTACGTTTGGTCTGCCGTTTTTATATATATCTGACAGCTTAGTGCTAATTTAAGACACGATGAATTCAACCAGTGTTTAGCGGTTAAAAACAATGATTGTAAGAAATTAAAAAAAAAATTATGATAATTTACAGTAATTTTTTTGATAGTAAAAAGTGTTTCGTGGTTTAATATAAATTAAATTTTAATTATTAAAAAAAGTTACTTTTTGTTTGTTGATATACAAAATTTTAAAGCCATTTTCAGTTTCAAGGTTCTATGTTTTGATTAAAAAAAAAAAAATTAACTACTTATATTTTTAATCTGATTGCAATCTCCCTTTTTTTTTTTTTGTGTGTGTGTGTGCATCTTAAACGTTGCAATTTTAAATTGACTCTGAAATACTATTTTTTTTAAGTATACTATTGACAGTTTTTTCTGACTTTTAAAAGGGGAATTTGATGTATGAGTTAAAATTTATGTAAATTTCCTACAACTAAATTGTATGTGCGTGATTTTAGTATAAGTTTATTTTAATGAGTGAGCCAAAGAAAAGACCATTTCAGATTCTATCTTCAACCACGTTTTCCACCCTTATTAAATCAGAAGTTAAAATATTGAAATATACAGTTCCACCATAAAACATTTTAAAAAATATTAAAACCAACCCAACCTTTTTCCTCTTTTGAAAATAGTTTTGTTAAAGAAAAAGCACATAACAATTTAAAATTAAGAAATTGGGGAATGGAGGGGGGGGGGGGGGGAAATAGTATAGTGCCCAGCAGTTTGCGAAAATAAAATCTTCACTGGCATGTTGTCATCATTGTAATGGAAATATCTACCAGGGAAGTACTACTGCTTTAAAAAACAAGTTTAAAATGAAGGGGGAAAATGTATCCGATGCTTTGTAGATAAATTGTTCTCCAAATAGTATAGTGCCCACCCGTTTGGGAGAAAGTCCTTTCCAGACAAAAAGAAAATGCTAAAAGGTCTGTTCAAGAGCAGAATCTTCACTGGCAAGTTATCATCATTGGGGAAATGTCTACCAGGAAAGCAATATTGCTTTAAAAAACATAATTTAAATTAAGTAATTGGATTGAAGAAAGAAAATATGCAACCTATGCTTTGTTGATAATTATGCATGTAAAAAAAATATGGTGTAAATTCTATAGATAAGTTCTTCAAATACTATAGTGCCCACCAGTTTTGGGGGGAAAAAAGTTCTTTCATAAAAAATGCTAGAAAGTCTGTTCTCGAGAGCCTAGAATCTTTACTGGCATGCTATCATCATTGAGAAATGTCTATCAATGAAGTAAAATAGCTTTAAAAAGCATTAAATCATTTATCTGAAAATCACTGCGCAGATATTTCATTTAATCATCTGTAAAATCATGTGCGCGATTTAATATACGGGAATATTTGAGGTATGAAAATTTTTTTTAAATTGTTATTTTTAGTGATGCAGCGGATATCAATTTGGTCGGATACCGAATTTCCGGCCAAACTTTCAGCCAGATATCCGGTTATCCGGCAGCAGTATGTTTTCTTTTTTTTTCTTTTTTTTTTTTTTTTCCACGAGTTTTCTTAGATCATTGAGCTACTTTAAATTTTCGCATTAGTTTCAAATCATTTAATTCAAAAATCAGAAATCCTTTTGGGATTGTTTCCACGAATTAAGTACCAGTTTTACTGCAATTAATGTCATACAAATAACAATGCCATGCATGTTCTCCCTCAAGAGTTAGATAAATATCTTAAAAGATCAGTTCTTGAAAGAAAAACATCTCCATTCAACTGTTGGAAAATCAATGTAACAAATTTCCTTACTTTATCAAAATTAGGGGGGGGGGGGCATTTTCTCACACTATTCTTATAAGCAGGGTCAATTTATGGTGGGAGGAAAAAAAGGTAAGCGAATTCTTGCAATGATCGAAAGACAGTGTTTTTTACAATAATTTCTCCCAGTAATTATTCACTCCAATCTTAAAAAGAAGATAAGAAGTACTTAATTATTTTCCCATTTTCTGTACATGATAAAAATACATTCAGAAAGAAGTATTGAAAACAAAATATTTCCACAAAACTTTTTTTTTATTGCAGTTTTTGAATTTATTAATTTATTATGTATATTTGTTATTTCTCTGTATATAATTTTAGGCCGGATGTACTGCTGGGTATTTGTAATATTTGACTGCTGCGAATTATCCGGCATATTGGCCGGATGCAGTATGTTCGCCAGATATCCGTTGCATTCCTAGTTATTTTAAAAGTATGAAAATATTTCATCGGCTAAATAATTAAAATAAAATATCAGCAGAGCTTAAATGTTGGTATTTTAATTAAAGTTCCACTTTAAAACGATCAGAGAAGGAAAACTACTGGACCAAATGTTATCAAACTTGGTAATTGCGTAAAAGTGGTCATCGAATTTAGCGGCGGGAAGAAAGCCGAAAAATTCAACACCAGGGGCAAGGGCGGGGTTCAGAGGTTCGACCCCCCCTCCCTCCCGAAATTTTAATTTTTGTTACTAAAATGATAATGGTGTTGTGTCCTTGGGAGAAAAATACTGCCTACTACGTTTGGACCCCTCCGAAATGTTTTTCATGGGGGGGGGGGGAAGGAGGAGGTTGGACCCCTGACCCCCCCTCCCCACCTTAAATACGTTCTTGCCCCTTGTGTTGAATTTTTGAACTTTAAGAAAGGAGGGGGTGTTTCAGATTGATATTTTTAAAAATTCGTAATTTGACTAATGAAGGGCTATTGAATAGTTTGTTCTGTTAACTTCATTTAACGGCTGTGAAATTAATAATGCTATCTGAATAATTGGCAACTGGATCAATTATTGGATCAGACTTCATTGGATAGTTACTTATTATTTTAATGGGTTCTTTCGGGTTTTCTACGAATGTCTAATTTTTGAGCAAGAATGAATTTTTCAAGAACAACTTTAGAAAATATGGCAATCGAATTAATATTCCTTCAAAATAATAATAATGTGCTGAATTATTATTACAGTGAAATCTCGGCGGCGTTCTGAGATAAGGAACATAAGTGCCTTACGGTTTATTAATCTCTCCATAAAGCTGAATCTATCCCCATGACCAGTGCCGGATTTAGAGGTGTGGAGGCCCTGGGCAGCAAAGGGATGTTGGCCCCTAATTATTTCTCAAACAAGTTAACAATTTTTTCGACGACCAGGGTGTCATTTCTTGAGTATATAATAGTGTGATGATTTACTTTGTGTTTGTTTCTCGCAAAAAGGATACATGATTTGATTTATCGGATCGAAGATTAATTTTAACCATTTTGGCAAGAATTCGAAACGCTGTGTGGAAAAAGTGAGAGAACTGGTCCTCTGTTGTCAGACTTTTTATATAAAAAAAAATTATTTTGCACCTCATTCAGTATTAGGAATTTTTACGTTAAAATGTCTATTGTAGGGGCCCCGGGCTGCAGCCCTGGTTCCCCTCCCCTAAATCCGGCCGTGCCCCTAATGGTGTGAAATTATATCTTACTATAATTCCCGATAGAAAATGATGATTTTATCTCTAATGAAATAGATGGAGTATTTGATGAGAACAGTAGGTAAAAGTTAAATGACTTTTTAAAATCGCAGCGTGAATAGCAAATGGTGAAAAGTAAGGACATACAGATATTAGTTTTTATTGAATTATAAGTCGAATGGAATATTTTACATATGTAGCAGATTTTTCAATGTTAGTGTTGTGGTTTGTTTTCTAATGTTCTCGTCGGGTCAGAAGAAGTTCAGGTGACTGAAAAATTATTTTTACGCTACTGTAGAACTAGATTTCCATCTTGAGCTCTTTCAGCTGTGGGAGCAAAATATTATACTGGATGATACTAAAGTCTCTTATTCCACACTCTTAAGAATTGCCGTTTAGACTTAAAAATAAATAAATAAATATAGATAACTGCATTTAAAAATATTACGTGTGAAATTTGATAAACTAGTTATTTTAAAAATAAAAGAAATAGGAAAGGTTACGTTAAAAGCGAATATTTTTCAAAACATCAATTGAAACATGAGCAATTTTACGATCATCCACTCCTCTCTTCTTTGTACAAACATTTATTTATTCCATATTGCCGATTTCCATGCATGCACCCCCCCCCCCAAATTCAATACTGAATGAAATGCCGCCCCTTATTATTATTTTGGTTGTGTCCTTGAGGCAGAGCCACTTACGTAAGGGGAGTTCAGTTCAGGGGTCTGGGCACTCCGCTTAGTCTACGCACCTTTTGAATCCATTTCTCAAATTAGTATACGGTTAAAAAGACAAAGTTTTCAAAATTTATACAAAATTAAAATTTATACATATTAATTTTGTAAGCTTTATAATTCAGTGCGTAACAAAGACAATTTATTATTAAGAATCTAAAAGTTTTTAGTGCTATTTATTTAGTGCTAAAGTAATAAAGGAACACGCCCCCACTCCCCAGAGACGGGTTCAGCCAACCCCGGGCCTGACTCGGACTCATTAATTCACGATTGTGTTCGGGCGTGTGTGAAATTTCTCCCTTATTGAACATCTTTGTATGCGACTACTCGACGGATTATTTTTTTTTTTAAATAAAAATTGAAACATTTTTATATTATTAGTATTATTTGGTAAACATGAATGTAAAGAATTACAAAGTGCATTTAAGAGTTTGCTACTATATTAGTCTTTAATTTGCACAAACAGCAAAATTTATGATATTCTATCAAATGAAGTCATTGACTTTTATTTATCTATTAGCTGAAATTTTGGGCTCGGGCTTTAAAAAATGAGCCTGAACTCATATCTAATGCCAATTTGGCATTGCGTGACTTTACAGAAATTTTTAAAATGTTTCTGCACTTAAAAAAAGACATTTACACACAAAAGAATCCACCATCCCTTTTTCTGGGCCTTTCCCATAAGAAAGCTATGCCACGCCCGTGAGGACAAACACTGCTTAAATTTTCAAAATCGAACATTTTCTTGCAGGGACGTACCCAGAAAAAAATTTCGGAGGTGGGGGGGTGTTCCAAACGGTGAAAAAAAGCAGAATTTTTCACAAAAAGACGTCATCATTCTTATTTTGTTAACAAAAACTGAAATTTCGGGGGGGGGTCCGGACCCTCTGGACCACCCCCGCCCGGGTACATCCTTGTTTTCTTGGGTAAATCGGAATTGCTATTGCATCTGAACTTACTAAATCTATAATTTAAATAGTTCTACCCCCTTGTAACATTACAAGGCGAGTACTTTTTCTTGACGGGAATCGGAGACAGAGGTGTTGCTCACAGCCCCTCACCCTCTCTCTCGTCGAATCCGACTTCCATCTCTTCTCGGTGGATTCGGCGCCCATTGCCGAGCAACTGTGGGGCACCCGAAAGGGGGACTCTTCGTTATAACACACCGTGAGAAACTGGGAAAACCGGACACGTTCGCTGGCTTTCTCCCGTTGTGTGCGTTTTTTCGCAGACGAACTCGGCGCAGGAAAAAAAAAAAGAATGAGGAACGCAGCAGCAGCAGCAAGCAAGAAAATAATTAAACTCGGTTCTCACCTTAAGCAGCAGATGGGCAATTAACAGGTCTGATGAAAACAATGATAATGATTTATGGCTGGCTGGAACTCAAAGTCAAGTCTCGATTCAACCTGTGTTATGTCTTGATATTGCCGCACTGCCAGACTCTTTCGTTCACAAATGAATTCGGTTTTTGATGGGTGTGCAAGCGTCTATCAGGTAAGGTAATTTCTAGATGGAAGGTACTAATTAAAAGTGGTAAAACGTGAGTGGATTTTGTGCAGTTCCTTTCTGCAAACGGATATCATCTTGTCAGCAGAGCCCGACTAAGCTAACATGAGAGCCCGGTTCAGACATTTGTCATGGGGCTCCCTTTCATATATAACCATTCAGTTTACAAAAGTTAGAAAGCCTGGAACTACAGGCTTACTTAAGTTCCAGGCTTGCTACTCTTGTGAATGCATGGAACTTTTTTGGAACTGAAAAAAGGCGGATCTTAGGTACCACGCACCCAGTATGATTATATTGACCAGACATTCATTATTTTACATTCATCATTTCACAGAATAAATTTATTAAAACCTTTCTTCCAGCATAGTACAACAACTTTTCTTTAGAGAATTCTCTAAGCAGAGAGAGAGAAGAAAATTTTAATAGAAGCAAAACATTCCTACAAAATATATAGAACACTTTGATTTCAAAGGGAGGGGGGCAGCGGCCCATGACTTGGTGAGGCTCTGAGTCAGTTTAAACTTTCGTCAGATTCAAACAATGCCTTAAAAGTAAGGAGATATAACTGGTGTCTCATACTGTCTTCTTTTATGTATTAAAAATAAGGTAAAGCCATACAAAAAGTCCTTAAGTGGTACAGGCACAGACCTAAAATTTTAACGGTGGATTGTACACCCCAATGCAACGCCATAATTTATCACGTTCTTTGAAATTTTAATTACGTATATATTTTATACGTAAAATACTGATAAAAAAGAATTCCATTTGTGATTTGAAGCTGAATTACATAATCTCTAATAACAATAAGAAAACAGTCAATTTTTGTTTAAAAATAGTCGAATATTTATTCGACTATTATGATTAAAAAATAGATTTGGCCGCTACAAGTTAGATCTATTACGTCACTGAATTGGAACTTCAGTAACTTTTTACTTTTGCCAACTGGGTTTGCGTAATTTTGCCAAGTGTGCCAGAAATAGAAAGTACATTATAGTTTTCGTTAACATTTTTTTCCAAGTTTGCCAACTAGGTATCTAACTTCTTTCTCTTTTTTTTTTTCCTTACGCTTTACACGAAAAGAGTGAAATTCGACAAATAATAGATATAGTTCATAGTCTACAACCTAGTGAAAGTCTCTTAAAGTATGCACTGTGACGTAGCTTCCTATTTATGATAACTGAAAGTAGGGATGGATGCGAGACAAATTCAGTTGTCATGGGAGAGATGGCAAAAATTTTCAGCTGTTTTGAGAGGCGAGACAGACCGATTTTTCGTCTCGTGTCCATCCCTAACTGAAAGTGTTTTCCTATCGATCTAATAAAACTAGCCTATATGTAATCCCATACTACCCCCCTTCTGATCGTGATTCGAGAAAATAGTGTGAATTTTCGAACATAAATAAAAAAATAAACTAAGTATGTTAAGAATTTCAAAATTTTGGAGACTCATCTTCACTATATCTCTAACAATTCTCTGCAACAAACGAAAAAATGTGTATCGATTTTGAAATTCGCAGAAAAAATCCTATTAAAAAGAAAATAGAATATTTTCCAAAGTGTGTCGCCCTTCGAAATTTTTTTTTCTTCTGGAAGCGTGATAAAAGCTACAGGCGCGCTTTGTTCATTTCAGTGTGCAGCCAGGTCCGTCGCTAGTGGGTGTGCAGGTTGTGCACCGCACAAAGGCGCCACGGTAAAGGGGGCGCCGAGACGACTGAAGAATTTAGTAGAAAATTAACATTTTTCGAAAAAAAAAATTGAAAAAATAAATTTTGTTTAAGTTTATACTGCAGACACCCAGGAAAGGGCTTTCTCAGTTAAAAGGTCCTCCTACAAAGTTTTGGCAAATTCAGGGCTTTATCGTTGGGTTTCATCTTACAAGTCTTTCAATGCTATCCACGAGGTCAAACTTACAGATATATGAGTACTAACCATATCATACCATACTATGGTTATTTATATTCTTTGCTCAGATGGTTATAGTGGTTATTTATATTCTTTGCTCAGATGTTGCAGAGAGGAGGAGTGCATTTGTTGCAGGGAGGGGCACAGCTTGGGTTTTCCTGCACTTTAGTGTGCAAAGTATATAGTGGACTGAGCTTTTTTGTATTAAAATAATGCAAAAAATTCAGTACACTATTCACTATACCGACGGCTTGGGGGGGGGGGGGCGATCCGGGAGTCCATGATGACAAATACAGATCTGGAAATGGACATGGATCCAAAAGGAATGCAAAGAGAGACACATTTTATATTTGTTTTTAATCGAAGTTGCCTGGTACGTAAATGAGTACTCATATAGAAAAGGGTAGATCGTGCCCCTTCCTTAGGTGTTTCTAAAGTTAATTTTTTTTTTGTTCTATACTGAAGTTTGTATTGTTCTAGTACTAGGACAGTCTGTAGTGTTTTACAGCCTGATAGGAGCATCCCACTCATAGAAACACTAGTATAGGCACTCTTGAATGGGGAGGGGGGGGGGTGTCTCAGAATTTGAAATGCTTTATCAACCTAACAGAAAAGTAACATGAATTGGCGTTCAAATGTTAATTATTTTCTAAAATACATGAATACAATCTACTTTATTTGTATTATACATTAATTGAGATCCGAAGTATCGGATCCAAGGGAGGGCGATCTCTCTCCCCTTTAGCACATTAAAAAATTTGTGGAGTTGCTGGGGAGTTTAACCCATTTTTATTCTGTCCGCCCTTATCATTGGAAAGATGCAATGGAGAAAGCTCTCCTTCTGTGACCAGTGTTGCTTCCCGTCATGGGTCATGGAATACTCCGCCGGAACCCAGACCCAGCAATTGCGAAATCGTTGACAGCATTCAAAGACTCTAGCTGGGAAGCCGACACTGGTCGCGGAAGAAGAACCTTCTCCATTGCATCTTTCCAATGATGACAGCAGACAGAATATCCCCTAGATTCAAGATTGAAAATGAATTAGGCGGGATGACCTAAAAGTGGAAAAAATTTTTGTAATACTTATCTCTCTCTCCTTCAAGCATTTCTGAATCCACTACTGATCAGCAATTTAACAAGTCGAGCCATATTTAAATAACTTTTGATTCAGGTAGTATTTTACATTACATATGCAAACAGTGCTGCATTTTTATTTATTTTTTTGGGGGGATCCCCCCCCCAAAAAAATAAATAAAAATAAAAAAAATCTTACAGGGTAACATTTTGTTTTATTATGCATTTTGCATAGGTAAAATAAGCTTTTTAAAACATTAGACCAAGTTAAAACTAATTACATTGCTTTAGGGTAAAATTTTGCTTTAATGTACAACTTGTTTAGGTCAAATAAGCGTTTTCATTAAAATTAGCCCCCCTCCACACAAAAATGTTTTATATTCGCGAACTGTACTTAATGTAACTATTAACTTTAATTTACTTTTCTCCAATCGTATATAGAGTAGCAAATTATTTTCAGCCTTTTTACAACTACACTTTTTATAAAGAAGTAAAGAGTAGCATAGGTGGATGCAATTGTAAAATAAAATAATAATTAAATTTAATTGACATTTTAATAATTCATTTTAATAATACTTTTTATATTTTTGAAATCAACCTATGTATTCAACACCAATTACGCCTTCTCTTGTGTGAACTATGGCAAAGAAGGGCATAAGCGTAAAGTTTTCAAAATTATTGGGGGGGCCGGGCCCCATAACCACATATATTCACGTCAGTGACGTAGCCAAGGGAGGGGGGGGTTAGGGGGAGTGAGAGCCCCCCATGAGGAATTTTTAACCATACAAAATATATATTCTTCACTCCCTTATCATGCACCCGTACCGTATACATATATGTGAGTTGCAGAAGTCGTAACCCCCCCATGAAAAATTTCTGGCTACGCCACTGATTCACTACATATAACTTACTCATAGCTGCCAACTACTACGGAATATAATTAACCACTTTTTCTACACGATTTTTCGGCTTAAAATATAGTAAAATTTTTGTGCTGCGTGCGCGAGCTGGTTACTATTTTGAAAAAAAATAATTAAAAAATATACTGTTTACAAAAAAATGGTTAATTATATTCCGTAGTAGTTGGCAGCAATGACTTAATATATATAAGTGTAAATTATTGGAGGCGCTCGAGCTCTATGGGTCCTTGAATTCTACACCTATGTAAGGTAAGTGTCCATGTTAGTATCTTCCTACCATGTTAAAAGTTAAAAATAGAAGAAAAGTAAAAGATCTAAAGGAGGGAAAAAAAAGGAAAAAAAAAACATTTTCGATGAGATAGTGCATTTTATACACAACTGAACTTTTCTTCATTTCATACTTTACATTGCATAATCTGATTTTAATTAACCAGAGCCTGACGAGGGCAGCTTATACCGGGGTCGCCGCGACTGAAGAAAAAGGGAGGAGAAAGCAAGAGGGGGTCTGGGTACTGGTTTTCGTGACGTCACAAGAAAGGATGGGATTTGGAACAGTTTGCATTGAGTTCAATGGAAGAAATGGAATTAATAATGCCAATAAATACGAGTAGCTTAATTTTTTATGACGCATTGAAATAGCATTTTCGTTTTACAACACTTTGTTCTTAAATAATAGTGAATCAACAATATTTTTTGTCAGAAATTCATGAAATAAATTGGTACTGAATTTAAAGCAGTTTCAGCATTGTATGCAGTATGTTTTGCATTTCGGGCTAGCAAATACATTCTAAATAATATAATGGTTACTCAATGTTATCATTTATCTAAAATAATATGTATATGGATTAAATTTATACGTTGTATAATTGTAAAGTCATATTTTTAAGTAAGTAAAAGTAAATATATTTTTAAGTAAAAATAATAATTTTTATTAATTTTACTTAAAAACTGAAATACATTATTTAGTTTTGCTTCGTTTTAATAAGCTTTTTGAAAGAATTGATGTTAAAAATATCCAGATTCATAAATAGTCATCTCAAGCCATTTCGTGACGTCACAAGAGAGGATGGGATTTCAAAGAGTTTGTATTGAATTCTATGGAAGAAATCTGATCAATAATGTCAATAAACACTAGTAGCACGAGGAATATAATCAGAAATTTCCACAATTAATATTTTAAAAACTTGTACAATACATACTATATATAATTATGTTATACAGACTCCTAATGTCAAATTTTATTAGAAGCAATTAAAGCACAAAAAACAAGAAAATAAAAAGTAAAAGCTTTTATTAACCAAACCTTACAAATACTATAAAGTTTTTCACGAAAGCACTACAAGTGTTTGCTTTAGTTTCTTCTAGATAAGACTTTCAAATATCACATTGAGACATTTGAAATATACATAATTAAATATTTTTAAAAATTAGTGAGTATAACTCTTGAATATGTAAAACTGCCTAAATGCTCTCAGGGGTTTTCATGTAAAATATATTGCAGTAATACATATACTTTTCTGTTATTGTTGTTAGCATTGCAGTAATACATTTTCTTTTTTGAGTTAATTTCCAAATCTGTGTTCATACTTAATTTCAGAATAAACCGTTTAGTTGGAAATATTTCTTTAATAAATACCTTCTATATTTTTGTTTTTCTAAGTATCCAGCAAATAGATTTCTCTCTCTCTCTCTCTCTCTCTCTCTCTCTCTCTCTCTTTTTTTTTTTTTTTTAATAAATAAATCAACCATGAGATCCGCATTGAACCTTAAGCTACTTGGTATGTGCAGTGGAAAGGGATCTGCGTTTAATTTTTAATTAAAAGTGAAATTTTCTTAACATAGAATTGCCATGAAACTCTTGATACATTTCTTAATTTCAAAAGAATTTATATTTTCCTTTACATTATTTTTTTCGGTTTCCTCAATATCTTTTTCCTAAACGTTTTCTCTTCTTTTAGTAGGATCAGTTATTTCTTGTTTTTTGGTAATATCGGATATATAGGCTGGTAAGCTCGAAAAAATGCACGGGATAGCATTCGGTTCTAATTTATAATGCTTTCTTTTTACAGTTAAAAGTGCCCCATCTGATTTTAAAATAGCATCGTCTTTTAAAAGATCTTCATCTCGGAAATGCTCAATACAAACATACGTATTTTTTCCTGGGGACCAATTTTTTCTTGGAATATTTTTAGTCCATTCGGCCCGCTTTTCTTCGTTTTTTGGGAAAAGTGAAAACATTTACATTTTCTCCTCTTTTGTAATTAGCTTTACTTAAGCCTGGGACGCAGCAAACGGAAGCATAGTGATTGCTAAAACAAAAGAACAGAAATCAATAAAACTAACGCAAAATACGGCAATTTTATATTTTTATGTACTCTATAGCTTAATAACTATTATCAAGTATGTCGTATTAAGAATAGAGATTGCTGACTTACCATTAGTATCCAAAAAAAGGCACAAAACATCTTAGTTTCTTTTACTTTTCCGTATGAATCTAATGCTTTTAACGGAGAAAAGTCCATCCTCTCTTGTGACGTCACAACACCTCCACGCGTTCAGTACCCAGGCTCGCCTTGTAATTGTCTACTCTCCCCCCCCCTTCCCGGGGGCTCCGCTTATACCCAGCAAACACACACAGGTTCTCTGACCGTCTATTAACGTACAGAAAACAGTGTATAACAGTGTAACGCTAATAGACGTTCAGAGAACCTGTGTGTGTTTGCTGGGTAGTAACATTGTGTGTTACGTGGTGTCACAATGAATAATACTAAATCATGATTGAAATCAAAAGAAAAATTTTAAAAGTACAAGTAAAGGTTTTTTTTTTTTTTTTAAACGTTTGTAAATGGCATGAAATACTTTTTTTATGTTAGTATAAATTAGTTTTCTTCTAGTGGTAAATTATTGGGTGGGCTCAGCCCCTATTCACAATTTATTGGGGGGGGCTCGAGCCCCACGGGCCCATATAACTCTACGCCTATGAAGAAGGGTTAAACTGAAAGTTTCTATCGCGTTAAACAAAGGAATCGTTGCAATAGGTGATAGAGAAAGTTGATTCGAAGGATTATTATTATTATTACAGCATTATTCAGAAACAATCTTGTTAATTCAAAAATTTTATTCGAAATATTAGAGGAACATAATGATATGTTTAAACTTATATCATAAATAAACATGTTGTCTGATAAGGGTAAAAAGAAATCCTAAAACATTGCAAAGACTTACATTTAAAATTAATTGATGATATAGATGGTAAATCTCTTTTCGAAGAACTATCATCGTTAAAACGTTTTTTGAATATGACGGCAAAGGACCTTCTAATTTTTTTTTACAATAATAATTTAACTGACACATTTCCAAAAACCGCCATCTTGTTATGAATATATTTATCACTTCCAGTTACAGTGGCTTCGCAGAAAGAAGTTTTTCGAAATTAAAAATTATAAAAAATTATTTACGATCATCAATGAGCCAAGAACGGTTGCCAAATTTATCAGTCATTTCAATAGAATATCAATAATTAGATAAAGTAGACATAAGTAATATTTGAAAAGTTTGCTAGTGCAAAAGCTGGAAAAGTTTCACTATAAATAATACTAGTGGTTCCTTTCAAAAAAATCTCTAACGAAACCAGCTTATTCCAAGCAATACCAGCCATAATTATCAAATAATTAAATTTGTTGTCGTAATTTTAAGTTTTTCACTCTTACGAAGAAATATTTTTACTGCGAATATATTTTTTTTAACATATTAACAAATTTTAGATATGCAGGCGAAATTTTTTGTACTTTTTTAAGGATATTAATTTTTTAAAAGAGTTTTAGACATTATAATGTGACTTTCGTGGTTTTCTTTATGCAACTGTTTTATAATTTTAGAAAGATCTAATTCAAAAATTGACCTACAACGTTTTTTCCTCAACATGAAACGAATTTTATTTCGTTTTTATTGGTAGAGCCATAATTTTTAATCATACGTATTTTTATTTTGTGCCATGCTTTTAAACACTTTATTAATGCATTGCCATGCCTTTGAAAGAACGGTGCGCAAATTTTTAAATACTGTAGTAGAAAAGTGTTTTTTTTTTTTTTTTTTTTTTTTTTTTCCCCTTTTTCCAAATACTTTACATTCAAAACAAAACTCAGAATTTAATTTAACAAAATACATAAGCCATGTTCTTTTTACTTTTTTTTGTTCCATTTTCCCATATTGTAGCAATAAGATACTGCACTTTTCATTTGAGTTGTCAAAGTTAAATTAATCAGCCCTTTGAAATGTTTGACTTTTTATTAAAACATCTACTGTTCTTGAAATTGAATTACAATAACCAACAGTCATTTCTTATACGCTGAAATCGGTCACTTGAATTTAAAACCTATCTTATGTAAATCTGTATAAACAAAAGAAGCTTCAATAATCGGTGCTTCCAAATAATATGGACAACTTTTGAAATTATTAACTATGTTAAAACTCGTTTGTAGTTTTCCTTGTATTATATTGCGTTATTTATAAACAAACAGCGCACATATAAAATTAAAATATTTTCATGCTTTTTATTTAGATTTAAAGATTTCTCATTACTTTTGAATCAATGTCCTGATGTCTCTGTATAAATTGGAAACGTTATACCAACGTGAGCTTTCTACTAGTTGTGAAGCGCATTTACTCGTTAAACACTATAGCAGTGTTCTATAATTATTGTTGAAAAAAAAAATACACTTTATTCTCCCCTCCTCTTCTTTAGTCCTTTTTTTTAAGGTAAAGAACAGGTAACCCCTTGAAGGATACTTCCCAAGTCTGCGCTTGAACTTAATGAATTCCATATCACTAGAACTCTGCAAAAGACTAGTCTAGATGGAAGCAAATAAGATCTTCGCACCCATGATAACTGTTAGCTACATACCACAGTGTTTTTGGTTCCACTGACTTTACGAGCACGTATACCGCATGTACAGGGTGGATTTTCGGCAGTGCCAAGTATCCATCGGGCAACCCTACAGTCCAGAGGAATGCCGTATATTCTCTTCTGAATACTAATATTGTAAAATCATAATTTTGTTTCAAAAAGTGAATATGTATAGGGGCGCCACCTCCCGAGATGCGGTTTAATTATGATGTTTTCCAACTGAATAAGTACATGGAATAGTAAAATGATACTTTTGTTTCCAAGATTGAATTTTTTTTCTTTTACGTAGGGGCGCTAAATTGGTGTTTGCACAAAGACGCCTGACACATCCGCGACGGCCCTGTGTGTATAGTGTTTGCTGCTTTTGAAAAAAACTGCCTGAATTTTTTTCGAGTTCCTGAAGCTTATAATTTGCGTTCGCTGGAACTCTGTTAGAGTGACCTCGATTATATTTATAACTCTCTTATAACCTCAAAATATTCATCACCACTTGCCCATTGAACACAAGCCCACTATCAACGTAACTAGTTACAGAGTCATCCAATCTTTTCAGGGATGTTGTACCCAAGTTTAACTTTATTTTATACACTAACTGTAAGTATTTATTTAAAAACCAACTCTCATGCAACGTCTAATTAATCCCTCCACAAAAAAAAAAAAAAAAAAAAAAAAAAAAAAAAAAAATTAGAAGTAATTTGAAGACATTTTTTAAAAATAAAATATTTTAATTCATTAGTGACAATTTGCGATTTTTAAAGCTTTTCGCATCTAACTCGCCAGGTTTAGGGGGGAGGGGGACTTTAGCCACCATAGCCCCCTCCTTGGGCACGCTTATGAAGTAAAGATTGTTTTTTTTTTTTTTTTTTTAAGTACCCAAACATAGGTACATTCTAGCAATCTAGGTCACTTGGACAAAAAGTTTGACCCTCGTCCTCTTCTACTTCTGCTATAGAAAGGCCTGAAATCCAGCTTGACTTTTGGAACCCAGGAAAAGGAAGCAGGTGAAAAGGAGACAAAAACTTCCCCCCATCTCTCCTGGTTCCAAAACACCTTCTTGGCCGTGTGGTTCCAAAACACCACACCAGGAAACTTTCTCTTTTCAGTATAATAAGCTATCCGACCAGGAAGTTGGAGACCTGGAAAGCAATAATAACTTTCTTAAGCTCTGCCGAATTTTATTTTGGCGCCAGAAAATGCATTATCCAATAATAATGTTTTATTCAATTATTTCAGAGTCGTATGATATTTGTTGTATATGTATCATGCGTATTCTGATTATCGCTGCAATTCTATAATACTTTCACCTATTAACCCGCGTAAGCAGGCGCGCTGGGGTAAATCTCACCCCAGCGACGTTTTTTCTTCGTAAAATGGGAGAAATTTTTTGAGAACAAGTTTGCGCCGTCTTCTACCTTTCAAATTCCAGGTCTAGTTGTGGTGGGTGATGGAATTTCGTTTCTTTGTTATCCGGAAGGGAAGAAAATTCCACTTTGGGATTCAATACTCCCGTGCGACTAACAACGTTTCATTACGTTGTTAACGTAAACTAAGTATAAACTAAATGTAAATTAACTATAAATGGACGTTACACTACTGGTATGTATTGACAAAAGGCTATTAAATGAAATTAATATCATATTAATAAAGTAATTAGTGTTTTTAGGTATAAAGCATATCCTATGCAATTTTCTTCTCAGAAAGCATGATATTTAAAGAAACCGCCAGAAAATCTCTAAATAAATATAAAAAGCACGATTTCTTCCCATGAAACGTAACAGAATTGATGTATTTTACGTTATAAGTTCACAAATTTGTTTTTAAAACGTTTTTAGTCAAAAATATAAAGAAGACAAAATGGGGTAAGATTTACCCCATGCGAGTGCTTAAGTTACAAAAGTAGACGCGCCTGCTTACGGGTTAAGCAAGATTCTAGTATCCGGATTCCTTGATCAGCTGATTTTAATCAGCTAAATACAAATCATTCGAATATCGAAGTCCTTTTCGTGTCATATTCAAGTCTAGCGATCTTTCAATTCTGCCATTTTCGCATTTTATCTATACTTTTACACCGTTAATTGAATGATGTTTTACGATTTTGTGAAATTTTAAGCAGGGGGGGGGGGCAATTTTTAGCATACAATGCGCCTTTTTTTTTTTTTACGCTGAGGGGCAGAGCTGGAAAATAAATACGGATAGGCTTTGCATTAGGGGTGGAAAAATAATGACGTGTAAACATGAGGTTGAAATTCTTATTTTAAGAGGAGAATTCTAGAATAAATTTTCCGGACATTTGGTTAGGAATCAGAGATGGTTTTATTTTTGATGACAGCGTTTTTTTAGAGCGTACAAATCCTTTCTCTTGACATGGCATCGAATTGTAAGGAATAAAATATTTCCGGGCACGAAACTATTTCAAAAGTATTCAGTATGTTTCAAAACAATAAGTAGGAACAAAGATTCAATGCACCACTTGAAATCATCCAATACGCACGATTTGGCCATCCCCATTCCATGAAGTTGATTTGATTTCACTGCATTTGCAATGGCGTTGTGTGCTGTGATTGGTTTGGATGCAACGGAATTGCAAGGAAATCAACCACCGCATAGAATTTTGCACCGTGACAATTTCAATATGTTCTTGCTTTTGAATTGAATATTGAATAATAACCCCTAACCCGTACTCCGTTTCGCTGCGAGACGAGTTGGACAAACGTGAAATCGGAAGACCTGGAAGATGCTTGATGAAGCATAAATTCACCGGCTCCAAACTGTAGTCTTCAAGAAACCGAAGGGATCTGTAAAAACGTAAAATACATCAATTCTGTTACGTTTCATGGGAAGAAATCGTGCTTTTTATATTTATTTAGAGATTTTCTGGCGGTTTCTTTAAATATCATGCTTTCTGAGAAGAAAATTGCATAGGATATGTAGGTGTAATTAATATCATATTAATAAAGTAATTAGTGTTTTTAGGTATAAAGCATATCCTATAAAATTTTCTTCTCAGAAAGCATGATATTTAAAGAAACAGCTAGAAAAATTCTAAATAAATAGAAAAGCACGATTTTCTACCATGAAACGTAATAGAACTGATGTATATTTTACGTTATAAGTCCACAAATTTGTTTTTCAAACGTTTTTAGTCAAAAATATAAAGAAGACAAAATGGGGTAAGATTTACCCCACGCGAGTGCCTAAGTTACAAAAGTAGACGCGCCTGCTTACGGGTTAAGGGAACATCGCGCAGTTCATTACCTTTCATCTAACAGGAATCATAAATGAATCTCGAATTCTCGCCACATTCAGCCAGTATGCGAAATGTCCATGCACGACCCGTGCAGCCTTTAATTAAAATGCAAAACGATTTGCATTCGTTTATCTTAAGATTCACCCAGTAGCTATATTCTTCTTGAAATTCGAAGTTCTTGGATATTGCGCCCAGGATTGTTTATCTTCACGCTTTCGTTTCACTTAATTAGTATTTCACATATCCTTATATGATCCCATCTTGCCGTGAAAGTGTGAAGACATGAGTGTGGAGAAGCATCTCCTGACAACTGATGTTATGAGGCGTTTAAATTCGCTTTTTACCAAACTTGTCGTTCATTGGAACGCGTTTTCAAGCTTAAATCTAAGATTCATTGCACCGTATTCTAACGACAAAGTATTTCAAAAACGTCGATAATTGGTGACTTAAGGGTTCCCCCCCCCCCTAGATTGAGGAAAATAGGAGTGTTTGGAAAATCATAACTGATGTGGAAGAAAGTAAACAGAGACTTGCATCCAACTATTTAACCCTTTCGCGACGGGAAGCGCAAACGCGCGCTTATCGCTGAGGCCGGCAGTCTCTTTCGCAAGTGTCTGTCCAGGGCCGGAGAGTTTTTCGCTATTAAGCCTAAATCCATGAACAGAACAATCAGAATATATTATAGTGTCACTATCACTGCTATCCGAATCTGCTTCACAATCAATATCTCATAATTTCAAATAATTTGCGCCATTTCTGCTATTTCAAGCTCTAACACTTTCGAAGCTTCGACATTCTAACTGTAAAATGAGAAAAAATCTACGTCTACTAGATCTAATTATCCACTAAAAACTGGACTGCAAAACGAAATACCCAACGCTGTAGCGAAAATAAAACTCCCTGCTTACTATAAGGAAATACCACGTACGAATTTATAGAGCCGTCATAAAGTATACCATTTAGAAACATTCCTTTCAACTTACGTTTATATTATCAAAAACCACGTGTATGTGAGTCATGCTACTCCCATTCTGAGTAGAAGGTCAAATCTACATGTATCCGTAACCGTATGGACATACAATGCCATCTTGTGCCAAAAGTTATAGTTTTTAAAACGTTCCAGGACACTGGCACAACTGTGTGACGGCCGGGGGTGAACGAGGAAACGCTCTGGCACGCCAGCGTGTCGGCCGGGAACTGAGTGCGTTTCTTACTGGCACGTATGCGTGACAGTCGGCGCGAAAAGGTTAAAGCATTTTCTCTTTTGTTGTGGATGTATGTTACTATACGTAAAATTGGTTTTTTTTTTAAAGGTACCCCGTTTCTTTAATTAAAAAATAAATAAAATTGTTGTTTATGTCCTTGCTCTTTTATTGTTCTACTAGCTGCGTTCCCGTTCTTCTCAAGGCAGTAAACGAAAATTTTTCTTACAAGTGTAATTGGAATTGATTCCAGTGATGTAGGAAAAAAAAAAAAAAAAAAAAGCAAAATTATTTGACTCTTGACGTAAATTTTGCGTCATAAGTACTAACCTGAGATCACTGCAATTAAAAATTATGTCAGTGTTATTCGCGATCAAAAAAGAAAAGCTTGACGGTTTGCAGAGAAAACTCCTCATTTTCAAAATGTCTTATTTCTACATCACACTGTTTTTTAGGTTTGAGTTGTAGCAGTAATACCTCAGACACTGCATCTACATGATGTGGACAACCATTTTTTTTTTATAAATAAGAATCATAGGTGTAAATGAGATTTGAAGTATCAACCATCTATATAAATAAAACAGAGTGTAAACTGTCCGTTTGTCTGTCTGTCTGTCTGTCTGTCTGTGTCTCGCGTAGCTCCGAAACGGGTGATCGTAGACCTACCAAATTTTGTACGGAAATTCTCCAAGACGGGTCTCGACACACCTCGAAGCGATTTTTTCGAAATTCGAATTAGAAAATGTTTTATTTTATGTTTTGTCCGATTTTTAGCGATTTTTCTTGCGTAATACATAATAACGCCGGTAATTGCACTCGCAAGAAAACGATAGTTACATCATCGTATAGAGGAGAAAATTTTCTTTAAAAACTGTTGGTTCGGACTGTGTAACATAATTTGCAGATTTTTGGGAATTTTTCAAATAAAATTAAATTTGACGCTGACTTTCGTAAAATATTTTAAAAACTACTGCATCTTGAATTCTATCTGTCATAACTTTTTTATATTTCGGCAAAAGACGGAGCACACAATTAACCCACTTTTAAAAGAAGAACGGAGGGAAAATATAAATTAGGAGAATTTTTACGAATTTTTAAGTAAAGAAGGATTTTCATTTCCGTAGCACCTGCTTATCAATTTCGGTTTGATATCTTGCGGTTTGGTTGTCATGGATACAGTAACAATGATTAAAATTGCCAGTTGAAAAAAATAAATAAAAACGGGCCCCGCGAGCAGACGATTTCTTTGCTTGGCTCAATTTCCTTTTATAAATACTAGATTTATTTGTGAGAAGAAAAATTAAACTGCATAATCTAGAAAAACAATTTTAAAGCCTTTATAAATAGCGCAGTCTTATCTCTTATCTCTTTTCTTTTTGTAAAGGGTTGCAAGAGAGGGTGACGTATTTTTAAAATTAAAAAAATGTCCATTTCATGTAGTATCTGAGGTATTTAACGCTAAAACGTGAACCTAAAAGACAGCATGTCTGAGGAAATAAGACATTTTGAAAGTGAGAAGTTCACTGCAAACGGTCCATTTTCACTTTTTTGATACCGAATGATGCTGACATAGTTTTTTTTTTTTTTTTTTTTTTTTTTTTTGTGTGTGTGTGTGTGTCATTATATTGAAATGATCTCAGGTTATTACATATATGACGCAAATTTTAAGTCAAGAGTGAAATAATTTTGCTTTTTCTAGATTCCACACCACTGGAATTAATTCGAATTACACATGTGAGGAAATTTTTCGTTTCCTACCGTGCGAAGAACGGGCACGCAGCTAGTTCTTTATAAAACCTGATATCCGAATAAGGCGAAAATCGTGTGCGCCAATGTCGTCTGCAAAAACAGATGTGCTGATGTGCTTTTGTTTTCCTCTTGTATTAGAAATTGAACTTAAATCATATAGTTCAGCTTCAATTAAAAGGAACCGTCGAAAATAAATCCAGGCTACCGTTACTTAGAGAAAAGGGTCCGGATTTATGAATTTGAGCGAATATATGCGTCCTCCGTAAAAATTTAGCACTCTCACGTAAGAACTAACTATATGTTAAAAGAAAGGTCTGAATGCGCATTTTATTATCTGACAAAATTAAAAAACATTCTGACTGATAGATTTCAAGAAGCGACAATATGAAAATTCGTAAATGATACATAACCTCAAATTTTAATCAATGGATTTCTCAGTTGGAAATCAGCGAATTTGCTGTTGATTTTTTTAAAAGGCAGAATCTATGAATGGATTTCTAATGCGTATTTAAACTCGTGGCATCGAAGTGACGTAGATCTTACTATTTAAAACTCGGTATCCCGTTTGAAATTGTTATTTTCTTTTCTTTTCTTTTTTTTTTTCTTTTTTTTTTTTTTTTTCAAATGCAAAGTTTTAAAAATTGTGTTTCGAAGACCAAACAACCCAAAATGTTATGGGTAAATAACGAAACTTCTATGCAGAATTATAATTTTGAATTTAAAATACTGTTTCATTTTGAAATTCACAGAAAATCCCCAAATTTATATTTCTATTTCCTTTTAAATTTAAAAGAGGGGTTGAATGCGCATTTTATATTCAGGCCCAATTATAAAACATCCTGACTGATAGATTTTAAGATGCAACAATTTAAAATTTCTAGTCAATGTGCAATTTCTTTGAAAAAAAAAAATCTCAAAAATCCGTAAATAATATTAACATTCAGAACAAACTGTTTTGAAAGAAAATTTTCTTTTCTATCCGATGATGTATCGGCCGTTTTCTCGTGTGTATTATTTCTGATCCCATTGTTGAATATCTGTGAAAAATCGATAAAATATTGAATAAAAAAAATTCTATGCCGAATTTAAAAAAAAACCGCTCTCTGGTACATAACTTCATGCTTAGAACTTCGTTTGCAGTATTAACTTCCGCTCGTGTAGATGGTCAAGCTTTTTTTGCAACTGAAGAAAAGTGGATCTTTAATATCGCGCGAAACGATCGCATTCACGATAAGTTTATTTTTTATGCGTGTTATTTCAGAAAGTTTTTAATTATTTTTATTAAATGCTAGAAGTCGGCCCGCATTCGCTGACCCACAAACAATCGCGTTAAATAATAATTTACACACGGGCCGCTTCGCGCCCGGCATGTGCAACCTACGGGCCGCTTTTACACGTTACGGTGAGCGGCCGACTGTAAATAAAACTTTTTTGGTTCCATTTTACAATAGCAGTGCAAAATAAAAGGGCGTATTGTTCCTCCCTTGTGGTTTATCGCTTGGTATTATGAATTTTCATCTGATTCTTCTTAACGATAAAACACAGGGCGAAGAAATCGTAACCTTTTTAACTGCAGGTCATTGATTTATTGTCCTATATTTCTGTTCCCCACCTAGTAAAACTAACCTTTCTCCTAGTAGCCTGACAGATCGGGCTGAAAGTGAATGCCCCCACCAACATCTATAAAAGTAGTATTTTACTATAAAAAAAAAAATTAGTAGTAATGTCATTGCAACTCTGCATTCAAACTCCAGAAAAAAATTCAGGATAAATCACAATTCATTTTTTTTTCTTTTTGGCCTCCTTTTTTTTCTATTTTGTAATTTCATATGCATTTATAAGCCATTCTTCTATAATATAAAGCTGTTCGCCTGAGGTGGGGGAGCATCTCCCCCATGCCAGCTTGTGCCTTGCACCGTTGTATTTTCTTCTGCATAATCACTACCACTCAAATATGATTCAGTCATGCATGGAAACTTTTTTACAGCCAAAAATAAATCATTTAAATGGATATTTCTTACTTAAGTATAATCATACAGCAGAAACAGTTGACTTGAAAAAAAAATTTTTTTTCTTCTAAAAATGTAGCATCTTTCGTAAACAATCGAACACCTAACTCAGGTTCGGGGTCAGTGGCTTCCGTCCTAATACCTGGATCAATTCGGCCTTTAGCACAGCCTTCACGATTAGCATTTCTGTTCCTTGAGGGTGTAACGATAGTAAAATTTTCTTTTTGAATCATTCAACTCATCTAAAAAGACATTCGTGATATGTACCATCCTCTTCTGCTTCTATAATTGTTAAGCTGCCTAACAAGGTATTTGACTGCTTGCGTGCCGACGCTGCCACTTTATTCTTCTTAAAACGTTTAATCTCGCGTCGACCGTAAAAATCTCTCCATAGTGCCAGAAGAACAATCAAATCGAAATTCCGTCCGACCCACCAGTAGAGAAGATACATCTCAACACAGCTACCATTCCTTGATTGCTGCTCAAGGTCACGAAGTATTTCTCTCTGGGAATATCGGACGTAGTACATCCGGGTTCGAAAGCTCCTTCCGAAAAAAAAAAAGGGGGGGGGGGGAATTCATGTGGAGTGTCAAAAATCTCGGCAGCTGCTCCGTCCAAAGAGACTGGGAAATTGACTTACAGATAACTTCATACTCATGCAGGGGTAAATAAATACCTTCAGAGATTATGTCAGGTGAGATGATCTTGCGAACCGAAAGAATTTGGGCTTTAGCTCTGGTAGTTTCAAGAATGTATCTATTTGTAGATATCAACACATATAACATTGGAAAAAATAGTTTTTTTTTTTTTTTTTTTCCCCTTCTTTATAGTATGCGGATGCTATTAATTTCTAAAAATCATTCAGTCCAATTAGAGATGAGAGGGACTTTGGACTCTGGAATTTTAGAATGGAATTTGGGACTTTAGAATTTTAGAATTATTAATTACTTTTTTAATTATTAACTAAAAACCGTTTTTACGTTGCCATGCTTGGCGAGTTTTGCACGCACAAAATGATTTATGCTTTAGAAATAAAGCAGAAATTCTATTTGCAGAAAATGCGTGCATTTGAAAAACATGAAATGGCATGGAAATTACGTTAGTTTTATACCAAATTGAAAAGTATAAGAAAGTAAAGTCCAAATGTGTTTCTTAAAGTTCATAAATTTCCAAATCTTGCAATCACACTAAAATAGCTGAACGGTTTGGATAAAATTTAGAATGAATATTAGCTTATACCCTGGATTAACCTAAGGCAACCTTTCATGCACACAGCGCATAAATAATTCTTTTAGAAAGATACTCAAAAAAAAAAAAAAAAAAAAAAAAACTAATGCATTACGCTCTATGGTCATTTTTGTTGCTATCGAACCGATTCTAGAACTTTTTTCACTGATTGAAAGTTACACTATTCCTGAGTATTATTTTTTGTTTGTTTGTGAATTAGGCCGATTGACTGCACTAGAGTCCTAGGCCTATATGGGGAATGCCCTCTATGGGAGACTTCCTAAGGAATCCTAGATCGTATTTACGCCAGGTTTCGGAGAAAACCACGGAAAACTTCGAATGGCTAGGTCGGCATGTTTCGAGAGCAGAACCTCTCAGTCACTGGTGAGCAGGGCCGGCCCTAACAGTTTTGCCGCCCCGGACAAAAATATAAAATGCCGCCCCCCCCCTCCCTCAGTAAAATTACTATTAAAAGAAATAAATTGTTTACAGATTCTGTTTTCATGCCTATAAAACTGGAATAGCTCTTTAAACATAGCACAGCATAAGAAACAACCATATTTATTAAAAACCACACATTAAGCTAAAAACCAAAAGAAAGAGAGAAAAATCAAGACTTCTTTTTCTGGCTTTTAATTTCGCAAAATTCCTGACTTTTTCTCTTAAATCAATTTTTCATCTAATTCATGTTCGATAGCCAATGTAGTTAAATTATTTAACGTATCTGGAACATTGTTGGTGTGGAACATATTGTGGAACAAAAGAAATTTTTAGTTAACTTTAATTTTGAGAAACTCTTCTCTGCACTTGCCACAATTATCGGCAAAGAAAGCAAAATTCTCGAAGCATAGCAAGAAGTGCGTGTAAAATCTAGAGTTGAAATTAGCTTAAAAATTTCAATTGGGCTTTCTTTTTTGCCTAATAAGGCAGTAACTGACACTATTTCATTTACTAGATCAAGAGCGTTTATATTCCCTGATTCTCCATCGGTCAGCATTAACTCTAATTGTTTACACTTTACACAGTGTTAATACTGTTACACTGTGTTACAATGTTTAATTAGCACTTTTTAGGAGTATCTTTTAACTCATATATGCCGTGCAAAAATTTAAAATAATTACATTGGGTACTTATTAAATTAAATCTGCATTCTAAGGCAATCGCTTTTTTTACTGTAAAAAATAAAACTATCTTGAATTTTAATTTAGGATCTTTCGGCAGATCATCTCGTGCTTCGCAATCAAAATTAATATGTTACGTGGCTGCGTAAACTCAGTGTTAGCCAGAATACTATCTCGTCGGTGAGTTCTCTTGCATAACAGAACATTTCATTTAAAATCACATCCAATCGAAGCTCCTTTTAAAAAAGTCTTTACAGTTTCATAAGAGTTCTAGAGCAGGCGGTAAATCGTTGTCTTTTGACTACAATAGCTTTCTTAACCCTACAATGCATGATTTTTTAAAATTGGCTGAAAATAAAATCGCAACTTCATTTAGATTTACTTATGCTAGGAAAAACATTTGTTAAAAAATTCAACATGTAATTTCCCAGAAAAATCATAAAAAATATTCAGATACGAAGCTCCAACCTACAGCTCTCGTAAAACCGAAGAAAGTAATATAGCCCAATTTTACTTTATTTAGTCCAATATTACCATGTTTTAATAGTTTTGTATTTATTTTCATTTAGCAATAAAAATTAGAAGCAATTAAAAATTCGGCTAAAATTTGTTCAGTGAACTGGATGAACTTTTTATAAATCCATGCTTGATTTCTCAAAAAATAATGCTGGCATACATTTTAAAAACTAAAATTTATTTCCATAAGATCTTACATTTATTCTAAATGCATATTTTAAACAAAAACTACAACATTTTCTTGTTTTTACAAAAAAAAAAAAAAAAAAAAAAAATGAGAGTGTAGCCAATTGGCTACAGTATGCACTGTAAGGTTAATGGATTCACGGAATTGAAGATTTTATACCAAATAATAATAGAACATAGGAACATGAACTGTTTGAGAGAGTTAAATAATCCTGAAGCCAAATCACAAACAAAAACTTAAAATTCTTTCATCAATTTTAACGGTAGCCTCATTGGAATTAGATTTGTCAATAACTTTATACCTTACCAAGAATGCGATTTGTACGATTTTTTTTGGCACCAGGAATGCAATCTAGAAATATGGGATAGTATTTGGATTGTTGAACTTCATTAACAAAGTTTGATTTGAATCCAACTGCAAACATTGTGAAAATCTATGCAAAATGAGTAAATATTTGTCTGCACATCACATATAAACAACTGAAGCGAATGAAATTAATTTTATAGCCACACCAAAAGAGGCAACTTAATTTAAACTGCAGGTGCTAAAATATTTCTAATTCGTTTAAAAGTTTTGAGATTTAAAACTGTTGTTTGAAAACTGTGTGTAAATGTATGTTCGCCCTTTGTTAAAAAATGGCTCAATGGAATAGAATGAAACTGGAATTATATTGAATGGTAAGTTAATTGAAACAATAGATACCAAAATTGTTTTAAATAATTCATAGACTTTGATTTCGATTTTGTAAAAATCGCTTAAAAAGTTTGTTCTGGCATCCATCAAAAACGGATTAAGAGAACAGAATGAAATTAGGTCATGTGATAGGTAACAAAGCATTATCGAAATTTTTAAAAGATTTGAATAAATTGAAAGGGTTTGTAAAAGTTGCATTGCATTTTTTTTCTTTTTTTAGGGGGCGGGGAGAGATGGGGGGGTCACTTAAAGGCGTCTGGAGGTAATACAATAGGTGGCTGTTCGACTTAAACAAATTACACCGATTTCCTTTTTAAAATTATTGTTACATTTTTAATTTTCAGAAAATCGTGCAAAAATTTTCAGGCATAATATTAAAATTTCTAAAGTTAATAGAACAAAATTCAGTTACTGACGAGGAGATTGAGTTAAATAACGTTGTTTGAATTCTTCTTAATTATATATATATATATATATATATATATATTATTTTGAGAAAATTTTGTGTGACCACTTCGTGAAAACAACTAGTGGTCAGACAAAAGGAAATGAAATGAAATTTTGTTAAAAAGTAGGCGGTTAGTAAATTAAAATTACAGGTTTTTAATTTGCTAGAAATTTGAATTATTTTTGAGGTATGACGTAAACTTTGATAAGTTCTCCGCGCATCAAGTAAAATCATCAAAAATATAATTCAATCAGATGTTGCAGTGTTAAATATACGCTACTTGCTGTTACAAAGCATTTTCCAGGTATTCTCTTCTCAGTTTAATATTCATTACTAGCATCTTCTTTTGCACCTTTAAATGACATTTTGATGTAGGAAGCTCATCCACTAAAAGAAAACGTTAATTTTGAATGTAAAATATTTTCTCTATTGACAGTTTGTCTCAGTAATTTGTTGCTCTCTAACCTGTAATCTTTAAACAATACAGAAGAGTTATAACTTTGCTTTCTATATTTCTGCCAGTATGCTAATTCCATTTTTTCTTCTCCTACAATGCAAACGAAATTTCGCGCGGTTAGTTAAAAAACCCATCAATGACTGATGGGTACATCAGCTTGTAAAGTTATATAGAATGATATTCTTCGGAATATTTTTTAACAATTCGTTTGCTAATTTCAAATTCGAGCCAAAATGCCGCCCCTAAAATTTGCCACCCCGGACAGGGGTCCGGTTTGTCCGGCCCTAGGGCCGCCCCTGCTGGTGAGACCCTGATTTTTATAAACTACCTCTTATGCATATATCAGAGATAGTTCTTTTACAGGGATACTCATAAGAATTACATTACGCGCTATGTGTATCTCTGTAACTACAGAACCAATTCTAAAACTTTTTCACAAATAGAAAGCTGCACTATTCCTGATTAACATAGGCTAAAATTCATGCAAATAGCATATACATACATATATATATATATATATATATATTACGAGAGCACTCAAAATACTTCTCAAATATTGCAGTAACTGTCTCTATTCGCAAAAAAAAAAAAAAAAAAAAATCTAGTAACTTTGCATACTTTCTTATTTTAAATGAAGTATATACTACCATGTATTATACTTCATTTAAAATAAGTAAAAAATAAATAATATTTAAATACAGTCACTTTTTTGCCTATAGTACAAACCAGTGGCGTAGCCAGAAATTTATCATGGGGGGGGGGTTACGACTACTGCAACTCACATATATGCATACATGTGTGTGATAAGGGAGTGAAGAATATACATTTAGTATGTCAAAATTCCTCATGGGGGATTATGACCCCCCCTAACCCCCCCTCCCTTGCTACGCCCCTGGTGCAAACATATTTGTTATTCACGCATGCTTCATTTCTCTCTAGACCTAATTCTAAAGCCGACGCTGCCGAAGTCGCGGGTAGCAAATAGTAACTTGATAAAACAAGATTAATGATATTAATTGCATTAACGAAAACACATTAAAAATATTTTAATAACTTTACAAACATGGTTAATTAATAACCACGTTTAAAGTTTTTGATTTAAGATTTTAATGACAGCTATCTTCCAAACATTCATCAATGCTGAATCCTGCTTTATTAATTTATGCAAATTAATGTTTGCTGATTTTTCTTGCCGTTTAAATCAAACGTGAATTAAAGTAGAAAATAAATTCTCGTTAATTTTGCTGTCGTTTTTCTTAGACATTTTAAATTAATGACAGCTACTTTCGAATAAATAACTTAAATGGTGGGAAAGGGGGTGGGGAGTTAAAAAAAAAATAAAGAAAGATGTATGTCGAACTTTTAAGTTATGCAAGTCACGTATGCTCGAATATTCTGGTAAAGGTTAAGTTAATTCGAGACATATTTATTAATTTAAATAGGCAGAGAAATAAAGATGCTTTAAGGAATTCTTCCAACGTCATTCCAGTCGTTTTTATTTTATTTAAAATGCAGGTGCCTAAATCAAATTGAGAAAAAAACATTCCTCGTTTTTAATTTTTGTTGAGTTAGTTTCTTCGTTTACAATGTGGATATGAAATGCAAGTTTAGCCATTATGATTAAAAAAAGAAGCAAGCCGAAACACTTTCATTCTTTAATACGCAACCTAAAGTGCTATATATTAAAAGCGTATCATAATCTATGCGTTGTCCCCATTTTTCTCCCTTATTCAGTTGGAAACTGTATCATTATTCATGAGTGTACCATTTTTTCTTCTGTGTTCCATAAAACACTCCTTTGGAATCGAAATCTATATTAAATTCGCCTACTGAAACTGCTTTAACAGTCTCCGTCAGGCATATTTTAACTGTACTTCACTTTTATAAATACGGTTGGGAAAGTGTATCATAATCCGTGAGTGTACTGTATTTATATTCCTTGTTCCATAAAACACTTCTTTGGAATTCAAATCCATAATAAAATCTCTTACTAAAACTGTATTACAATCTTCGGCAGCACATTTTAAGTATGCTTCTCTCCTGTTTAATAAACTGTAGCGCTTGTCAGTTTTTCACCAAATAGCCGCCAAGCTAGGTTTCAGTTTTGATGACTTATTTTTTGGCGTCACACTCGGACATAAATCATCGTAAAATTGCAAACCTTGGCGACTTTCAACATTTTATCTCCCCTGCCTGCTTTATCTGGTAGCTCTATTGAAAAATGCAACGAAAACGAGTCGACGCAAATCATGTATACAAAAATCGGGCCACAAGTTATGTCGACAGAGAATACCGGAGTGAACAAAACGGCACTTCTTGTGCTTAAAAAAACACTCCAGAGAAAAATGGTGTTTGAAAAAAGGAATAATTAAAACTACGTAAAATAACATGCGCAAAAATGTACTTATCATCAGTACGTGCGTTTTGGGTGAAAAATATCCACCCTTCGTCAGCTGCTAAAAGGTTCCACCAACAACATGAGCAGCAGAGTGAGAACTGAAAAAGTAAACGGAGGAAAAAGCAAGGCGGAAAGCTGTTGTCATTCTGCTGAGCGTCTGTAAATCTGTCTTCCCAACCATAAGACTAACATGACAGGAAAGCGACGGTTACTTCCCACACATCGGCACGCCAAGAGATCGCCAACAATTTCACCCCCTTTTCAAGAAGGATCAGTGCGTGACCCTGCAGATCAGCAGATCTAGACTCACGGAAAATATCACGAGGATGGCCCCCGTTCTAAAGAGAGGATGGCAAAAGCGGGAAGATAGCAACGCATAAATTACTCCAGCCAGTGTCATTGTGAAATCCGTGTGTGGTACATGCAACGCTTTGAAGTACAGTATTTTGCAATGAATTTCGTGTATTGATATCGGAGATGTCTAGCTAGGGTATAATAAGAGTTCCCTTATCAGCAGCAATAATTAAAACTTGTCTTTAGAAAAATATTTTAAAACGCTAGAAGCATCGCACTTACTATCGCTTGTTTTGAAAAAAAAAAAAATAATAATAATAATATTTTTTTTTTTTTTCACGATTTTAAAATTCGCTAATTTTAATTTAAAATGCGTGCGCTCGCTGTCTCAGGAAGGAAGGAAAAAAAGAAAAGAAGGGAAATTTGAAGGAAGAAAATTGCGTTAACTATTTACATATATTTACCTCAAAATTTACTTATTCGTTTTAGTTGTGGACGCAGGATCATATTTTAGGCTGGGTATTCGGAGCACGTGACATGGCGCTTCCATTTTATAGTTGTCCTAGAAACTGCACAGATAGTATCAAAACACGTACTAAAATAATCTTTCACACGTTATGAAGGTTTAATTTCTACCTGAAAATCAAAGTAATCTGAATATTTTAATTGAATCCAACAAATTATTCGAAGAGTTTAGTTTCATAAATTGACATTTATTTTCCTATTTTATAAAGATAGTTGCAAGTTATGCATAAATGTATAAATTTAATAATATCTGATGCTAATAACTAATAAGTAATTCGAAAAATCCTCTAAAATTTAAACTTTTGTTCAGAGAAAAGAGAAAATTAGATTTTTTATTTATTTTTTTTTTCCCGGAAACATATATCGTAATTTAATGTGTTCTCTTGAGTATTTGTAGAGCCTGAAATATTTGACCCATTAACCGTATATAGAACATTGTAAAACTAAAATTAAAAAAAAAAAAACCTGTTAAATTCTTTTTAAAAACATTTTCTTAAATTCATGTTAAATATTTTTTGCAATTCCCCCAAAGAACTCTTCAGCAATGTGACACAGGCGTTTAAAAGTTTAATGTTAAGAAAATCTTCATGCACGGGTGATTTGTGAAACGTAAATTAATTTCATTTAAGTAATATTCCACAACAATTTTTTTTTTTCGGGGTTTCCCGCAAGTACCCTACAGAGGGTGTTCACACATTTTTGTAACGATTTTGCAAAGATATATATAGAAATAAATATAAGAATTTTATTTTCTAATGTGTTCAGTCTGATAGCCCTTTCTTTGAACCATCATATTACATCTTGATTGAAAAAGATGAAAGTCCTTTTCTTAAAACATCAAGGCTGATATTGTTCCACTCCTCCATCACAATCTTGTAGTAATATAATCTTTTGCAGTAATATATGAATGCATCTTGTGTTTGCGTGATTATGGCAACACTATACTAGGGCAATCTGCCAAGGACGGGGGAGGTGCCTAGGTAGGAAAACTTTCTAAGGGGTTCTAAAGCGTATTCACGTTACATCTGGAAAAAAACTACCAAAAATCCAGACTGTTAGATCGACAGCTGCTCGATGGGACCCGATCCCGGGACCTTCACTCTTCGGCAGTCTACCATTTTCAGTGACATAACTACTGTGCGATGGTAAGGCTATAAATGTATCTTAAAGTAGAAATATAATTCAACTCATCTTCGCTTAGAAATATATTTAATTTTATATTTTAATTCCATTCATTATCACTGAAAAATAACGTTCAATAAATACTTGTCACACATTTTTGCTTTCATGCCTTTTAAGATGCAATTTATTCCAGTAAAAATTCATGTATATGTAAAAAAAAAAAGTTACTATTACATTTGTTTGTTCATCTTAAAATACACTGGAATAAAATAAACTAGAAGTTCCTGTAGAAAATTTTACATAATTGAAGTTTTAGACGTATTTCGTATTTTGTGTGTATTAAGAAAATACATGTATTTTGTATTTTTTCAATTTAGAAAGCATTTTGTATTTTGTAATTTTTTGTGTTTGAATAAATGTAATTTGTATTTTGCATCGAAAATACATTTTTTTATGTATTTTGCCCAACTCTGCTTCTGTAGCTGCTTTCAAAGAGCATTGCAGAGCAAGCAGTAATTATTTTTATTTCCAACGGAGGGGAGTAGAAGAGGGGACTCTTCTACTCCCCTCCGTTGCACTGGAGAGAGTATGGGGAACGTCCTCTAAGTGAAACTGTACTCCCCCTCTCTAAACAACGGGGGATGAGGGGGAGAAAAGCAATGAACTTTAGGTTTACCATTGCCGATCTCTGGGAAGATACGGAAAGGGTTATATTACAATTTTGTAACAATTGACTAAATATTGATAATCAGCCTTAGGAAAACAACTTACAGATAAATTATTCATAAATAATAATAATAATACATAGAACTGCGAATATTTTCTGATTAAACGTCTGGTGATTATTTTCTCAATAAATTAAATATTGATTTATTCTCCTTCACTGTATTAAATCCTTATTTCACATACGCAACATCTGTGTCTTAACGCTATTTTTAACCTTTTAACCAACTTCAAAAGGAAAAGCACTATCAATTCGTCGGAATCTCCCCCCTCCGAGAATTCTTTTTTTATTCGAAAGTGGATATTTCATGTGCTGTCCCATATCAATTTGGTTCTAGTGTTATTTTCATTCATAAAATAGGGGGGAAAAAAACATCTTCACAAACCATTGTCTAAAGGGTTGGGATAAAAAGTTAGAAGTTGAAAGTCAAAATTCTTCTTCTGGCGATTTATCGCCAAATTTGCTGCCGAAAAATAAGTTTCTAAAGCTAAATCCAGCTTGGCAATATCTTCTATATTTGGCGTGAAATTGCTAAACCATACTATTTGACAACGGAAATTTATTTATTTTTGATGTTGCTTATTACTATAAATGGATTTAAAGATATATATATCTAAATCTATCCAGTAAATTTTCTAAACTAAAGATACTTCAGTCTTCAAAAGCCTTTATATTTTATTGCACTTGCAGTATGCGTAGAATACAAATTCCTATAGCAGTTAAATAGTTTTATGTCATTTCCTGCAAAAAACACTTTTCTGAAAAGCGACATTCCTGTTGCTAGGATGCGATATTTAAAAATTTTTCTGCACACAAAGCATTGCTCAAACTCACTGATATAATATATTTTTTATAAACTTTTCTTTTATCTACTCTCTTAAAAGTGGTGGTCTAAGTTAGGGACAAGTTCTGCAGGTTTGTAAACAACTGCGGTATGCCACTTCCTTGGCAATATCTTGGTGAAAAATTGCCAAACCCTACGATTTTATTATGAAAATAATTTTTCGTTATGGTGACATAATTTGGTCACAGTTTGGATTTTTGCCACCGCAGCAGCTTGAAATATTTCGCTGTGCTAAATACGCCATCTGTAACGGATTATGTATAAGAATATATAGAGAACTGCATGGCAGCCGCAATCAGAAATGATTATCGATTATACGAATGCGTAAATCGACAAAGAATCATCTGCGAATGAAAAGTTCGCCTTTGGTGGCAAATATTCGAATAATTTACTAAAAAATCAATAGTTTTCCAGGGATTTCTAAAAATTCAACCTTGTAATTCAAACAACTTTTGTCCAGGAACCCAAGAATTTTACTTTACGGCTATACGTAGCAGTCGAACAATAAATCTAAAATTGTATAAGAAACTCTTATAATTACTCGTATAATAAAGTACTTTTTCGTACACTTCTTGTTTCATTCAAATAAAATCTGCAAAGAACAAAAAATAGGGACTTGGATTTGTTCTTTGTACCGAAAAGATGTTTTCTCTCGACAGTATGTAACTATAACTGATATTATAAGCAGTAAAATTATTATATGGGATTACACTTTAGGTTGATTAGAGATTCCATTATTTATATCCATCATTTAGACGAAATGAATTTCTAACATGCAGACTGTCTCTACTATATTTGCACATTGTTAAAAAAATAATCTTTTTTTTCACGTTCCCATTCGGAAACCTTTAGGCTTAGATGTTTTTTCTTTTTTCTTTCTAATGGCCGGCCCAGCAGACTACTGGAGGCTTGACCACTACGAAGGCCGCAGATGTTAGTCATTTTCGTATGGGGGCGCCTACATATTAGGAGGACCAACGTTGCCTCTAGAAGTGGCCTCCTAATTTTGAACCAATTTCAGAAAAGAGACCTAGCACCTGAAATTGGCATCCCCCCACAGGTATTGCTTAAACATGGATGGCATTGGAGCCACAAAGAGATTTTACGTGCACCTGCTCGTTTTAACATACACGGTTCCACAGCATCCCAGCCGAGAGAGGTTTTCACCCTCCCAAACCCTGGCCAAGCCGCTTCACTTTCTGTATTCTGATGGGAACGGGGGTTTAGCGACTAGACCACTGAGTGACTAGGTTTAGAAGTAAGATAATCTAATTAAAAGACGTTGAAGCAATTTAAAAGAAAGAAATCTCCCCTCCCCCTTCTTTTCGTTTTCTGTAATCGATTTTACTTCTATGCCAAAAATCCTGTTATTTTTTCAAAACTACGACACGCCGAATAAAAATTCAAAAATTTTCAAACATTGGGGCAATCACCTCACAGCCTACTACGTTTTTTTTTTAAATAATAATTTGATAGATATATTTTTTAATGTCCCCCCGGTTAGGACATACTTTCCAATCCATATTTTGAACTGAGATTTTCCATTTATTATACCAGTTAACTAATAAGTAATAAGTAAAAATAGTGATTAAAACTTAAAGTTAAATATATTGAAACACGCGCAGTTCCTCCTATAAGTATTCAAAAATATGCAATGTTGCAAGCTTACATAATCATTAGGCTATCATTTATCAAGGTTTTGTCATTTGATAGTTAATGTCGGGGAATAAATTAATTATGCATGCATGTGAATAAATTCGACACTTGGTAATCGTAATTAACTGCAAAGAGTTGATTGCTATACGAGGAATATGTAGATTTCTTGAAAATCTCTTTAATTAAATAATAAAAAAAAATTAAGGAATTTAAATAATGAATTATCAATCATTATTAACAACAATCATTAACTGTTACACAAAATATTTATTATTTATTTAAATTCTATATAAACGGAGGTAAAGAGCCAATCAAAATCCAAGATATAATTCGAAAGCTATAGTTTCATGTTCTGAAAATAAAGCTCTCCCCAACACAATATATGGCTCTGAAAATATGGCTCTCCCCAACACATATGAGCGAGACCATGGGCGCCGGTAGCATAGGGCCAAGGGGGGGGGCAATGCCCCCCCTGGATTTTTATATGCAGTGTTTTCCCTTGCTTTTTTGCTCTTTCCAACATGGTAACCATACGTTAAAGTAGTCTTTGCCCCCCCCTTGAGTAGTCTTTGCCCCCTGCGCCCATGAGCGAGACTACTTTTTATTTACTCTTTACAGTCAAAACAGTATTAAATTTTGATTTAAAATTCAGAACAAATCTATATTTTTTAAAACAGTAAATGGTTACTAATAGTTAAATAAATAACCTTGCGTTTATACCGTATAGCAATTTTTGTCATAATTGTGGTCAAATATGTTGTCTTGTCTCAAATAGGCAGCCCTACATTCTTTTTCAGCCCCTCCGTGGGGAAAATTCGTTTTTTATCATTGGAAGTGTAATTGGCTGTTGGGTTGGAATTCCGATCGCTCTAGGGTAGAATCGAACGTTCTTTCTTCATTATTTTATTATTGATATTATATACATTCTCATTCTCTCTCTCTCTCTTTTTTTTTCCCTTTTCTTTTTTTTCATTTAATGGCTTTGAGAACAAGAAGCCGTGTTCTAACCGTTGCAGTACAATCGTGAATCTGATAAGAAACAAATGATCAAATGATAGCCCAGGAACTTCTAACGTCGCGCCTTTTAAAAGCAAAGGACAATGGCTAATTTAATGGTTAGTTGTTAATTCTCTGTTATTTTTATGTGCCTTCGGTCGGTGGAATGTAGCTATTTATTTTCTCCCAATAGGCTACTGTTGGTAATTAGGAGGTTCTGTGTGGTCAGATGAATAGAAAAGTTATTTATCACTCGGAATTATGCTTCAAGATGTGGCAACAATGATGTTTTCGTCAATGTAAGGGCTCACGTTAAAACGCCAAAAAAAGCGCTTTAAGAAATAATACTTTGAGCCTGCAGTACGTTGTTATTTTAACCAGCAGTTAACTAAATAAGCATCTATACCAGTGTTTCTCAACCTTTTTTGGTTGACGGCACACTGAAAATATCTGGAATTATTTGCGGCACACCTGAATATAAAAAATGCCAAAGTCGTATCATACAAAGAATAGATAATACAGTGGAACCTCGATCTATCGTTCCCGCATTCATCGTTTTCCCGTATTGATCGTTTTATTTCTATGATCCCTGCACAAACTGTATTCAAATAACGTTAACAGAACTCGCATGTATCGTTCGTGAAAAATTCGCTTTCCCGCATTCATCGTTGTAAAATGTTTCTTCTGGCCAAAATGAAATTGAAGATCAAGGGCATCAATATGGCTTACAAATCGAATTACTTCCTGGTATATCTTGATTTGATGATGGTATAGGTGAAGAGTTCTTACGCCTACCAGGGATGAGTATGGTGTGAAATGTAGTTATTACATATCCATTGATTTAGATGTAGCAATGTGCAATATCCAAAGAATAGAAGAAATGTGACGCAAAAAATGAAAATAATCGCGAAGAAGCAGAGAATAATATTCATGCCGATGAGACTGAGCCAACACGAGTGCCTAGTTTATCCTACGCAATAATGGTATTTGAAATTGTATGACTTTTATATACAAACATAAATACACATAAAGACAAAAAAAAATTGTAAATCTTGAAAATTTTGTTTAATTAAAAGATTAATGAAAAACTCAGTGTAAAATTACCGATTTTTTTAAAAATAAGTATTACTTAATTTCTACACAACTTCAATTTGTTTCTTTTTCAGTTTGGTAACAAATTTAGTATTTTTGGTATACTATATACATCGTGTGTATTCATAAATACTGTTTTCTTCTTATTTTGACTTTAACCCGCATTCGTCGTTTTCCCGCATGCATCGTTATTTACTACGCATCCCTTGAAAAACGATAGATCGAGGTTCTACTGTATAAATAACTATAAAAAAAATTTTTACTGACAAAAAGGTTTTCCCAGTAAGAGGACTGAGCTTGTTTTTATAATAACCATAAAAAATATTTACTTAAAAAAAATTCAGTGAGAGGGCTGAGCCTTTTTTTTTTTTTTTTTTTGAACAAATTAAATCTATACGTGGTTCCAAAGTTGCGAGACAAGTTCGTATTTCATCTTCAACTGTTAAAAGTCTTTCTAGTTTTCTGGACTTGATTTCAGTTAGAGCTGAAAATCCATACTCAGAGAACCACGAGGATGCAAAAGGCAAAAGAATTTTTATAGCTTTCAAGCTGATTGCAGGGTATGAATTTTTTACGGACAGCCAAAACTCATCCAAATTTATCTCGAGGAAACGACAACGGTAAAACAAATTATTTCTCAAATCAATGAGCTGTTCTTTTTCTGCTACTGTCAAATTTTCTGTTTTGCAGATTACAAAAGGGTTCATCAACCATTCGTATTCTTCAACGGAAAGTGGGGGAAAGTAGCTTTTATGTGATGTTTGAAGTTCACCAATTGTGCTAATAATTTCGTCGCAATTTTGTTTTTTGACTGGGATTCATTGACACCGGGAAAGCATTCAAAATTTCCTTTTGGTACTTCAGCTTTGCAGAGCGTTGATTTTTCTTCAAATAACTTCAGTTTGGAAGTTGAAGTCACGATATTCTCAGATGGACCTTGAAGACTTAAATACAGAGAGTTCAGTTTTTCAAACAAGTCCTGGAGAAACTGAACTTTGAGCCACCAAATCTCTTCAAGAAAAGAAAAATCAAATGATGATTTTTCGATCTCCAAGAACAAAATTACTTCTGCCTTCAGGTGTATAAGCCGCTTCAAAACCTTTCCTTTTGAAAGCCAACACACTTCAGTATGGTATAAAAGAGTTTTGTAATCTGAATCTATTGCATCGCATAGCTGAGAGAAAATTTGGGATTTAAGAGGTCGACTCTTGATGAAATTGACCACTTGGTTCATAACAATCAACATATTTGGTGTTAAAGATTTTGAAAGGAGAGATTCCCTGAGAATCATACAGTGGACTCTTATAATATCAGGATTTTCTTGGCGCGCAAGTGCGATAAATCCTCCTTTGTTTCCTAACATTGATGGACACCCGTCTGTACAAACACCAACACAGTTTTCCATAGTAAACCGAAGCTTAAAATATTTTCTTTTACAAGATCAAATATGCCCTTTCCTGTCGTCGTGCTCTTCAAATCTTTGCAGAAAAGATATTCAATCAAAGAATTTTTCATCTTTAACAAATCGAATGAAAGCAAGGAGTTGTGCTTTTCCACTGATATCTGTCGTTCCGTCAATCTCAAGTGACCAAAGCTCATTGTCATGCGATTCGAAATGCTCTACAATTTGTTCTTTAAGTCTGAAGATAAATCTTCGCTTCTACGTGATATTGTGTCATTTGAGAGCGGTACTTTCTTGACTTTCTCTACGGCTTTCTTTCCCAGCATTGTTTCGACAATGATAGCTAATGCTAGTGCAATGATGGATTCTGCATTGGTGTGTGTGTGTGTGTGTGTGGGACGGGGGTAAATAAGGGGAAAATGTGCGCAGACTCCGATTACATGCGCAAAAATATTGCACGGTAATAATGAACTGGCTTTCCCGTGAAAACCTCTATTCAGGGATTTCAAACGACACTCCCGACAAGTCATGTCATAGATACGCCAAATCCCGGTTAAAAAGTGAACTTTTGCGGGTTTTCCCCTACTTTAAAAAATCACTTTATTTTCCCTGTACTCTTCTTTTACTCGGGATAGTTAATTTTCCCCATGTAAACGGAGCTTAATAGATTATATTCACGTTATAATAAACCAATAGATTATATTCACGTGACTTCACTGATATTTTTTTTTTGGTCAACTCGGACATTTAGGGGTACAAAGCCACGTTTTCGGCCAATCACCGTTCTTAAATGAACGATTGTTTGACCTGAAAAAGTTGGTTGCTAAGGTGTGACGTAATGATAATGACACAGGTGAAAAAGCTTTGTACCAGACTTGGCAAACCGATTTTAGTGAGCTGCTTTTCTGTTTTTTTTTTTTTTTTTTTTTTTCTTCGGAGAAAATACGGTAAGTCGCATGTGCTGTGCATAGGATATTCATGTGTGCTGCTACAAGCAGCTTTTTTCAAAAATTCGCATACTTGTTTTCCATGCTATGAAATACAAGTTTTGCGCTTCATAGTGCATAGCTTAGTGGAAGTGAACAAGATAACACACGAAAAATAGAAAATGTCGCATCGCTAATACGACAATACGTAGTTTCAATAATTTTTCAAAAACCCTCGCGGCACATTAGACGACCTCTTGCGGCACACAGGTTGAGAAACACTGATCTATACACTAAGATTAAATAACGAAATCTACATTGTCTATCACTTTGCAGCTGTATATGAACTGTCGTAAAGTCAAAATAATCGGAAAAAACAGGAAAATATTTGAATGATGTGCAGAAATAAATTATTTTTCAGCTCCATGGTATTTAACAATTACGTTTTCCTGACTGCGCACGTATTGATGAACCTTTTACAGTCATTGCCGCGTACCGCATTATTATTATTATTTTTACTTCCTTGTACGTAGTATAAGGAAGTAATGTGATCCCGAAAAATTTTGGAGGCCAAATTTCGACGAAAAAACCGATTTTGACTACCTCTAAATTTAATTTTAAGAATTTTTTCGATGCATCTCATCGTAAGCTAGCATGCACGATCCTATAAACGCGTCTGCAACTCATTTTGACCAGCGCAGCGGCGAGTCTATTGCGGCCAGTTTTTCCACGCCGTCTGTACGTACGTACGTATGTATGTAACTCGCATATCTCAAAAACTATTGATCGTAGAATGTTGAGATTTGATATTTAGGATTTTTCTATGATCTAGCTGTGCACCTCTCCTGTTGGTCGGAATCGAATGGATAGTTCATATACAGGACCACCCAAAAGATTCGAAACACATTACGCTCTATTGGGCCGAAACTCATTAAACTCACATATCTCAAAAACTATTGGTCGTAGAATGTTGAAACTTTATATTTAGGAATGCTGTAACATCTAGTTGTGCACCTCCCCTTTCGGTTCCATTCGACTGGATAATTTATCTACAGGACCGTCCGCTCTTAATAATTATTACGCTCTATGGGCCGAAATTCATTACAGCGTATTTTAGTGGTATTGGGCTATTTCAAACGACTCAGATGTGATATATGCTGTTAAGAGTTACAAAATGAATTTCTCCATTAAAAAAAGTGTCTTTATCATTTATAGTTCTGCTACAGGAACACTCAAAAGATTTCCAATACATTACGGTCAATGGCAATTTTAGAGGCATTCATCCATTTCAAGCACAATACCGTCCTACCACATAAGTTAGGTAATGGTCCGACCACGGTCACGTGCCTCCCTCAAGAACTACACCAAAAGTCCACCATTATGAAATTTCATATATAAGATTGTTGTAACATCTAGTTGTGCATCTCGAGTTTTGGTTCCAATCTACTGGAGAGTTTATTTACAGGACCACCGAAAAGAATTTCAGTACTTTAATGTCTATCATCTATCTTCAATAGAATATTGAAGATGGATGATTGACATCTTCAATATCATACAACTGTAGACAATCATTGTTTGGTACATACCCAAAATCTCGCCGTCTGTCGTCGACCTTGGCGAGTTTTGCCGAAATATCGCCAAATTTGGCGATAGTCAGTCATTTGGTCCATGCCCAAAGTATCGCCATTTGTCATCGTTCTTGGCGAAATTTGGCGAAATATCGCCAGATTTGGCGATAATCTGTCATTGTTTGGTCTATGCTTAAAATCTCGCCATATGTCGTCGACATTGACGAGTTTCGCAGAAATACCGCCAAAAATTATTTCGTATTTTGTATAACTCTAAAACTTTAACCCGTAGAATTTTGAACTTTTGTATTTAGAACTATTGTAATACCTAACAGTTTTCAATGTCTTTTTTGACAGCAATCGACTGGGAATTTATTTACAGGGTGAGCCAAATGACTTGTCATAAATATGACTTGTCAGAAATACATTGAGGTGTGTGGATGCATTCAATTCATTGAAAGTCTGTGGTCAATGACTACTTTGGCTATCCCCAAAATCTCGCAAACTATCTCAAGCTTGTCGGCTTTTGGTAAAATATCGCCGAATAAAATGTCAGAAGGAAATCTTTCAAACTGAACTCTGCTTGGCGATATCGAAATATTTGGCTAGAAATCGGTGGAAATCTTCGGACGACATGGAATCGGATTATATCTGTATCAGCTCGGTTTGGCGCCACTAATGGTATGCAAAAGAATAACAGACGGTTATGACATCTTTTTCTATGACCAACAAAATTTGAATACTTTCCCACATCAGTCTTTTAAAGTAAACAGAGTAATAATCCTACGATTCCATAATTTATTACCTACTAGCAGACCCGCACGGCGTTGCCCGTGAACCCCTTAAATTATGCGATTTACAAAATCTGACATGTAAACTGCAACTCCAGATTAGTACTCTAGGCCGCAATTATATAACAGAATGTGCAGATAATGGTTCCAGAGTTTCAGGTACGTACTTACAAACGCATCACTAAAAACAACTCATTGCTGTGACGTCACACATTTCTCCCATTGGAAAAAACGGAAGGGGAGTTTCGCATAGTATTCGAATGGCAGAACAATTTTTCACAAAATAATTTTTTAAACCACAGTTTTTAAGTAATTTTTTAAAAAATTGGCCAGGTATTGATTGTAAAAGGAATAGATATAGTTGAAGAAAAATAAACATATAATTTGCTTTAAAATTCATGAAAAGGCCCCATTAGGAAAAACGCGCCAAATAAAGAAATATCGCCAAATTTGGCGCTAAAAATAAGTCCCCTAAATTAGGTTTTCGAAGACCTACGACCCATAGAACCCGAGATTTCCAGAACATTACATATCAATGCAACAAAAAGCAAAATTTAACTATTTAACGCATTGAATACGAATTTTAAACTATTTTAAACCCCAGAACAGCGGGTTGCTCCCAAAATTCGTAACACAGGGTAAGAAAATTTTCGTTTTAGAACGGTTTTTAATTAATAATTTAAAAAAGTAATTAAAATTTTAAAATTATGATTCTCAGGTACACATTATCGGCATTCATGGGCTTATATATTCAAATTTTCAGAGTTCTGTGTGCAGTAGATTTGTCTGGAGACCGCACACAGACAGATTTACAAACATTCATTTTTATTATTATAGAGATAGATAGATTTGGCGTAAACCTGATGAAATTTTCGTGCCATTTCATGCTTCTCAAATGCAAACGATTTGTTTTATAGTAGCATTCGGGCGAAACTCGCCAAGCATGGCAACGTAAAAAACGGTTTTTTATTTTTGCGGTTACCACTCACTTCAAGCATAAATCTTTTCATGAGGCCAAAGTTCGCCAAACATGACGATCTAAAATCGGTTTTTAATTAATAATTTAAAAAGTAATTAAAATTTCAAAATTCTGAGCCTCAGGTGTACATTACCGAAGGAATGGGCTCATATGTTCGAATTTTCAGAGTTCTGCGTCCAGTAGTTTTTCCTGGACATCGCACGCATGCCGATTTTCAGACATTCATTTTTATCGATATAGATTGGCGCAAAACTGACTAAATTTCCGTGCCATTTCATGTTTTCCAATGCATGCGATTTTGTTTCACAGTATCATGCTGGCGAAACTCGCCGAGCATGGCATCCTGAAAACGGTTTTTAATTAATAATTAAAAAAAAGTAATTAAAATGTTAAAATTCTGATTCTCAGGTGCACATTATCGGACTCATGGGCTTATATATTCAAATTTTCAGAGTTCTGCGTGCAGTAGGTTTGTCTGGAGACCGCACGCATACAGACAGACAGATTTACAAACATTCATTTTTATTATTATAGACAGAAGCCAATTTCTAAAAATACTTTTTTTTTTATGGTTGCAGGAAGGATAGGAAAGAAAAACTAGACACGAGTCTGGCCCGGCCCGTTGACAACAGATTTATTATTCCCGTACCCGGACCCGGCCCGTCCAGGTCTCTAATCTCTACATAGCTACACTCGGTTTGGGGCGGTCAATCTATCCTCTATTATTGCACATGAAATAAATGTTGAGCCCGAATTTCCTGAAATTCGTGAAAGAAAAAAACCTTGTATGTTTCACTACGAATCACATGATGAAGATGTTACAGACTCTGAAAAAAGGTTTAAGATTCATTTTTATTTTCAAATTTTGGATATTTCCATCCATTCAGTAGGTGAACGTTGCGATTTGTCGGAAAGCTGTTTCTCAATATTCAGTTTCTTGCTAACGTTTAACTCTGAAGATAGTGACAATTTGAAAAAAAAGTTGTATGGATTTGGACATTAAACTTCAAATAAATAGATGGAAAAATAGAAAGAGACTTAGACGGAATAGAATTGCACAATTAAGTATTATTTTTTCGAGATCTGTTTCCAAATATTTGCCGGTTAAAGCCATTAGAAATTTTGAATCATATATTAAGTCAAGATTTAATATCATATTTTCCCAATGTATCCATAGCACTCAGAATATGTTTGACTATACCAATCAGTGTTGCTTCAGGTGAAAGAAGCTTTTCAAAATTAACTTAGATTAAAAATTACCTAAGATATACAACCTCACAAGAAAGGCTTACGAATTTGGCTGTTATTTCTATTGAAAGTGACATCTGTGAGGCGCTAGACATTTCAAGTGTTATAGATGAATTTTCCTGTAAGAAAGCTCGAAAAATATTGTAATAATTTTTTGAAAGATCAGAAATATTTATTGTAGATCGTATTTCATTTTCAGAAAAATACAAACTTTAACTTGATTTTCATCCATTCCATACTTTTTACACTAATATATTTTTTTAAAAGTGTTTGATAGTAATTTATATAAACATTTTGTTGGTTTGTAAGAAAAGGGGCGGCCAAAGGTCTAGGATCGGCACTGGAAGCAACCACATTTTGACACAAGGTATTGCATTCCATTGTTGAAGTGGAGGATCATTGAGCTTAATAAACATTAAGGATGGCACATTTTGTTAGAAATTTTGAGCGCAATGAAGTAATAATTAAATTCATAATACTAAAACCTGGAAAATTCGGACTTAAAAAAAAATATCTGATATTTTTATTAGCCAGGCCATCGCTCGGCCTTAAAAAAAGTACCGGGCTTGGCAATATGGCAAGTAGTAGAAAAAGGAGAGTTCTGCCCATGCGGTACCATGTTAATTCTGCGGTACGCCGCACAAGTGCGTTCCCTGGGTCGAGAGAGAGAGAGAGGGGGCGTGGTCGGACCGGATGTGGGGAGAGGATGTTCGAAGGGTTGATAAGAATTTTTTTCCTTTTTTTCAGATAAGGGGACTTGTAATTTTTTTCAGATTGTGACATATTTTTCAAATAAGGGGACTTGTAATTTTTTCAGACTTTAAGATATTTTTGAAATAAGGATACTTGTAATTTTTTTTTTCAGACTGTGATGCATTCTCTCATGAAAATAAGGGACTTTGATTAATTTTTTATTTATTTAGTTTTCTTTACCATTTAGTAATAGAACCAATGCAAATTGAATAAATGTTGCTTAATACATACTTCTAATTTTTGTATACTGATTATAGCATATATTTAATAAGTAATAGTTTACTAGAATATTAAAGTAAGGTTTAGGATACCCATACATTTTCTACAAATTTCTTCTACTGTTAAGGAAGTGAGAAAATTATACCATAGAACGATTTTAGTACCTATAGTTTTTACAAATAATGATTTAGATAGTGTATGAACTTTTTTATCTAAACATTTTTTTTTTTTTCTTAAGAGATTTTTACCCAAGTTTTAATTTTAAGTTAAATAATTTTACAACAAATATTTTTTTAATCAAGAGTTAATTAATTTTTATTTTTATTTTTTTTTTAACCATGAGTTTTAATTTTAAGTGAAATAATTTTACAACAAATATTTTTTACCAAGTTTTAATTTTACAACAAATATTTTTTACCAAGTTTTAATTTTAAGTTAAATAATTTTACAACAAATATTTTTTTAATTAATTTTACAACAAATATTTTTTTTAATCAAGAGTTAATTTATTTTTTAACCAAGTTTTAATTTTAAGTTAAATAATTTTACAACAAATATTTTTTTAATCAAATGTTTTTAATTTATCAAGAAAAAAAATTTAATCAAGTGTTTTTAATTTTTTGTATATCCTATTTTTGTTAAGTAGACGTTTAACACTAAAGTAGGATTTAGGATACCCATATATTTTCTACAAATTTCTTCTACTGTTAGGCAAGTGAGAAAATTATACCATAGAAAGATTTTACAAATAATGATTTGGATATAGTCTTATATTCTATTGCGAGAAAACCACTTTAGCCATATATCCCCCAAAACTCAAGTTTTGATATACGAAATGTGTGAATACGCGTTAGATCCCCTTAGAAAGTCTTCCTACCAAGGCACCCCTCATCCTAAGCAGATACCCCCGCGTGCAGGTTTGCCTTAAAGCACAAACAAACAAAGTATTTATCTAAACATTTTTTCTTACCAACACATTTCTGATAGATTTTAGACAGCGATTATACTAGCTTATATTTTCTATAGATCAATTAGAGAAAAAATTGCATTTTTAGTAATCCTACAAAATATTTTTACTGTATATCACAAGTAGAGTACCATGATTTATAGAGTTTGAATACGATACGAATTGTATATCACAAGTAGAGTAACTTGATTTATAGAATTTCAATACGATACGAGTTCGATTGTTTATGTGCGACACTCATTAATTTATCAAGAAAAAAAAATTTAATCAAGAGTTTTAAATTTTTGTATACCGTATTTTTGTTAAGTAGCCGTTTAACATTAAAGTAGGATTTAGGATACCCATACATTTTCTACAAATTTAATCTACTGTTAGGCAAGTGAGAAAATTATACCATAGAAAGATTTTTACAAATAATGATATAGTCTTCTATTGCGAGAAAACCACTTTAGCCATATATCCCCCAAAACTTAAGTTTTCGTATATGAAATGTATGAATACGCGTTAGATCCCCTTAGAAAGTCCTCCTGCCAAGGCACCCCTCATCCTAGGCAGATACCCCGCGCGCAGGTTTGCCTTAAAACACAAACCAACAAAGTATTTATCTAAACATTTTTTCTTACCCACACATTTCTGATAAATTTTAGACAGCGATTATACTAGTTTATATTTTCTATAGATCAATTAGAGAAAAAATTGCATTTTTAGTAATCCTACAAAATATTTTTACTGTATATCCCAAGTAGTATAACTTGATTTATAGAATTTCAATACGATACGAGTTAGATTGTTTATGTGCAACACTCATTGCAGTTTGACTATGAAAGCATAATTTTATACATGCATTAATATTTTTAGAGGTATGCACTTAACCTATTTTATAGAAAGGTGAGCATAACTAGCACAAACTTTTAGACTAGATAGTACTATTGTTAGAAAGTTGAACTATTGGAAATAAAAATTGAAGATCCGTTTTAGCACAATTGCATGCACAGTTGTATACTGCATGTACATAAATATCTTTCAATACTTAGATAGTTTAAATCACAAATCATTACTTAAACTAAAAAATACAAGGTTTTTACTTACGTGAAGGGAGATCGTTCTAAATCTTCGAGTCTCTGGACAAAGTACCAACATCTATACGGCTAGCAAGACCGGAAAATCGAATAATGATTTAAAATACATTATCCCTAATTCCCGGTCCAACTAGCACATTTTCATTCATTCTTAATACCATCATATGCTGAAATAGGTATATTATTTTGACACTAAAAACACATTTGAAGATATTAAACGCTTTAAAAGTACTTTTTTCTTATAACAATTTATCAGATTCACAATACTATTTTATGTAGGATAAAATTAGTTAGCAAGCGAAAATTTAATCTTAGTTAGAATTTACTGAAATACAAATACCATGCATGCCTTATTTTCTATTTGGAGAAAGCCCTCAAACCCCAGTTTTTGTATACAAACTGCATAAAGTACTTCTACCGATAATGCTATTAATATTAATTACACTGGATTACCCACTTAAAATTTTGCAAAACACCAAAATACAGAAAAACATACATTAACAAAAAAATCACACTTAAAAGTACAACACATCAAAAGTGGAAAATATAATTACCACATAATTATTTTCAATTAGAATTACGGTATCAACTTATATGTAACTAAAATAATAGAAAATATTACACTTACCCTGTACTTGTACACGCGAGAGGTGAAAATACTCACATAATTAACAAAAGAATGATTGAAGTAAAATCCACGTGCATATCCCTAGTACAGCTGATAAGAAAGTGCCTTTAGGCTCTACAGAGCCGGTACAATAAGAGTTGGCCAGTTTACCGATAAGATAAAACCAGGGAGGGTGCTAGGGGAATACCGAATTGTGGGGACACGTGTTTCATTCTGCGTTCAAAAATGGGGACTTATGGATTAAGATCATGTTAGATTAAAGCCATTTCAATAAAAATCTATCCTTTTTGTAAACATGGGCATTATATCCTAAATTAAAATATCAAAGTTAAGCTACAACGATTAATATATTTTACGTAGTTTAGGAAAATAATGAATCATTAAATTAATTTCTGTGAAACAATTAGCAAAGAGCATTATACTAAAGCAAATTATTTTTGTTAAGTTTTGATAAATAACAGTAATAAATTATAGGCATTGCAGATGAATGAGTTCACGTATAAAATAGGTATTAAAATTATTGTTTAAAACAATTTTTAGAATAATAAACTAAAATTTTTATTTAATAAAGTCATAAACTAAAATTATTAATGAAAACTTGTTAATAAATTAAACATATCAAAATTTTTACACTCAATTTTTTTTTTTTATATACTTAAATTTTACAAAGACATCCTTTTAATAAATTCATAAACTAAAACAATTTTTACAATAATAAACTAAAATATTTATTTAATAAAGTCATAAACTGAAATTATTAATGAAAACCTGTTAATAAATTAAACTGATTACTCTAAAAGATAGCTAATCACAACATATATCGGAAAAAATATAAGCAATTATAATACCTGAAAAATACCGGACAACACTCTTGTTACATGCGGACAAAACATCTGTTTGCACGGCTAAAGTATTCTTGGGTACCCGTTGCAGGAGAACTTACCTACGCCCAACCTACAAAGTCTACAAATTTAACGGCAACTGATTTTCTCTTATCAGGTATCACAGATCAGATAAGAGATAAGGAAGTGACATGCGCAGAAGACACGTGATAGTGACGTGTGCAAATCTGTGTTGATTGAATATCCGGTAGGTTTGTTGGCAGGATGTACATTGAGTGGCAACTCTTTGTAACAGGCTAAGACAAGTTAGATGATGCAATATCTACTGGGTTGAGGAAGGTAGAGGGCGCTTGGGTAATCACGTGATTTTTTAAAGAATCAGTAAAGACATTTTAGTTAGATAAAGTGGCCAGGTGTGTGTTGCGAGACTCTCTTTACACTGTGTGCGCCTATACTTAAGACGTGTGTTTTAATTGATTTTTCGCCGAGTTTCAAAAATGTCTTTGCTTGAATCAATTGAAAATAACTTTAACATTCAATACACCCCCGAGTTTTATACCCAAAGTGATGCGGATGTGTTGCTGCAAGAAATAATACAATTGCCTTTAGATGTAAAGCCTCTGCAAAGTATTGAAAAGAAAATTTCCCCCGAGTTTTATACTGAAAGTGATGTTGGCGTGCTACAGCAAGAATTGTTTCAATTACCCCTGCAAAGTAGTGAAAAGAAAATTTCCTCGACCCGTAAAGTAATTACTTTTGCTGATGAAGGAATCAATTACAGTTTACCTGGAGCAACAGTCTATGTTTACTCTTGGATACCCATTTTGCAAAAAATACGTGAAGATCTACAGAAAGTGACAAATTATGAATTTAATATGGTGCAAGTGAACTTTGGCTCTGAAGAACAACCTAAAATTGAAGATGGTAACTACGAAGATTTTAATCTGAACCTATCATCAGGTGTATGCATTCTAAGTTTTGGATCTAAACGAACTTTGGATTTTAAACCAGCGAACTGTGAAACCGCTACCATTAAATTAGAACACGGCTCAATGTGTAAGATATATCCCCCAACCAACAAACTTTTAACGCATGGTATTCCTTCTGAACCTTATGTGACAGACCCGCACATTAACCTAACATTTGCCAAAATGTACATTTATGAGCCTTCCCCGAAAAGGGCAAAGTTGGACGATTGGACGGATCATCTTTACCATAGCTTATATGCTTCTGTAAATAGTACATGGCACTTGGAAAGACTTATCTACGTTTCACTTCACGATGAAAGAACTGACTTGAAGATCCATATTAGACAATTTATTCAGAATGCCCAATTAGACTATATACCAACCGGTCAGGGAGTCGTGATGAACCCTTCCACATGGATCGAATTTATTGTAAAACTATTAGATTTTAATATAGGTCATAGCAATAGCTCTTTTATTTGTAATAATCAATTATCTGTATTTAATGATGATGGAAAATGCATCTTACAACAAATTTACAAAACCGGAGATTCATTCACGTTAAATCCAATTTCCTTAACACTTTTAAATGATCAAGTAAAAAAACTTTGCGAAATGAGAAATGAAATATTGGAATGCATTTTAAAAACGCTATATACGACGACCCTACCCCATTTAATTTTAAAATTAAAGCCGCAAAAATGTAACCGCGAACCCCATTGTACTTATGATGAGGCTAAACAACAATTAATGGATATAGTACATCAGGAAATTTTTAAAAACATAGGCCGGGTTCAAGATCATTCTTCGCATAGGATACATACCTGTTCGAATAGAACACATATTGATGAGCGAGAGGGTCTTATAAGTAGTAAAGCATGGTTTACGGTTGACATGCCATATATTGCAAGAGAGATATGCGAGAACAAATGCACTTGTCATTATGACGGAGAATTTTTTTCAAACATTTTCATTGAAGACTATATGAAGTATCTTCAAAATGAGCTATTTAATACATTTTTTCAACCGTTTTCATATTTTGCTAATTCCAAGGATGACAGAACATGTGTAATTATGTGATGTTATTGGTGTATAACTAGTATTGCGATTGTAAAAAATATATTAAAACCATTGTGATTATGTAGAAAAGACATGCTTGCTTCTACAACAGTAAGATTTTACTGACTTGTGCATGCTTAGTTATAGAATACTCATTGAAAAGTTATTATTTTCTTAATTGTGTAAATAGTTTGTGTAATTTAAAATATATTTTTGTAAATAAATAAGTTTAAATATGAAAACTTTTCTGTGTTTTCTTTATGTGTATGTGTGTGTTGATTACTTGCAAAATAAAAATCTATGAAATTTTACTGAAGCAAAAAGTGGTAAAGTTAGACATGTTTTAAGATTCTCATGTTATACTTATCTTTTTTATACACTACAAGGTAAAAAGTTACAAATTTAACAAATTTTATCGAAGCATGTACTATGGAAACATTAATCTACTACATAGAAATAAAATGTTTTGATTAAAATCATAAACTTAAGTGTGATAGGTAAAACTGCGTTACCTGAGAATTCACAAAGTACTAATTTTTTATAAAATGAACTTAGCTAAAAAAGTTTGTCTGCATAATTTTATAACTCAATCGATTTTACAGGTTTTTCAAAATAAAGTTAAGTGAGATAAAGAAACTTAGTATTTTTAAATAAAGATTTTTTGAGGTATTCTTTAATGTAAAGATCTTACCACATTTTACTTGAAGTAACAGAATATTTTAAATCAAACACTATGTTTTTAAAACATCAGAGTATTAACTTAGCATATTTTTATTAAGTAATGGGCTTGAATATTTTTATAAGAAATATCAACTAAGTGCACATGTTACACATTTTACTGATTAAGATGGTTATGCTTACAAATTTTAAATAAATATGCTCTTACTTTTATACATGTTACTTGTTCAAACTAAGTATACTTTTGATTTGCATACGTTTATGAGTTCTCATAAGTTATGAAATTATTTCTCGAAAGGAACTTAGGTATTAGAACTTTGTACATTTTGTAGAAGTAGTATGCTTAACATGTTTTTAATAAAATGGATTTAAATTTGGTATAGAAATAATCAGTTATTTTAGCATAGATGTATAAACTTATCTTTATGTAAACCTTAACTAATTAAAAGTAATATAATTTATGCCTATACAAAGTGAGAAACTTAGACTATTTTTCAGAATTATCAAGTAAAGGATTTTACAAAATACTTAGTAAACTGCATTAATAGATTGTAAGTTTTAATTTTTTTCTTTTAGAAGTTTTGCACATTGGTATATTTTATGTTCTGATAAGTCGTTGAATATGTTCTTTAAATAAACTAACAGATCTGTACTTTGAAAATTTTATTGAAGTGTTGAACTTTGGTATTTTTCGAATGTTACGAACTTGATACATTTTTTCTGAAGTGCTAGATATGTGGAATTGTCTTTTTAAAAACATTGAATTATTCAACTTAGTACATTTTAGTTACTCTTTCAAGATAACGGACTTAGAATTTTTTACAAATAGCAAGCTAGTAACTTGCTAAACATGCTTGGAAATATTTTTAAATACCGTTCTTAAAAATTATCAAAGTTGTAACTACTAAAAATAAATAAACAAATTAATATATTATTTAAAAATATTTGATAATTTTTAAGAACGGTATTTAAAAATATTTCCAAGCATGTTTAGCAAGTTACTAGCTTGCTATTTGTAAAAAATTCTAAGTCCGTTATCTTGAAAGAGTAACTAAAATGTACTAAGTTGAATAATTCAATGTTTTTAAAAAGACAATTCCACATATCTAGCACTTCAGAAAAAATGTATCAAGTTCGTAACATTCGAAAAATACCAAAGTTCAACACTTCAATAAAATTTTCAAAGTACAGATCTGTTAGGTTTATTTTTTAAAAAGGAAACAATTAAATTCAAAACGGGGAAACTTATTCAGGAAATAACATAAAAATATTACACAAATGTTGCAAAAAAACTTTCTTAAAATAAAAAAAAAAAATTAACAAATCTTACAACCTTTAATTGCAGTTTTACTAAGAGTATTTTTTTGTAAAAAAATCCTTTACTTGATTAATTCTGGAAAAAAAATGTGGTTCTAAAGGTCCCTTCACACTTTGTAAATTAGGCATTAAAAAATAAATTTATTAATTTACTTTTAATAATTAGTTTTTAAAAGGTTTTTAACCATTTAAAAGGAATAAGGTATTATACTAACATCTATATTGCTAAAAAATAAAGCTGAATTTATAATTTCTTCAATAACCAAAAAATTTAAAAATCCATACATTTTCATTTTAAAAAAAAACAAAAGCCATGTTAAAGCATAAATTAAACTTCTTTACCAAAAAAATGTTACAAAAGTTTTTCTTAAATTAGCCTTTAAAGGTTTCCTTTTTTCGAGAAAAATAAATTCCATAACATAACTTTATGGGAGGAAAAACTCTCATAACAAACGTTATTGCCAAATTTCCAAAAGGTATGTAATTTTAAACCTTAGTGTTGAAAAAAAAAAAAAAACCAAAAAGTACAACACGGCCATATTTATATTTAAAAAAAAAATTTGTATAGGCAATAAAAACCAATCTTTTTTAATTCCAGTTAAAAAAATGGGTGAAACATGTTTTTTTTTGGCCACTTTAGTTTGAATAATTTCTTCCTTAATAAAAAAACTTATTCAAAAGGCCCCCATTAACTTAATTTAAAAACAAAAAATATTTTGCTAAAGTTTTAATACTCCTTGGATGTTTTAAAAAAAAAAACCACATTTTTTTTAGGGTGTTTGATTTAAAATATATTTCTGGTTAAACTTCAAGTAAAAAAATGTGGGTAAGGGATCTCTTACAATTTTTAAAGGGAGTGGGGAAATTTAAACCTCAAAAAAAAAAAATCTTTATTATATGAAAAAAATTTTACTCAAAGGGTTCTTTTAAATCCGCACTTAAACTTAAGGTTGGAAAAAAAAAAACATGTTAAAAATTCGATTAACAGTTTTAGAACAAGGGAAAAAAAAAGGAGGGGCAAGGGACCACACCTTTTTTTAGCTAAAAGGGTGTCATTCAATTATTAAAAAAAAATTAGTCCTTAACTTTGGTCGTGGGGTGGAATTCTCAGGGTAACCGCCATGCTTCAGTTTTACCCTAATTCAACACTAAAGGTTTATATGGATTTTAATCAAAAAAAAAAAAAAAAAAACATTTTTATTTTCTATGTAAGTAGATTAATGTGTTTCCAATTAAAGTTTACATTGCTTTTCGGATAAAAATAAAAGTTAAAAAAATTTTGTTAACCTTTAATTTCGTAAACCTTGTTTACCTTGTAGTGTATAAAAAAAAAAAAAAGATAATAACAAGGTATAAAACCATGAAGGGAATTTTTTATTCTTAAAAAAACATGGGGTTCAAACCTTTACACGCATCTTTTTGGCTTCAGTAGAAAAATTTCATCTAGGGGATATTTTTTTTCATTTTGGCAAAAAGGTACAATCAAACCAAAACACCAACACCATGAAGAAAAAAAACACAGGAGAAAAAAACGATTTTGGCCATATATAAAAAAAATACTGTTTTAATTTACAAAAAAAAAATTATAATTTTTTACAAGTTTAAAAACACAAAAAAAACTTATTTTTACCACAAATTAAGGGAAAAATAAGGGGCCAAACTTTGTTCCAATTGGAGTATTCCTCACTATAAAAAAAAAACAAACTAAAGGCATGCCACAAAAGTTTTTCAGCAAAACAAAGTCTCTTTACAGTTAGTAGACAGGAAGGCAACATGGCATAAACCTTTTGTTCTTTTTACACATAATTTCACAATGGTGTTTTAATTATAATTTTTTTTAAAACTAATTGGCAATATCTATACGGGTTATTACACAACCAAAAAAACACATCCCACCATAATTTATTACCACCATGGGTTTTGCCCCCCCCACCCCCCAAATTTTCCTTGGGAAATTAGGCAAAAATATCTGGGGAAAAAAAAACTGGTGTTTAAAAAAAAAAAATGTATTAAATAACATAAGCTGGGGCTCACTTTTTGAAAGATAAACTTTCCACTAAATAGTTCTCTTCAATGGGGAAAAAAATTGGGTTTGAAAAAAAAAAAAAAAAACTTTCTCCGTGTCATTAAAGGACACAACCAGTGGCACCTTTTTTTCTCCGGGCATTATATCTTCTCTTGCACCTTATACGGGGGGGCCAATGCTGGTCAAAACCGTTTAAAAAACCCCATGGCTTTTTTTCTACCTACTTTACTAAGGGGTGGGGACCCTTCTCGCGCTCATTTCAATATATGGGAATTTCTCTTTTCGGAAAACCATTGCATGGTTGTAATCCTATTGCGAAGGGAGAATGATCTTTGGGATTACCCGGGGCCTATGTTTTTAAAAAAAATTTCTGATTGTTGTACTTACTATATTTGCCCATTAATTGTGTGGGTTTAGGGGGGGCTTCATTTTCGTACAAAATTACCAAATTGGGGGGGTTTTCGCGGGTTTACATTTTTTGCGGGCTTTAATTTTAAAATTAAAAATGAGGGGGCGGCCCAGGGGTCGGCGGTTCGTATATTACTGGCGTTTTTTAAAAGGCCTTCCAATATATCATTTCCTCAATTTCGCAAATAGTTTTTTATTACTTTGATCATTTAAAAGAGGTTTTGGTTTTAAAGGAAAAATTGGAATTTTAACGTTGAAATGGGGAAATCTGCGGTTTTTTGTAAAATTTTGTTGTTGTTAAGGCATTGCCATTCTTGTTCCCATCAATCATTAATAATTACAAAGATAATTGGGATTATTTACAAAAAAAAGTGAGGGCTATTTTGTCTATGGGGTGGTGCCCCTATATTTAAAACATTCTAAT